>OZ021733.1:57356682-57674110 GCA_963978545.1 Linyphia triangularis
TAAATCGGATGTACCCTAATGTAGTTAACTTGATCCTGAAATTCAATTTCATGCCATTTAATATTTAATTAGATTATTAACAGTATTCTTTCCTGAACGAAAAATAGTTCAATCGATTTTATGCACAGAATAATACAGAATATTTACCTTTTATATATTTTACTTATATTGTGGTTATAAATGTTTGTTTTAATATGAATTTTAAGAATCTGTAATCTGTATTTGTATTGTTCTTTGATATGTATCAGTAGTGGTTGGAGTAATTTTAACTCTAATCATTGCTGCTGTCCAAATTCAACTGTAAGGTGTCATTATTGGAACGCGTAGAATGTGTATTTACATAACTGCTTGAAATAACCCTAACTCTATTTTCTAATTCTATTTTAAAGACAACATTCAAAAACATTTTTCGAAAACTTTATGGCCGTTCGGAAAAATGTAAATGGCAGTAGAAATATTCAAATTGAATCGAAACTTTTATTATGAAACAAGATTTCTTTTTAAAAAAATACGGAATTATAAAGCTGGATATACTTTTTTTTATAGTGTATTCCCATTTTTCAAATTGATTCTGGAATTCAATTTCATGCAATTTGACATTTACTTAGATTTTTAACCATATTTATTCTATGATAGTTTATTACATTTCACGCATAGAAAAATATAGAATATATACCCTCTATATACTTTATTTATACTGTAGTTATAATAAGTCTTATATGAGCCTTTGTTTTAATTCGGATTTTAAGAATCTGTAACCAATTCGTATTTTTATTGTTCTTTGATATGTAACAGTAATGATTGGAATAATGAGAACGTTAATCATTGCTGCTATCGCAAGGTGTCATTATTGGAGTACGTAAAATGTGTATTTATTTAACTTTTAACTGCTGTATGAGGTCTGACAGACCACGAGTCATTTCTTATGGAATGCTTCTAGCCCCTAAAATATTTCACCTTTGACTTTCAAATTCATTTTTCCGATACTATGTTTTTTAAATTTTAATGTGATGTTCATTAATTTGTTTGGCATAGTACGGACCACGTGATGCCCTAGCGCAAAAAATATCGAACCACCCAACCACAGCAGTTACAGGTTAACTGCTCTAACTAATCCAAACTCTATTTTTTAAACCACACCATGATGAATGTGAATTCAGAAAAACAACATTCAAAAACTATTTTTGCAACACTTTATGGCCATTCGGTAGGTTGGTTTGCTCAACGACTTATATTTATGAACAATAACGGCTAATCAGGCCGGGACCTACAGCTTAACGTGGATTCCGAACAACAACGAACATCCATGTCTAACCCTGGATTCGAACCTGGCACCTTTGGCATGCGAAACCAGAGCGCTAACCCTACACCCGTCTGTTTTATATCCGTTCGGAAAATTTTAAATGACAGCAGAAAAATTCAAATTGAATCGAATCTTTTGTTCTAGAAGCATGAAACAAGCCTTAGATTATTCATAAGAATCCAGAATCATGGAGCTAGAGTTACCTTTTGATGGTGCATTTCCATTATTCAACAATATCTAAAATATTCATGATAATGTTCAATGAAATTTAACAACTTCGCTTTTCACCAAAATTAAGTGCACTTCATGTTGCATTGAACTTCGTTGTGCAAAATGGATTAAATTAAATGTTGAAAAATACCCCTTTTTTACGCTTTTTTTTACATATATATATATATACAGTAATAATCGTTTTTCTCGAAAACTATTTTATTTATTCTAACTCCGATGCCTAAAAAGTTAAAGTAAATTTTTAAGAACATTTTTTTTAAAAAAATCAGGAAAAAATTTTGAATAATGAAATAAAAGATGGAATTTGAAATTTGATGAATTTTTTTTTTTAAATTTTAAAATTTTGAAAATTTAGGGTACTATGTGAAAACTTTTTTAACAAAATTTAGTTTTTACTTAGTAATACTTCCAAATATGTAAAAATTATAATTTTAAAGGCTTAAATAAAAAAAAATAGTTTGAAGGGTACCAAGTCGCCTTAAATATCTAACTTCCCTAATTATGCAGGTAATTAAGTTGAATTTTTATACTTTATTTTACGTGAATGCAAATTGCTTCCATAATTTTATTACGGAATCATTCAAATAACTTATTCAAACTAGTCAAAGTAAATCATCACCTTTAAGGCGTGGCAACCTTCTTTCTATTCATGTAACTTCGTACTATCAATTATCAGCCAACACATTGAATATATTCCTATTACTAACTACAGAATCATATTATTAAACTTCCTGATTAATTAAGCACTTGTTCCAGTAAAATTCAATCAACCAGCCTCATTAATTCAAATAACTAAAGTCGCATATCCTGATTTAAGATAATGCAACTTATGTACCCATACAACTCGATTCCCGAATCATCCGATTTGAATAATTGGTCGTGAATCACCCAAATGGAGTGACAGCCACCTTTCTATCCATCATTTTAACAAATTTCTGCCCAAACATTGAATATATTCCTATTACAGATGTATATTCCAGAATCACATTATTAAACTTCTGATGAATTCAGTCTTTGTTCCAGTAAAACTCATTCAACCAACCAATCTGATTAATTCCTCTAAGTAAAGTTGTATCCTATCGACCCCCTCAACTTCATTCCCGAATAATTATATTTGAATAACTATTCAAATAGCGATTCACTCTAATGGAGTGATAACCTACTTTCTATCCATCCAACTTTATTTTATCAAGTTTCTGCCCATACATTGAATATATTCCTATTATAGATGTATATATTCCAGAATCACATTATTAAACTTCTGATGAATTCAGTCTTGAGCCAGTAAAATTCAATCAACCAACCAATCTGATTAATTCCACTAAGTAAAGTCGTATCTTATCTACCCCCTCAACTCCATTCCCGAATCATTCGATTTGAATAACTAGTCAAAGCGATTCACACTAATGGAGTGACACGCTCAAGGTGTGACAACCTCCTTTCTATTCATCCAACTGCATTCCCGAATCCATTTCACCTAGTTACTGCCCAAAAAATGTATCTTTTCCTTCTTGAATAGCCATAACTACCCAATCGGGTATCGATTCCCCCTGGGGTCCAATCCCAATTGGTGGAAAAGCGATCTCTAGCGCACGACACAGTCGAATTAAGTGCAAATTAATAAGTGCTTGCCGGGAGGCACCGCAAACTATTAATTAGACACGTTAAATAGACACTCTTGAATACTAAAGAGCCAGATTGAAAAGGGGTCGTACCCTCACTACGTGATGTTGCAGAACGACTGCCTAATTTGCAAACTCGGTAAATTAAAGTGAAACACAGGCTTATAACGCATAAATTGTACAGCATAGAGGATCTTCACTTTTTCCTCTGTGATGTACACTGTGCAGATCAGGTTAACATTTTATATAAATTAACAATTTTAATTGCTCATAGCGTTACTTTATCATTGTTACTATTGTGGTCTTGGATTGCCATATATTGTTTAATTGAAAGGTCAGACAAGGTCAAACGGATCTGATGTCAGTGCAATTCATGGCTGACTGCAGCGTTTGAAAAGGAAAGACTATTTCGATTATTGGTTTCGTCAGTTAATTTTAATTAGTTGATGTTAAATAAATAAAACTCAATAGTAGATGTCTTTTAGAATTCTACAGTGTTTAAATTTAGTTACAGAAACAAGATTTTTTTAATCGGGTTTTCTTTTTGTAAAGTGATAGCAAAATATACTATTTTTTTTTGCGTTAATAGTTTTGTGGTTTCGATTATATGCACTTCCCCTAAAAGAAAAAAAAATGGTCTTCCACTGCCACCAATTATCTGGTTGACTCATTTGGAAAATAAGTTGTTTGTATTCAGTAAAAATAATTTGTGAGACCAATGAATTTTTCAAAATAACTTGTCAAACGATTAATTTCATAAGACATTTATAAATCATATTTATAATCTACTCAACAACTACAGATTAAGACAGTACGCATAAGTAAGACATTCCATACTCGAATGATGACACTCAGGTAAATTGAAGGGTATCAGACAAGTTTTTAAGTTCTCAAGAAATGCTGCATTCTATAAAGTATGCAAATTGTAGAGGACGAGGATTGTTTTTGTAATTAGAATACAACAATAATTTATGAATGAATATTAAGCATTTGGATTAAGTCGTCAACGCAAACGAATTATACATTCAAATTATAAATGCACCAAAGAGAATATTTTAATTTCTTCAAGAAATTAATAAGATTTATGAAATGCATTGTTGTGGGGGGAAATGGTGTAAGGCAGCGGTTCCCAGCCCGGGGGCCGCGAGTACCGTGGTACTGGGTCGTGGTCACTGATTGAGAATCTAAGCCAAGATAAATGTTATAGGAGCTTCAGAGGTAGAGATGGGAATAATCGAGTCCCTCAATCTATTATTAGCAATAATCTTCGATGAAATAACGAGTGAATACTACGTGAATTCAACAGCTTGGCTAAAACTATCCAGTTTTAATCTAGATATTGACTCTCTCATAGGGGACAAACAATGTCAAAAATGCCATTGAAATGTTTGTTTAACTTTGATCACTCTTTTTTTAGTTTTCTTATATTTTGACAACAAAGTGAATACAATAAAATTCCTTTCTTTGTAAAGAATTATTGTTTCATCCCTCTTGTACAGTATGTTGTACAATTACTGAAACACTCATGCCCATATTCTATTAGTTAGTGAGCCTCAATGTTTTTTGTTTTGTTTTTACAAAATATTTGGTCTACCCAACTAAAGAGGGTGGGAACCACTGGTGTAAGGGTTAGTTCAGAGGATTGAGATGTCTAATAAGAGAGCACAATTTCACATTGTAACGGCAAAAACAAATCAGTATTTTTAACTTGAGAGAGTGAATAAGAAATGAAATCTGTTTCATCATTCATTATTTACCCTTTAGTGGGGTTATAGGTAGAGGTCAGTACATGATCTGTTCAAGATGGACACATTTATCCATTACGTGTTTCTACTTATTTCAAAGCATCACGCGATCGATCACATGAATCTAATGGATGAAATATCTGTACCCCTCAGTTTCTTGACAACCGGATGAATCGTTTTAGTCTTCCCAACAGAAAACTCTGTTGGGTGGAATGCTCTAATAAGTCATCCTTTAGACGGCCCATTGTTTAGTTCCGGGAATAAACTTTCCCCCGCTATTCGTGTGCTGTTTTAATGGGGTAAAGTTCTGCAAGTGTTTCTTTAATGGATTTCAACTATACTATACCTCCAGACAACATTACTTGAGCCTTGAGTGTATGCTGTAGGATAGATTCTTCCGCGTAAAGATATAGTCCCAGATAAATCACAACTTTTATAGTAATATTGATAACCTACGCGCATATTTTTGAATTAAGCTTAACTATATGTTAATAACAAAAAGAAAATTACCGCTTTTATGTTTAAATATTAACTAGTATTTTATTTTTTTAACCACGGTAAAAATACGAGTTTAACGAATCGGTCACATCGTTCCAATCCGCAATCACGGCCCAGTAAACCCGGTTCACACATCGTTGTAACTTATTCAATGTGTTCAAGTAAGCTTGTCTCAATGTTTATACATTAGGACAGGCTTAATTGAGCTCACTAAATTCCCTACAGAGATGTGTGAGCCGGTTTTACTATGCCCTGATTGGCTGATTGGAATGATGTGAGGTCGATTCGTTAAAACTCTTATAGTATCCGTGGTAACAAAAGTCAAATATTAATTAAAATGTAAACTTAAAAGCGTTTATTTTCTTTTTGTTATTAACATATAGTTATGTTTAATGCAAAAATATGTGCACAGGTTTATCAATATTACCATAAAAGTTGTGATTTATCCGGTACTATATCTTTACGCGGAAGGATCAATCATACAGCGTATACCCAATAGAGGTCGGAAATATCGATCAAATTAAATATCGATACTATATCGTTGCATAGGAAAAAATATCGATAAAATATCGAATTATCGATACATGATTTTTTTTTTTATTTGATTTTATCGATACTTGATTTTTTATAAGAAAAATTTAGATAATTTTCAACAGCTTTTAATGGCAACGTTGAATATTTAGCATAATATTTTTACAATACAAATAACTGAAAAATTAACAGAGGGATGAATATATATATAATATATATATAAATTAACTCGTTTTTTCCAATTTTATTTTAATTTTTAAAAGCCAGGGAGGTGCACCCCCTTGAACCTTCCTGTTGGCGCCCATAATCATGAAGTGTATGGCAAAATATTGAACATAGGTGCCCTTTTAACTACCCCTCAGCCAAGTCCAAATTTTAGTTTTGATGTTTTTGAAAAAGGAATAAAGAAAAAAAAAAAAAAAAAAACATCAAACTACAAAACGATCATTAAAAAAATAAAAATTTTGAAAATATCGATATATCGGTGACTTTTATCGATATTTTTTCTATCGATATTTTTAAAAAAATATCGTCGTATCGATATATCGCCGACCTCTAATACCCAAGGCTCAAGTAATGTTATCCCGTGGTATAGCTCACTGGCCAACGAGACCCCATTGAATATGCTGTAAGATGGATGGATTTTACTTTTCTAACCACGGATACTATAAGAGTTTTAATGAATCGTCATTCTATCAGCCAATCAGGGCGTAATAAAACCGGTTTACTCATCATTTTAGCGTATTCAATAAGTTGAAGTAAGCTTGTCTCAATGTATAGTCGTTAGAAGTCGGCTTATATGAGTCATTCAGTTGCAAAAAGAGACGGAAATACTGGTTGTCCAGATCAAATGTTCTTAATGGTTCTTACACATTACAATCATTTGGAATTGTGATATTTTTTAATAAACAACATTGATCATAAAGTGTGTACAGACCCAAGAATATTTGCTTCTTTTGTTAACTGGTTGATATCCAGTCCATAGGCTAGTTCCGCTTATGTATTCTGCCCGTCTGTTTTTTTTGGCACGAATGCACTGCAGATAGCGGAACCTTCGTTCTGTAAAGTTTTTAACGTATCATCAAAAATAAAAATCTAGTGAATTATTTCCGGAGAAATGGGTGCACAGACGATTGGAACTCATTATCGCGCATCACGTTCAATCCATTGGTTGGGATTTACCACCATCAATCTTGTCAACTATCTTTCACCTCTTTTTCAACACATTTCCAAAGTTTCGAGAAAAAAATCATCTGTCACTTAGTGCTCTTAGTATCTTGTAAATTGATTTTGTATACATTATCTAACTTCTTTATTACTTTCAATTACCCATACGTTTACATAGGGTAATAGAAGTATAGCATTCAGTCAAAAACAAAAACAAACTTTTTTATTTTTTTTTATTTCTCCACGTTTTGGAACATTTTGGTTTCAAAAAAGTGGTCCAAAAAAAACTTCTGGTCAGCATACCTCCCGTACAAATTCATCTATGATGTTCAAATTTGGTTTGCGGGTTGGTGGTTGCCATGGGACCTATCATTAAAGTTTTTCGTCAAAATCGCGCGTGCGCATATGGTTGAAATTATGAAAAATTATGTTTTTCAGCAATTGGTAAAAAACGGCTTTAGCGATTTTGATTAAAATCTCTGTACTAATGCCTCTTAAGGTGTTCTAATCGTCCCCACCTTCGAAATTCCAGTAAAAATACGGCAAAAGCATGAAAAGTTGAAAAGTAAGTGCCTTTAACATAGAGCTTTCTGCACTTGAACACAGCCCATCAACAATTGATTTTTATCTGTTTTCATGCACAAGACAGGACAATCTAATGTCTATCAAATAACGTCGCCAATTTTGCCATCTTGTTTTTTTTATGCCCATTTAAAAGCTATTGCCGAAAATATCACCTAACTGGCCATTTTTATTTAAATGAGTGAAAATATGAAAATGGTAAAAAAAAAAAACCACCATAAATTTTAATGCAATGACTGATATTATAATGTAATTGAAAGTTGTGCGATGTTCCATACCCAAAAATTTTCAGCTTACCATGAAAAATTTTCTGTAGTGACACCATTTTTTTCCAATTGTTTGCCTGGGACAACGGAGGCGCTTAATGCGTTCGCAAAATTTGTTCACTACTATCTGTCACGACAGTCGTCGAGTATGCTAGTTTTGAAAAGAGACAGCAATAACTCTTCAAGGATCACTCGAGGGATCTCTTGCATGCTAGTCGCGTATTCATTAATTAAATTAGTGTAACATTAGTACAATTAACTTTTGGCTTTAAATTTTGTTTACCTAACTGGAAAGATGAATTTTATTGGTAGACTTTTTTTTTTTATTCTCGTGGATGTTATCGAACTCATTTAAAGACGAATAAAATAATCATCAAAATTGAGAGTGATGAAATATTGGCAGTTTATTGGGTCTTTACACCTTGTTAAAAACTATATTTAACAACCTTGATGGTATAGAAAATGATTTACTCAATTATTTCACCGGATTGATGTTTTGAGACACGGTACAAATGTAAATGTTCATCCCACAGTCTAAAAAGATTTTAAAATATCGCCATAGGATGTGAAAAGTGGATGGACATTTATCTTCAAGTAACATTCTACTTCATTAAAGATAAAAGTCGGAAAAATAAAAATTGCAGATAACGCTTTGTTTAAAATAGTTTTAAAGTATCGAAAGGACAAACTTAATAAATTTAATAATTCCATAAATATTTAAAAAGAGGACAAAATTTAGTATTAAAGAAAAAAAATAACTGTTACTTGAAGACATGACTTTTAAAAGAAATAAAAATAGATTCCTCCGAGTAAATGTCAAAAAGAATACAACTAAATGAGGATGCAACGTTTATCCTTATCAAGAGAGTACGTTAATGAAAATATCAAGTGAACCTTAAGCTTCGATTTCAGCACTTCTGATTTTAGAATTAACTTTGTATTACATTTAAATGATAACATAGTTGCGGTATGATCAAAACTACTCATCTTCTTATCCATCACGATGTTTATTTCTTGGAATCTGTCATATGCTACTTTCAAAAAAAAAAAAAAAAAAAAAAAAACTTTTTCAACTGAGCGCACACAAAACGCCTTGTATCTTATTTCAAATGAGTTCCATTTAAGAAACGATTTTGCAATCATAGTGATTCAAGAAATAATTAATCCTCCGTCTGAATGTAATTCATTACGCTGGAAGAATAAAATGCAGGTTCTTTTGAAAAGTGGATTCGTTCTGATTTCTTGAAAGATGCTCCAAGACAAGAGGATAAGCCACACCGAAGAAGCGTGTTGCCAATCTGGTTGTGATGTTTTAATTGCGGGTCTTGCGTTTCGAGCGCGTTACAAGAACCGCCCTAATTGGCACCTTGCCTCCCTCAAAGAGCCCATTCATCAAAAGCAAGAAGATGGTTGGGGCCAATTAACATCGGATTGAATCCTTTACTCCCCCAATTAGGAAGACGCAACAGAGATGGATTGCCTTCACAGATCCGGAAGACGAGCATTGTTGACGACGCGCACCTGCGCGGCAGCGGGGGAAACGCCCGGATTAAAAGTTTTTTGTGGCGATTTACCGTGGCTGTGGAGGCGCGAGTATGAAAACAGTTTTTGTGGCAGTTTACAGTGGTGGTAGATATGGTATTGAAAGTCGAAACAGTTATTGTGGAAATTTACCGTGTGGGGGAAGATCAGGTATTGAAAGAGATATTGCGGAAATTTTTTCCGTGGTGGTGGAAACACCTGTAATGTAACACTTTTTGGGCTGAATTACCGCGGGGGGCATTGAGAGAGTTTCTGTAGCTTTTTACCGCGGCGGGCAATGGAACAGAATTTTTTTTGTTTTTTTTTAAACTACCGCGGCGGGCAATAATACAGTTTTTGTGGCGATTCACAGATCCGGAAGACGAGCATTGTTGAAGACGTGCACCTGCGCAGCAGCGGGGGAAACGTCTGGATTCAAAAAAATTTGTGGCGATTTATCGTGGAGGTAGAAGCGCGCGTATGAAAACAGTTTGTGTAACGATTAACCGTGGTAGTGGAAGACCTGGTATGGAAACAGTTACTGTGGAAATTTATCGTGGTGGTACAAATGCCTGTAATGAAACAGTTTTTGGGGTGAATTAGTGGGGGGGGGGGGGACAATGAGACAATTTCTGTAATTATTTACCGTGGCGGGCAATAGTTAGTGTTGGCGTCGAACTGCTGCGGAGGGCAATGAGACAGTTTTTGTTGCAATTTATTGCAGCGGTGTAGGATCTGGTATTGAAACAGTTATTGTGACAACTTACGGTGGTGGTGGAAACACCTGCATTAAAACAGTTTTTGTGGTCAATCACTACAGCAGACCCATGAGACAGATTTTATGATAATTTATCGCAGCAGGCAATGAGACAGTTTTTGTGGTGAATTACGGTGGCGATTGAGGTGCTAATATCAAAATAGATTTTCTGTCGATATACCAGTGGTGAGGGGTTTATATTGAAATAGTTTGTGTGGTAATTTACCGAGACGAGCTATGACACAGTTTTTTGTACTGAATTATCGCGGTGGGCAACAAGACAGTTTTTGCGGTGAATTACTGCGTTGGCCACTGAGACAATTTTAATTATGAAATATAACTGCGGTGGGTAATCAGACAGTTTTTGTGGTGAGTTTCCGCGGCGGGCGATTAATAGTTTTAATGATGAATTACCGTGATGGTGGAGGATCTGGTATTGAGATAGTTTTGGCGGCAATTTACCGTGGCAAGAAATCAGACTACTTTTATCATATACCACTCCAGCTGAGTTGCTCGTATTGAAACAGCATTTGCGTAGATTTATCACGCGGTGGGCGCTATTACTCTTGAATGAAAGGGTGAATTAATATAGAATTCCAATGAAGTTTTCAATGTTGCTAAGAAAATAACTCCTAAAAGTCTAATATATTTTATTCAAACAAAACTATAGAAAATTGTAATGATACATGGGTAAAGATAACTTCATTTTTAGAACCAGAAATACAATGTTGCAATTGTTTTGCCACTTTACTTAAAAATATTATTCATGGTTCCATGGGGTACGTGAAGCATAAAAACTTGTATACTATTGCAGTCTTTGACAATTTATTTCGATTCATACATACTGGAGCAATGTTAACGATAACGCATACATTTTCTTTAGAAGATAATCTAACTCGCCAACTTGGAAACGTTTTTGTGTCCAGTAAAAACTCTCCAAATTTACAGTAGATTTTTATCATGTGTCGTTAGAAGGAGAATTTAATCATTCTGTGAATGTCTTGTTGGGTAATGCAATCGAAATACTATACTAGAGGACAGGATGAAGTTAGCTCACTGAGTACCCAGTAGGAACCGGTTCCCCTATGGCTGTAAAGCATTGAGTGAGCTCAAATCTGGTTGTCTTCTAGTATAGTTAAAATATGAACAATGAGCCAAATCTTTTTTCATATTTCTCTAAATTATTGACATTATCTATAAATTATTTGTTTGGTTTCCCAATTTCAACGACCTATTTTGCGGTACAATATTGGCTTATCAGACCGGGACCAACAGCTAAACGTGGATTCCGAACCACAACAAACCCTCATGCCTAACCCAGAATTGAATCCCAGCACCTTTGATTGTCATATAGAAGTCTTGTAATTATAATCTCTCCGCCATGATGTTAAAATGAAGAAGATTAAAAAGCGTTTTATTAATTAAGTCATCTGCGTCGTATTTCCTTCTCTGTGGTAACGCCTTTTCAAGGGAATAAATTGATTTGAGAAATTCAATATGGCATTTTGATCTTGAAAAGTAACGTAAAAAGTTACTAGCTTTCTATAATTTGGTATTTAGTGAAACTTTTACTCCTACAGTTTTGTCAATGTAGATAGTTATGTTAAAGCACATATTTTCTAAGGTATGTCTGTAAAGAAACTATCAGAATTCATTTTTAAATTTTATTAAAAATATATTAATACAGGTGTTATATCCCAGAAATGAGAAAATAATGAAAATAATAAAATTTCATTTTAATAAGTTATCCATGCTCTTATCAGTGGAAGTTCCATCAGACTGTCTTTACTCATACAAATGTTATGTTCTTTTATATGGAAGGAATACTACTTTGCTTCAATTATCCATAACTTTCTTCATTGAACTTCTGCTAAACTGATTCCTTCGTCTTCTTTTATCACTCAAAGCAAAATTTTCTAAATCCGTATGCAGTGTTTTCAAAACGTTGTAGATAACATAAAGCATTTTCACAAAGTAATTCAGTGCTTCAGACTTTCCCATTATTTTAGTTCTGCTTTTTAAGGTTGAAAAACTTGCTCATTATGCTCTTTCCCTGAAAAAAAAGGGGAAAAATTCTATTAAAAATTACATGCACATGAAATCGCACATTTTACTTCAAATAAAATTGTAATTACTACAACACATTTTCAAAAAAAATATATTTAGGAAATAAATAAACAACATCTAAAAAATAAGTATTGTATACAACGAAAATAGAAAGTTTTAAATGCTCTTTTAATAGTAAAAACCATAATTGTAAAAATCTGAGATAAAGTGACCAAAAATTAATTTAAAACAATTTTGTTAAAATGACATTGAAGTTATCTAAAAGTGTTAGGCTATCAGTAGAATACAAAAATAACTTTTGTCAGTAATTAGATGGAGATGTTAACTTTGTGCACTACATGTCTAAAAATATAATTTTTTAAAGCAATTTAACTTGTTACAATACAAGTATAAATTTAGAAATGGAATCCTGAACTATTCTTTCTATTATCATCGTTTAAATTTAATCTATAACAGGGTGATTATAATGAAAGTTCAACTTTCAAAAAGCAGTACAAAAAGAACCACTCGTTAGAATGATCTGAAATTTGACCTGAATATGCGAAGAAGGGGAATATGGTACGGCATATGAAAAAAAAAATCAAGCTATTTTTCTTTCTTATACCATACCATTTTCCGAGAAAGAAGAGGAATATGATATGGCATATGAAAAAAAAAATCTAACTATTTTTCCTTCTTATGCCATACCTTTCTCCCCTCCGTATATTCAGTTAATTTCAGGTCATTCGACGGGTGATTCTTTTCTTCACAGCTTTTGAAAGTTGAGCTTTCATTATAATCGCCCTGTATGTTGAGAATAATGCAATTGGTATTTTTTTTTTTTTTTGTCGAAATTAAGTAAGATTAAGCAATAGTTTAAAAAGTAGTGTCACCAACTTAAAAAAGTATTGAAATCAAATACATCGGTTATTGAAATTGAGAAGAATCATATAAAAAAAATTACATTTTGCATACTTTTGCATGCATTAAACATTACTTACAAAAAAAAATTATCAATATGAAAAATTATTGAACTTAAAATGTATTTAGTCACAATTCAGTTAAATTTCCTAATTATTGAAAAAAATAACTTGAAATATGAACTTAAAATGAACTTAAAGCCCATCGAATTATATTCTTATAATTCTTTTAGAGTTGTGTCCCTCAACAATAGACCTTCAAAGTCCTTTTCAAATTTATGTCCATAATTTGGATTTTTTTCTTGAAAAGCCAAATAATATTACATTGTATATTATTACAGGACGATGTTTTTTTTATAGATAGATGATCACTTTTTCCTTTTATACAAAATCAAAAATTGATAAATGATTTACAAATTTAATGACAAATACTTTTGCTTCTGACGAATAGCTAATTTACAATGCTTAATTTGTTTAAAAATCAAAGTGCAAACAATAGAATTAGTCCAAAAAGTTAGGAAGTTGTAAAAGTATTCAGTAGATGGCAGCACTATAAAAAGAGAAATCCTAATTTAAGCACGTTAAAGAAACCCAAGGTTTCCTATGTTTCTTAGAAATCAAATATAATATCTAACTCTGATGAACTTTTCAAAAATAATTTCTCTAAGAAGCTCAAGTTAAACAAACCTAAGTAATCCTATGTTTCTTAGAAATCGAACACAATATCTAACTCTGACGAACTTTTCAAAAATCAATTACTCTAAGCTTTCTTAAATACGCAGGCTGCTGATCACGGGTCCATTAATCACTATTTTAAGCTCTCCAATGCTGTTACATGATTACTTGAATCGATTCAAAACTCTTTCTCTGGTTTGATTTACAATGTGGTATCGCATAGTGATGATCAATAGAATTGGTCCAAAAAGTTAGAAGTTGTGAAAGTATTCAGTAAAGAGAATCACTGTAAAGAAAGAGAAAGTCACAAATTAAGTACGTTAAAGAAACCTAAGGAATCCTATGTTTCTTAGAAATCGAATACAATATCTAACTCTGATGAACTGTTCAAAAAGCAATTCCTCTAAATTTTCTTAAATAAGCAGGCTGCTGCGTACGGGTTCACAAATCACTATTTTAAACTCTCCAAGGCTGTTACATGATTACTTGAATCGATTCAAAATTCTTTCTCTGGTTTGATTTACAATGTGGTATCGCATAGTGATGATCCAGTCGTGCGCAAGGTTGTGCAAAGAAACAGCTTAGAGTGGCTTCAAACCTGTCTCTGAACTCTGTTTTATTTACTAGTATTTTCATAAGCTGATTCTTGTTACATTGTGTCAAGGGAAGCTTATGATGTAAGATGGTAGAGCAATATGAAATGAGAACGTGGGCAAAGGTTGCCGCACCCAACTTGCTCCGCTCATTTTCAATTGCAGATAGCGGGAAGAAAGAATAAAGTAAAAAACTCGATTATCTGGAAAAATCTTGATTACCGGTTAATTAATTTTTCCGCTTAATTGAATACTGGTAATTTTGTGGCAAAGTTATGGTGTTGGTCTTGACACCATGTGTTTTGTTTTTATCATTCTGATATTTGTTTCTATTCACCCACAACGAGATTAATCTTTACTACCGGTTAACCTTCCGTTAAATTGAATTCAGGAACTTTGTGTAAGGGTTTGGCGTTAGTCGTAGTCTTGACACCGTGTTCTTTTTGTTTTCATTAATCTGACATGGGTTTCTATTCACTCCTAACGAGATTGATCTTTATTACGGTTAATTAAATTTTCGTTTAACTTTATTCCGCATTTTTGTGCCAAGTGTTGGTGTTAGCTGCAGTCTTAAAACCGTGTTCTTTTTTTCTTCATTATTCTGGAATTTCACCCACTGGCTATTCACCACCAACGAGATTAATCTTTAATTAATAAATAATAAATTTTCAGTTTAACTGAATCCATCAATTTCGTGCCAAATGTTGACGTTAGCTGCAGTCTTGACACCGTGTTCTTTTTGTTTTTACCATTCTGGCATTTGTTTTTATTCACCTCCAACGAGTTTAATCTTTATTACTGACAGTATAATTGAATTCGGTCATTTTATGTAAAGTTTTGTCTGTATCTGAAGTCTTGAGACTTCAGTCTTTGTTTTCTTCATTCTGACAGCTTCTACTCACCTCAACTAGTTTAATCTTAGTTACTGGTTAATTTTGCCATTTTGAGCAAAGTTTTTTTGGTGATAGTAATTTTAGTGACCTGCTATATTTGCTTCAAGCATTCCAAAATTTGTTTACTTTCAACTCATCAAGTTTAAAGATTCAGAGCTACAAAACTCAAACTGCATCGATGACACAATTTTCTTGATGCTCTATTTACTGAAGTTCAGAGTTACTTGAGAGACAGAAATATAAGATTTTGTTGTGTTTTCCATTTCAAAAGCAGATGAATTGTTTCATATTTTAATTTATTATAACATGGAAACCATTGAACTCACGGAATCGGAATATTGCATTCTCTAAAATATTTAGATTCCTTGAAGCCATTTATACCAAAATATTATTTTTGCCAAATATTCATCATTTGGTATTTTTACAGCCGGGAAATGTTTTTACCCATCGACATTAAATTTAAACTCGTTTCATAACGATGGCATTTTTTGAGTTCTTCCAAATGGCACAGTATCAATCAAAATCAATTCGCGATTCAGACTGTTTTAATCTTATTAAAATGGTTTTGTTGTTACGAAACATATTTTCAATTGATTTAATCTGGATTGATTAAATGTAAACTCAATATGGGTTTGTTATTTTTGTTTAACTTGCAATAGGCATTGTATTTAAATTATTTTAATAAATTTATGTTGAAATGTGTCGTAATCCACTTCAGAAAAGTTTAAATCAAAAATATTTAAGTCAGTAACCACGAGTTTATTTATTTTCTACTACAAGTGCAGCATTCTCTATTTATCAATATATTTTGTATTTGCAAATTGACAGTTTCAGCTGTTAATTCTATTTAAATTATTAGTTAGGTGAGGGGAAAAAACATTAAAACTTTGAAAATAGAGTTTTTGTTGCTTACACGATTCATGCAAATGTGTTTAAATTTTATAAAATCCTTTCATACAACCGTTAAAAGTTTGGGGGGGGGGTAACCTCAGGAATTTTTTTCCTTCTGAATTTTTGTATCTTTTTAACGTCCTTCTGGCAAAATATGATAAGTCATTTTCAGTATAGGCCAAATATAGTAAGTCATTTTTAGTAAGCTCATAATACAGTAAGTCATTTTCAGTATGGAAAATATGATAAGACATATTTAATATGAAGTTTGAAATTTTTAAGTATGTTTCTAAATTCTATGCTAATATTTTTTTATGCAATGCAATAAATCGTTTACTTAAAGTAACTTTTCCTGATAAAGATTGTAAACACTAGTGACTTAATGCTTTTTTTTTTTTTTTTTTTTTTTTAAATCCACTCTGCCTGTTCCTATTAATTGTACTGCTCAAGTATTTGCACTGCATTTTTAATACTTTCTAAAAATCAGTAAATATTTATAATTGTCTCAAATAAATTTGTAGAAAAATTTCATTTAATAAGACTGTGCAACAAGTATTTGTGGTGGTCACTCTAAAGCCTCGAAACTTCTCTCACTCAAAAGTGGTCGTTTTTGCCCGACGGTTTGAGTTTGAAGTCTAGTATAATTCATATCTTGCATCTGGGTCGATTTCGGAATGATCCTATGTGGCATTTTTTAAATATTGTTTAAAAATTAGTTAATTAAACTTGTTCGAATTGCATCAAACATGGACATATTTTTGGAAATGTAATGAAATAATTAAATAACTAATATAAAACCTGAAAATAATAAAGCACATTTCATTTGTTAATATTTGTATCCCTAAGGTATTTTAGAATTCATCACGTCTATTAAACCTCATTAACTCATACCTTTTTTTTTTTTTTTTTTTGCCTAATCAACTTTGAAACTTGCAGATATCTATTTATTGAATCCGAAAACCTTATCTCTTCTATTTTGCCATTTGAAATATCAACCAAATTTTTCAAATGGATAAGAATAAAATATTTTGATTTAATTATTTATCCGAAAACGGACAAATAACAGTATGCATACAATTGCTTCATAATGTACTAGATAATCAGCAATTACAGTTAAATTCATTATTTAAGAGTTTACATTAAACAATATACAGTGAAAACTGCCAATAACGAAATTTTGATATCAATAGAAAGTAGTCGTTCAATTAGAAATTTAATGATAAAAATATGATTTACTTTTTACGATAAAAAAAACTTTGGAAATCTATTTTTAAAAAATAAAAAAAAACGTGTTTTGACTTAAGTGTTTTCAACTGTCAGTCATCTTCAATATAAAAAAATACTAAAAACTCCATCTGCATTTTTGAATCGGAGGTTAACTTCACCAAATTTCGTTAATGTATCTCAGATTTCACTGTAATTATTGACATGAATTTCAGTATGATAAAGAATAAGAATTTCAACTTACCTATAGAAGCGAAACATATATTCAAAATCCATTTTGTATAGGTCCTTTGCTTAGCGCCGGCTGTTCCGATATGGAAAAAAATACCATCGGTACTTACCCATAGAAATAGAAGAACAATAAGTCAACAATTTCACTTATTTTTTAAAGTCAACAAAGCCACGTATTCTGAAGAAAATAAACGGAATTTTGAGAGGCATATAAAGATAATTGAAATTTATAATGGGGATGTAAAATCTCTAGAAAAAAAAGTTTGATGAAAATTCATTTTGCATAACCCGATATAAATCATTAGAAATAATTCGGCCAAAAAATTGTTTTTAATTCAAGTTTTTAAATTAAAGATTCAAAGGTGGATTATGTGTAATAGTTTTACTTTAAAGATAATTGGAGTCGAAAAAAGATATCAATTTTGCGATTTTTACTTATTCTGAATTCTCAATTCCCATTACAATCACGTATCAGATTATTTTTTTTTTCAATAACCTAAGTAGAAGTTTAAAAAAAAAATATTTTTTCATCTATATATAGTAATGAAACGAGAAATACGTGTTTATTTACTTGAAAAATCCGTTTTTTCTTACATTAAGAGAGTTCTTTTTGAGAGTTTTTTTTTTTTTTTTTTAATTTTAAAATTCAATTTTCTCAAAATGTTTTATTTTTCTTTGTTCGATATACCTTTTCTCAAAAGTTTTCATGTATTTTAATATGATTTTTAAACAAGTTCCGTATGTATCAGACTATATACTGAAATGAGCTTTTGAAAGCAACTTGTCTACTGAGTTTTAAAAAAAAATATTTTTTATGAAAAATATCCATTTCTAAAAAACTTTAAGCAATAGAAAAAAATTATTAAAAGTATAGATAGATTTTCTTTGAAAACTCACATCAGTAAAATAACAAGTGTTCATTTTGTACACAGAGAACATTTCAGACCTTTATACGTAGTAAAATCCCAAATATGCCAATTTAACATTTTAGTATAGGGTTCAGTTAATACTCCTTTTACCCTTTAGAGTCAATTTTTTCTGCTAAAATTTATTTTTGCTATGTTTTCTAGTTGTAGGTAAGGAATAAGTTAATTTCAAGTTGCTCATCTAGTATAATTTTTATAAACTAAAATACATATAATTTTAGATTAGGACATGCATGTGTTTATGGGTCTCGGAGGACAAATTGATTGATTGAGTTATTCATGGAGACTAAAAACAAAATTGACGTTGGTATGTCAAGTCCCAATCTTTTTTTCATTCCCTTTTCACTTCAGTTGCGACTATTGAGAAGAAAATTACCAAGAAAGACATGTTCAGAAGGGGGAATACCATATTTTTTAATAAACACCTTCAAAACTAAATCGACACCGAAAACTAATTTATGAATAACAAAGTGACAAAACAGATAGACGAGTCATTATTTATTTACATGTGCCTTTCTTGCATCAAATACAGTGTAAAACAAATACACATCTTATAATACCTCTGCCCAGCCAATGATATATGACTAAGAAGCCAATTATTTGAGGTACGAATCTTTGACTACTTTTAGTAGCTACCTTCAGACAGATAGCTTATTGCAGACAGATTCCGTGTCTCTTGACCTCCTACCTCAAAACATTAGTCATAAGATCAAAAGGTCAGCAGTTCAGCTATTAAGATTTCTTTTGAGAGACAAATTTCGTTCTAAGAACTATGTTTTTAGGAGTCAGTTTAAATTAGCTACTAAAATTAAATAAAACCAGTTATAATAATCATGTTATTAACCAACAAATTTGACTTCACTCAAGTAACTAAAGAGCCGCTCTTTTCCGATTACTGGCCTATATGGATAAAGCTTCTTGTATGTTTTTCCATACGAGACCCAAATGTAGGGGAATTTCTGGAATAGTCAGTTATGAAGGCTTAAATCCACTCTCATTAGCCAGGTGTTTGTCGCAATTGTCTGTTGCATCGTAATTTCAAGGTAGCAACAAAATCTAGTTTAAAAATTCCGTAATATTTTCCCGATAGATTTCATTAGCCATCCTGATGGGTATGGGTTTTTCTTGTGCTTATCTTTGTTGTTAATCAGTTAACATAACGAATGATCCTTTGATGAACCAAACTTAAATGTTCATTTATCTATTTGAAATTTTGAAAACTGCCATGTCCAGAATTACAACCAAAGGTTTGGTTTCCAAATTTTGCTAGTAGAGTCGAGTAAAAACCACAGGAATGTACTTCCTCAGTGTGACTTAACATAGAAGCGAATAACCAGTCCAGTCTCATATCAATAAATATCATTATGAATGCACTTTTGATGAACAAACTAAAATGTTTCCTGATGCTTTTGGAATTTCAAAATCTGCCATATTCTGAATTAAAAACAAATGCTATGTCTCCAGATTCTGTTTGTAGAGTCGAGTAAAACCACAGGAATGTACTTCCTTAGTGTAACTTAACATAGACACGAAAAATCGGTTCAATCTCATATTAATAAAAACCACACGAATCTTCTTCCTCAGTGTGACATAACCCAGTGAACTTTCTAATAACAGTACTTATTTGAAGACATGTGTTCGATTGACGTGAGCTGTCCATCTTCCGTGTAGATTGTGCTGATTAATTGCTCGATTCGAAAAGTCTTCCCTTAATTAAGAGATGTAAAGTAAAGGTAATGTGACTGAAAAATGGAACAGCCAAACAAAAACCAGTTTCCCGAAAGTGCGCGCAACTTTCTTTTTCTGTGTGGCACAGTTCATGCTTGGATGATGTTTAAAGGACAGCTTTCTCTGAACATTTCCGAAATGCTTTTTGCAAAGAATTAATTTTTGTTTTGAATTTTCAAAGGGCGGGGAAACTCTTTTGGAGGATGGACCTTTCGTGTTTCCTTCTTTATGCAATTTGTAGTCTTCGGGATATTGACAGATTGAGGTAGTAGTTAATGACTCTTTCCGTAACGAAGTACAAACACTCGGGTTTTTTGATTTTCAAAATAATTGATATTGAAAACATTTATTTGGCCCGTCATTAGATGAAACATTTCCAAAGATTCTGATGACTCAACTCATTTATGTGGTACTCTGAGAATTAATTTACTCAATATACAGTTTGTAGAGTTATAGATAAAGCAGTACGACAAATTAACCATTTATTTACTGACTGGATTTCTAAGTCTCGTCAGTTTTCTCAGGGTACTCAATTAATTTAAACACTTTGAGATCCATTGGGACTTTAAAATCCACTTCAATGAAGTTCGTTCTTCAATTGTTGGATGGTAGCCCATGCTTATTTCTCTTTGTATGCAAACACATAGACGATTTTCAATCTGCTAGGCATCCATCTTGGCTTTACATCGTCTTATATATGCTTCTAAAGAGAATAAGCTTGTGCTGTCGTCCACCAATTGAAGAAAGAACTTCAAAGAAGTATATTTCAAAGTCCCAATGGGTATCAAAGCGTTAAAATTAATACAGTACCATGCGAAAACTGACGCGACCTTAAGTCCCGTCAGTAAAAAAAAGGGTTAAGTTACACAAATCGAAACAATTTAAACTGATGGGAACAATGACTAAAGTGAATTATTGTGTAAATTTAACCAAATGAGTGAGAGGAGGGGACAATTTTTGGAAAGCTATTCAAAGCACGCACAAAATTTCATAGACAAATAATTTAATAGTAATTTAAATAAATACTCAATAAACTGGTTGATAAATAACGGCTTCTAGTGTTTGAATTGCCTTGATGACATGCTTACATTTTGATCATTTCAATTATAAATCAATTTACGCAATTTTGGTCAAAACAATGTTACAACGACAGGGCTTCTTGTTGAACTAAAAAAAATAAAAAATTATTCATTCGCCAAAGCAGTAATTTACAGAGGATAACCACCAAGTTGGTGAAGCAATAATATTTTACAGAATTCAATATGATGTCCGTTCGATCAAATGCAATGGCTATGACAGTCGTCATTCCATAATTTGGCGAGTTATTAAGGATTAAGCTTAAAGTTTACAATTCAATCAATTATTTATATTCGGAAACCTTATGGACAGAGATGACACTAGAAGAAGACATATCTTCAATTTATTATTAAATTTAAAAATACTAGTGTGCGAAATTTGAGCGTGCCTTAAATACATACCTAAAGGTCACCTTGAACGAGAAATGTGTTCCAATAAACGCCGTCTGGAGATGAATAATAGTAAAAGATGAGTACAAATCACTTATATTCAGCATGGCTCTGTCAACGCCTAATCCTTCGCAACTTGTAATCTTAACGTTTCACCTTGCAATACTCGATTTTGGGAGGGACTCAAGGTCGTAGCATTTCCTTTGTATTGAACACAAGGTGATTTGTACTCATACTCAATCACTAATCGTATCCAAGACGTTAAATATGGGAAACCCATTCAATCTCATTTGGTTCTTATCTTATTGAAATTTGCCTCAATGAGCTTTTAAAACGACTTTTAGAAGTCAGGTTGTCCAAAAGTAGATGAGGGATCACTTAACTGTCCTTGTGGTCTTCTTCTACCAAAAAATTGTTTTTGGAGGATTAGGCGTAGGATGGGCGGAACAAGATGCCAAATTCTATAAGTGATTTGTACTTACCTTTAACTCGGAAATTGCTGGAGGCTGCTATTTAAATGACATGCCATTAACATATCACAAATTAAGAAATAAAGTGTTCGTGGTATCCTGTATTTACACTATGAGACAAAATACAAATGTTGCTCAACACTGTTGAATGAAACTTCATTTAACAACAAATGAATGTTCTATTAAATTTGTTGCGCAACTAATCAAGTAGCAAAGTGCTTAGTTGAATTCTTAAAAACGTTTCATTAAACATTATTGGACAAGTCATGAAAATGCAACAGTAAATAATTCTTAAGGTTGCAAAACGTTTGAACACCTTGTGGAAGCATTTACAGCACAATTAACAAAATTGTGCATTAAAAGTTCGACATTTTTTTAGTTTTAATGAAACGGATGAAAAATACGTAGCAAAGTTGTTGAATGCAACATATTTTAACCCTCGCGAATAAACTTTGTAGAATTAGTATTTTCTTAATTTTTCGAATGGTTGACAAACTAATTTTTACAGCTATATATTTAGGATTAGTTAAAGTTCAGCATTAAAAATTATAATGTGGTTAGTATTTGACATAAACAATACTCTACAACAAATTCATACAGGTATGATGAATTAAATTATTACAATGAACACACAAAACTTAAATCTATTTCCATTGGTTTCTTAAGCTTATAAATGACAAAGCAATAATTTTTGCAACTCCATCGTTATATCTAATAATTATGCATAAAAATCTAATATTCACCGAATGTATATCTTATGAAAATGTCTCTTTCATACTACGTTATTATCTGATCAATTGAAACGCTTCTTTTGAAAAGCTGAAGCAGAAACATCTTACCCCCATGACTGATCTAATCGGAACCGATATGAAATTACAAAGAAATCGTTGGGTTTAAGTATAAGATTCGGTCTTGATGGTTTTTGGTTAACTTTTATGTATAAAATATAGCAAAGTTGAGTATTTAATTGTGTTTTGTACCTCTCCCACCACTCTTTATATGGTTCTCTTGTTTTTCCACACTTAAAAGTTGAACAGATATTTTCAAAAACATAAAAGTTATACATCGAAGAAACCATTAATACGATTTAAATACTATCTGGCACCCAGCTATCCTATATTCCCTCTCCTCTTGTCTCGATAAAAAAAAACCATGAAAAAATACCCTTATAAATGTTAAACATAATTTCTTTTCTTTTTTTTAATTTAACTCATTAAAGACGACTTTGAAATGGATAAACTGTAATTGTTTTTAACTTTTACTTTGTTTATTTAGATCATTTAAGATGTATTTTAAAATTTTCAGATCTTTTGGAAAAGTATTTTTATGATTTTTAAAAAACACTAAGTGAAACCACAATCGCAGTTTATTAATAAAGAAAAAAAAACTAAAATTTCGATTGGCAGGATTTTTTTCCCCAACCGTCGTTAATGGGTTACGGAAAAAATTATTTGGTTACATTATATTTATATTTGTTGTCAAATGAGAACTAAAGAGAAGAGAAATTGCGTTGTTTGATGCGAATTTTATCAACAAATACAAATGTATGCAAATATTTAAATACTTACTGACTTCTCTTTATAAAAAAATTAATAGGTTATAATATATTTATCAATAAAATTTGGAAAAAATTTTTTGAATTAGAATACTATAAAAAAATTTCAGAAAAATTTAAGTATTTTTGTTTCAGGAAAACTATCCAAGTTCATCATATTGTCTTATATTAAAAAGCACAAATTTAAACGAATTTAGTGTTTGAACACGTTATAAACGGCAACGGTAGGTATATATAAAAACTAGGGGTGTGGAGCATCGCATAACTTTCAATTACACTATAATATATAATACTGATTCGGACTTGTGTTATTGACCATTTTTATATTTTAATCATTTACTTAGAAAAAGTGACCAGTTTGGTAATACTTTTTTGCAATAATTCTTGAATATTAGTCTTTCAAAAAGAAAAAGAAAGGGGGAAAAAAAAAAAACTCTGCTAAAATAGTGATTTTAGCGATATACTTTTCGATAATTCTTATTTTATCCTTTTTTGTAAATGAAACTGAGGAGAGAGGGGAAAAACGATCGTTGATGAGCTATGCTCAAGGAAAGAGATGTCTATGTTGAAGGCATTTGTTTTTCGACTTTTTACGCCATTAAAGCATTTTTACGGGAATTTTGGAGGTGCAGATGTTTAGAGCACCTTAAGAGGCATTACCACAACAATTTTGATAAAAATCGTTAGAGCAGTTTTTTAGCAATCATTAAAAAACATGATTTTTTCAATGGCCTAATGCGCATGCGCGATTTTGACGAAAACCTTAATAGTAGGTCTCATGTTCACCACTAACCTGCACACAAATTTTAACCTCCTAGCTCAATTTGTTCGGGAGTTATGCTAACCACATACCACACAGACATGCATTTTTTCTAGTTGAAATAAGAATGTTCCAAAAAGTAAAAAAAAAAAAAAAAATATCGAAACTTTTTTTTTACCGAATGCTATATAGTTTCATTACTCTATCTATACATATGGGAAATTGAAAGTAACAAGACTGTGGAAGTCGGTCGTGGCTCAAATGTCAAGTTGCTGACTTGCCATGAAAACGGCTCGGTATAAATGGCGGATTCAGAGGGGTTATTTCAGAGTTAAATAGGAAAAAAAAACTAAAGATGACAAGGAATATTTTACGTGTTGTTTACACTGAGAGTAATAAACGAAATACTAACACTGGCGTCCAAAAGTAACACAATTATTTAATTATTTAATTTATAACATGTGAAAGAAATGAATTAAAAATAAAACTAATGTACTAGATGGTTTGAACAGCTCATGTTTTAACGCTCGCTTTCCTCAGGCTATGGATTTAGTCGATCAAGATTTGACGAATCCGTACTTAACATCGTAAAAACTGGAGATGAAGAAGCCGAGGACAAAACAAGTACTCTGCAAAATATTTCAGACAAATTTGGTTTAATTCTTGAGGATCATGGAACATGGAATTGAAATTGGTTCAGCAGTGTACTTCAAGGAAAATATGAAGTTTTGTATATGTTTTAGAGAAAGTTTTCGTAAAAAACATACACTTAAGTCTTAGAATTCTTTTACTATGCACTTTATGTTTAACAAGTTGCTTTAGTTATAAAAAAAGTAAAATAATCATACCGTTTTTGCAGTTTAGATATAAACTTGTTCTATTAAATACATTGGAAATTATTGTTTTGGAATCCCATGGTATAGTAGTATAACTTAAAAACAACAAATTTTATCTAAACTATTCAACAGCCCAAAGCTAAAAAATTTTCTGTTCCCTCCTTAATAAAACGGGCCGATCAAATGGTATAGTGGTTAGCGTGCTAGCTTCTAGACTGCGAGGTTGCGGGTTCGAGTCCCGTGTTAGGCAAGGGTGTTTGTAAATGTATGCTGGCTTGTCTAAGGACGAATGTTTCGGCGCATTATAGCCCTCGTGTTGCTGACGGTGCCAGATAATATGAAAACAACCAACCTTAATAAAACTCTGGACCCGCCCTTGCATGGTATCGAACACCTATCATCAGATAAAAAAAACACTCACATATCTAACAGTGTTCGGATACGTAGCACTCAATTGGTTAAATCTAGCACGTAACCAGTTTTTTTAAATAAAATTAATTTTTGTGAAAAATCAGAAATTAAATGTGTTAACAACATTTGATTAAATAATTTTGTAACAGTTTTTATTAAATGGTTTACTAATTTCTTTCTAAAATTAAAGAATAGATTTTATTTGATTCCAAGAAAGGTTTTATTATGACAATCCATATCACGATAAGAGATATTTAATTTAGTTATGAAAATAATTAATTAAACTGGCTTAAGCTTAATGCTATTGACAGTAGTACTTCGCAAAAATATAGAATTGAGAAAAATTACAGATATTGTCCTTAGAAAAAAATTGTAGTAATAAACAATACTAAAAAAAATTATTTTGTTAAAAACCAACTCAAGTTTTTGTGGGTAAATAGTAATGGTTTATTGAAGTTTAAAAAAAAAAAAAATTACAGAATTGATATTAAAAAAAATTGTAGTAATGAAAAATAATAAAAAAGATTTATTTTGTTAAAAACTAACTCAAGTTTGTGTGGGTAAATAATAATGGCTTTTGATGTATTCAAATATATTGAGATACAACAGTAAACAAATGCTGGTATAAACATATGATCATCAGTTCTTTTATATCAATGTAACACAGATTATTTTCTTTTTTCTAATATTTTAATAGTATTAAGATGATAGTAGTAACAACGACATAGAAAAGGTTGTTTTTCAACAAAGGACCATAGATTTGTTTGTAAAGTAAAGATTTTCAAAACTAAGTTCAATTGTTACGAGATAGACCACCCAATTTGTTTTTAAAAAGTCATCCAAGAGTAACAGAGAATATTTTTTCCTCAATTCAAATAATGGAAACACCTCTTTTTTTTTGGTAGAATAAATCACAAAACAGAAATGTCTACCTTAATTTAATCAAAATTGTTTTGAAATGAATATATATTTAAGGAATTTTGATGGAAATTCATATTATTTAGTTTTATTTTCGATTTGTATTTGCAAACTAATTGCTTGCACTTAAAACACTTACGCAACTTTATTTTTTATAAACAAATTACTTTTAAATATAAATTAAGTTTTTTTATAATTTCCGACCATTATTCTTTTGAGTTTTAGTATGTTTGGAATATTGGAAGTATATTGGAACTTTGAAATACGAAAACTTAAGACTTTGAAATCTCTCTTAAGAAAAACACAAGTATAATCCTCATTACACAACAAATGGCTGATTAAATGATACAGGATATCAGTTTCAAAATGAATTTAATTATTATGGAATTTCATCCTAAAAATAAAATAGTTTTGCTAAGTACAGTAAAGTAAAAAACTAAGTTTGCTAGTACGGTAAAAAAAAAAAAAAACTCAAAACGATTTGAAAGAAAAAAAAATTAGTTCGTTGATTTTTTGTCGATTTTTATGACTTAACGACAAAGTTGTTACTATTACACAACTTTTTAACGATATCTAAACATTGCCTGGTACAGATATTAGTAACATTCGAACTGTATAATTCAAAGTCTTAAGTCTTCGCTGACATTTTTTTATAAGTAGGAGACTGTCTATCATAAGCTCTTTTGTTTAGCGTTGTTTGTTGTCATTGAAATAATATATAAGCAAGCTATAAAAACTTTGTAAAAAGGATTTATTAAAAGGAGTCCCTGGGAAAGTTGCTATTAAAGGGACTGTATAAAAGTAGCCGCTGACATTTTATTTTTAAGTTGGAGACACCCGAATACTGTTTGTCTATCACAAGCTCTTTTATGTAGTGTTTGTCTCTTGCCATTGAAAACATATAAGCCAGCTATAAAAATTTTGTCAAAAGGATTTTTTTTTAAAGTTTTTATTTCCTTACACATTTTGTTAATTATATTTTATTACTATTACGCATTCTGTAAGAATTAATATATTTTTACAATAATACTTTGGTATATATTGTGGCCGAAATATTAAGCATTAGGTCCATGGGGGCAGGGACGAGTTAACGACCTCTCTTGACAAATCCTATTTGTTTTCAATATCAATGTATATTCAATTTTTACTTCAATGTATATTCAATTCCAATAATAATTTTACATTCTTATATGGTAGACCAGCCTGTCTATCACAAGATAGCTCCCGCCAAGCATTCTAGCGTTGTCTATTTACTAGTCCTATTTTCCACCGGGCATTTCAGGAGAAAAATATCAACATGGGTTTGCTCAACGCCCTGATGGCCTTTTGGCGATATTTCATAGATTATCGAAATAGATTAGTTCAAGTAAACAATTTCTTATCGCCAAAATGATTACCGTATGGTTGGCCGCCAATGTTCTGCATGCAGCTTCCCTATTTCAAATCGACGAGTCGGGTTTCGATAGCGACCGCCACCATCTAAACTTTCTGGCGGGGGCTATTTTTCTGATAAACAGACAGCACTTACAGTCTTTTAAAATGTTGATTTGAGAAATTATTCTTCAAAGCTTTAAACTCCTGATTTGAAAAACAATTCTTCAAAGCTTCAAGCTCCTGATTTACCTAATTTTCTTCTGTTGGGCGAGCGCTTCCGTTCTTTCACAGAGCAATCAAACGCTCACGATATCCAAATATTCAATCACTTGAAAAAGCGTCATTTTAATAAATGTTCTCAGAAGAATAATGATATCTCTAATCAGTTTCTCCTACTCAATTTCTGTGGCACGATTTGCACCTACTGGGTAAATTGCAATCTTCCCATTTTTCACTCGCTAATGAACACATGCGAAAGCGTAAAGGCGGGAGCCCGTCGACATTCAGCTGATAAACTACTGAAAAATTGAATGTGCACGTTTTCAGCAAAAGAGAGGTCACGAAGGATTCAAATAAGGAGACCTTGTCATAAACATTGATTCAAAAGCGAGATTTCCGTCCATGCGATCGTATAAGGAAAAGCCGATAGCAGCCTCAATTGAATTGATTGGAATCGCGTGAAATATACGGAAATTGTTTCTTCACGGAAATTCGGTTGCTCAATGCAATCTGCAATATAAGATTTAATTAGAATCATTGCGGGCTATCAAAAAGTCCATCACATGTAAAGAATGTGCTTTATTTCTTATTGGAGTTAAAAAACATTTTTAAACTGTTAAGCAGAATGATGCACTTTATAATCTAATAACAAAACTTCACGGAAATTCTATTGCCAAATGCAAAAGAGAACTACAACATGAGATTTAATTATAATCAAAGCAGGCTATCGAAATGTCGATCATATATAAAGGTTAAATTGCTCTTTATTTCTTGTTGGAGATAAGTAAAAAAAAATGTAATGTTAAACAGAACGATGTACTTCATAATCTAATATTCAGACCGCTAAGTAGACCGTTATTCAATCAAGTTGAAACTTGGCAGACAGACTCGTTATCGATGACCATGCATTCAATTAACTTTTGGGGCAAAAAAGAGTTAGTCAATGGCAGTGAATGAGGGTTTTCTTTGTATTGGTGAAACATTATGATAACTCTATCTAAGCTCAAAATAACTTAAATAAGCTGTAGCGAAATTCCTATGCAGAATTTATAGTAAAAGCTGTTTTATGGGTTAGTATTTTAGAATTTTATATTATTCCATATAGCATACATTCTACCAGGGAGGTCCCTAGGAAGTCCCCAGTTCTTCCCGAGACTCCGAATGACTTCCTAGGGACTTCCCTGGGAGGATGTATGCTATATGGGATCATACTTGGCAGAAAATGTAAATTAAAAAAAGGTTTCAGATTTTGTAAAAGAGAAATGGCACCACATTTTCACGGGCATTTGATCAAGGAGGTTGAATAAATAAAAATTTAAAAAAAAAAAAAAAAAAAAAAAAACCCATAGGCATTTCTAAATTTATACATGGCTAATTTTATTTTTCAAACTACCGTAAATTCGTCAATCCCTAATGAAATGTTAACAGTTATGTTATTTTAAAGTTTATATATTTTTTTCTGTTCAAATGAATAATTTAGAACTATATTAAGCTAATTCATTATGAATTTGTTTATTCGTAATTTTTAATTTTCAAATGGCCTTGAGCGCCATTGTAAGGTCCATGAGTTTGAGCATACACTTCTAATTTATAAAGGGTGTACATCCCTGATGAGGTTCACGAAAGTCAACTTTTAATTTATACAGGCTGTCTATTCCTGGCGGGGTCCATGAACGTCTACTTTTAATTAATACATGCTGGTGAGATCTATGAACACAAACTTTTAATTTATATATGCTGACGAGGTCTGTGAACGCAAACTTTTAATTTATGCAGGCTGTCTCTTCGTGGCGGGGTCCATGAACGTCTGCTTTTAATTTATACATGATGGCGAGATCTGTGAACGCAAGCTTTTAATTTATACTTGCTGACGAGGTCTGTGAACACAAACTTTTAATTTATGCAGGCTGTCTCTTCCTGTCGAGATCCATGAAAGTCTACTTTTAATTTATACAAACTACCCCTTCCTGGATGAGTTCGTAAACGTCAACTTTTAATTCATACAAAGTGCCTATTCTTGGTGGGGTCCATGAACATCAACTTTTATTTCATACATTTGTAATTCATTCAAAGCTTTAATTAAAGACACCCTGTAGAACGGTAGTTTTAATTATTGTTCGGGAAAAAATTTATTTCTGGTTAAACATTGCAGCACAAATTTTTTGATGAAATCTTTCCTAAATTAATTCGCTTGTAATTTTAGTAGAATTTTATGCTTCAGGGACGAATTCGGAGATTTTTTTCGGGAGGGGATATGAAATTATAGCTCATCAAGTCATAGCAATAATTTTTGTTATTAATACCAAATATGTTTTAATTACAATTAATTTTCTACACATGTTTAGAAATTTAAAAACATTTTAATAAATTTTAAAGTTTTTAATTTAAAAAAATCATTTGGATTTTACGTTCTAATAGCAGACTGACAAAATTCGGGAGGGGATATATCCCCATATCTCTCCTCCTGGGAACACACCTGTCATGCTTTCCGCTAAACAATTTACTTATATATATTATTTCTAGAAGGTGTTTCTTTGTGATAATTTTTTTATCTTCCTTTATACAAAATCAAAATTGATTGAATCAATTTAAAGGCTAAGTCCTCCGCTTCTGACGAATAGTCAATTAGCCGTTGTGTTACGTGTTTGAAAGTCGAAGCTAAAAAGTCAAAAATAGTCCAACTTTTTTGCAAAGTTGTAATAGTAAACAGTAGATGGCAGCACTATAGAAAAGAGAAAGATGCAATTTAAGCACGTTGAGAAAACCTAAGGAATCTTATAAATATCAGAAATAGAATACAATACATTACTCGAATGAACTTAAAAAAATGTCATTCTTTTATGCCACCTTAACTGCACAGGCGCGCATGGATCCAATAGAAATTTCTTTGTCGATCTCCCTGTATGCCACAAAGAGTGGCAATATATACTGCAAGTGGCCACAGGGGCTAGCACCTCCTTAAAATAATGAATGCATACCATCACAAAGAGAGCAAACTCATTACCAAATGGAACGGTATTGTGCAGCTCCATTATCTCTTTTAAAAACAAAAACTGATACATTTTAATGCTATAAATCTCTTCATTGATCTATCTATACCCACTGCTTATACCAATTCTTTGATCTATCTATACCCACTGTTTATACCAATTCATTATCTATCTATACTCGCTGCTTTTACCAATTCATTAATCTATCAAGACCCACTGATAATACCAATTCATTAATCTATCTATACCTACTGCCACACCAGGTTAAGACTCCTTTCATCTTATTGCGTAAAAACAAGAAATAAAAATTTTCTTTTTAAAAACGCAAAAGAATGAAACCGCAAGCGATACATTTCATCAATTCATTTTAAAATCTTGCGTTATTTCACATCAATTTTATTGCGCATTCTAGTTCTATTCCTCCTACTATCTCTTCTCGTGAATGAGTAAATTCAACGATTTCACACCCTTCCAAAAAAAAAAAAAAAAAAAACTGGATCCGCCCTGAGATGAATAAAATTGTAAGCACTCATCGATCACTGCGAATATACCGTTACTGCAACATCGCTTTTCATTTCCTCCGAAGTTATATTCAACTGCGAGATAGTCGTGATGTGGAAATGTTCCCCCACCTGTTAGCCCCCTGACCCCCGAAACAGGATGTCATGCACAGACACGCCTACACCTACACCCAACGTACTTGACAATGAAAAGCAGTAGAAGCGAGTCTTGGGTTGCTTATGGACTACACTCAATAACAAAGTCTATTAGAATGAGAGGCGACTGCAATTTTTGGACCCCATCGAACATCATTCTGAATTTCTTATAGAAATTAGAGAAAAGTGAGTAGATTACGAATCCACTGGTCTGCCGTGGCAAAAATGGCCGAAACTGGTCAAAAATCGACTTTTAATAAGTTGAACTAAATCCAATTGCCAAATGCGCCATAACTTGACAAATAATGAGCATTTTTTTTTTATTTGGTAACCCTCACTCTTTAATTTTCAATTAAGAAGGTTGCAGACGATTCAGATATCTGGCGATGGTCTACTTGCACCTATTAAAAGGGAGCCAAATTGGCAAAAAATATTACGTCACTTATGACGTAACTGATGTCGCCAATTTGGCTTACTTTTAAAAGATAAAAGTTTTCCGAGCCGAAGATCAGAAATCGTTTGCGCTTTTTCTCATTGAAAATCAAAATGAAGTGGGTTGCCAGACGAATAAGTTTGTTCTATTTTTGGCAAGTTATGACATATTTGGCAATCGGATTTTAGTTCAACTCATTCCAAGTCGATTATTGATCAGTTTCGACCATTTTTGCCACGGCAGACCAGTGGATTCCTAATCTACTCACTTTTCTCCAATTTCTTTAAAAAATTCAGAATGATGTTCGATGGGGTCCAAAAATTGCAGTCGCCTCTCGGACTATATGAAGTTCATTTGAATATAAGCCCTGTCTGTCTATGAATAGCTCCAGCTAGATAGTCTGGCTGTTGGTGGTTGTCGCTATCGAAGCAAGACTTTTCAATTTAGAATAGGAGTGTGCATGCGTGATATTGGCTTTCGAAAAAGTTACAAATATGTTAAATTTAGATGTCTCTTTCCTGGAAATCCCCGTGGAAAATTGGGCGTCTTGTTGTCATGCCAACAAACAACGCTAGACTTTGCGGCGGGTGCTGTTCTTGTTATAGATAGGTAGTAGACATGAAGGCGATTGTAATGTCTCACGTAGATTATATGGCTGTTTGTTAGGAGTTCCATAGTTTTCTTCCATTCTAGACGAAAATACAGAAAAATCTCATTGAAAGTCTTTGCGACATGTTGCTGTTGAAATGTGAATGTGGCAGAAGTGGCTTTCGGGGGAGTCTTAAAAATTATTAATGGACGGATATCCGGAAAAACAAGAGATGACCAACAAACAAGAACAGAAATATGTATTCATGTCTACTAAAGCCGGGATTACACTATAAAAATTCTTTTACAAGGATCCTTAGAAAATATGGGATAAAGAGACTAACTATGATAAAATAATTTTAATGAATGTCTTCTTTTATAAAATTTCACTTATTCAACATCTTTTAGACCGGCATGGACACTAACAAATCTTGAATAAAAGCACTTAGACGTAAAATTTTAGAAGACAATTTTTATAAAAGAATATCATTATAAAAATTATTTAATCAAAGTTAACCTCTTTTATCCTATATTTTATTAGGATATTTGACCAAGAACTTTTATTATGTCCAGTTAGCTTTATAAGAGATTCTGACAAAATTCACTAAACCAAATGAAATATCGTATAAAATGGAGCACTGTAATACATCAACTTTTACAAAAGAATACTTTTATAATAAAAGTTTTTTAACATTGTTAGCCTCTTCTTCCTATATCTTGTAAAATATTTTATAAAGTACAATAGTTTAACTTTTATACATATAAAAAAAATACTACGTCATAATTAGCCTCTCTATGCTATATTTTATTTTGAAGATAGATACATCCCTACGTCAAAGTACTTTTCTAGTGTGATACCGGCCTAAGGTACAATATGGGATACAAGCCCTTGATAAATTAATCCTTAATCGCATACTATGCATTTGAGTCATCAGTCGGGTCTTGGAGGATATAACTTCCGGGAGGTCTATTAACGGGAACTACATTAAATTCACGTCTAGAATGGATATTTAATGTAACTTAATAGTTTTGCGATGTTCCCAACCCCAAGTTTTCTGAAAATTAAAAAAAAATTCGACAGTTGATAAATATTGCATAATCCAATTTTCATTTTCATAAGGTTGAGTATTAGAAGCGTTTAAATTAATTCTTTCTCCACTACGCCAGTAAAGAAGGAGCCATAATAGTTTTCCTCAATTAGATATGATGTACAATAATCTATATTTATTTTTAATGCTTCCTTTAGAATTTGTAAGTTGACTTGGTTCTCCAAAATTCATTAAACGTTATTTTTTCTTACATTTTCAACCTCCATGCGCTATTTTTAAACTCCTTCCAATAATAGATTTTGTATGACTAACGAATCAAATTTTAAAAATGGAACTAACACAATACATTCTATAATTGAAAGATACACAAGAAAACAAAGAAATTTACTTCAAGTCAAGTTTATAGAATAGATGCTTATCACGTGAGGAACAGAAATTTCCTATTTCCGTGGCATACCTCACTTTTGTTGACATTTCTGTACCAAACACGGTAAAAGCTCGCATTTCACAAAAAGAAAATCATCTTAAGTGAAAGTTGAAAAAGAATCCAAAGGAATAAGCTGAGTTGATTGACATTATCGATAAGCTGAACGCGTCGTCATATTTTGGACCCGCCTCGCTTTATACCCCGGGGAACCCTGCAGCGCCCTAAATGCCGCCCCGCTGAGCCACAAGGGCGCATCACTCACACATGACAACCAGCGCAGACAACACACGCAAGATTTACGAGCTTCACTCTTCAGCCGAGACTGCTGCACTGTCAGAACACTCTTTCCTCAAGAAACTATCCGCAAACCGGTCATTCATCCAGATGATTAAACCACGATTTGCAATTTGATCAGGAATTTAGCAAGATACACAAGATTTTGCTACGAGGAATTTGTAAAAATTTGTTTTGGAAAGTTGTGTCAAAGGATGTAGTAGAAAGAAAACTCCGGAGAAGGGTGTTCCATTACCTTTTTAGAAGGGGGAATGATGTCCCCACTACCAAAAAACATTTTTTTTTTTTTTTTTTTTTTTGCAAAAAGCTATCCGCAAACTGGTAATTCATCCAGATGAATAATCTACAATATGCAATTTGATCAGGAATCTGGCAAAATACATACGATTTTGCTACGACGGATTTGTAAATATTTGTTTTAGAAAGTTGCGCCCAGGGGCTCCTCTACCAAAACCCCCTACCAAAAAATTTTCCCTCTATCAAAAGTTTAATTTTTAATTCTTTTTCTTTCCTTAAAAAACTATACACAAACCAATCATTCATTCAGACAAATAAACCACGTTACATAATCTGATCAGGAAATTGACAAGATACAGAGAATTTTGCTGGGACAAATTTGTAAAAATTTGTTTTGAAAAGTGGTGAGGGGAACGACATTCTCATACCTATTTAGAAGAGGGAACGGCGTTCATTTTACCAAAAACTTTTTAAATTTGAATTATCTTCTTTCCTCAAAAAACTATACGCAAAGCAGTCATTCACCCAGGTAAATAAACCACGTTACATAATATAATCGGGAATTTGGCAAGATACAGAAGACATCGCTGCGACAAGTTTGTAAAAATTTGTTTTGGAAAGTTGCACCTAGGGGTGTAGTGGAGGAGAAACGTCGTTCCGCCGACGTTCTCTTAATTTTTAGAAAGTTGAAAGGCGTATCCTCTACCAAAAATAAAAACAAATAAAAAAATTCTTTGTTTGACATAAAACTTAAAATTATTTTATTTAAAAATTACACAAATAATCTACTTAAAAATTGTTGTAGATAATCTGTTTAAAATTAAAGAAAAAAAGTAAAGAATTAGAGTAAAAAGTTATGTAAGTTAATAGAATAATGAAAATAAGTATAAACTAATTTCGTGTGGTACTCATTATAAATTTTTAGATTAAGAATATAGTGTTATGCAAGTTGTTAATTTTGAGCAGTGATTGATAGCGTTCTTAATCTTCAGTATTTCTTCTAACCCTTTCAGTCTTAGTCTATTTCCATTAAGATTAGCATTACAGAAATTATTTCACAAACCAACCATTAATTAACTTCTTTAGGAGAGGAACTGACTCTTAAGCTATTTCACAATATATTTTCAAAACGCATTTGAAATCTCTAAAAATTTAGGTAGGGAAAATTAACAAATTATTTGGCAGAACTGGTCTTGTAATGTTAACATAAACCACAATTGCATAGAAGGTTGCACATTAATTTTGTTATAGACTTTTACAATAATGCATATCATACTCTCAAAAACTGTATATGAAATATCAGAAACACGACTTTTGCAACGATTTATTTTTTAAAAGCACTATTGCATGATTTTTCAATCCGTAGGTTTAAGAATCGTTTTGAAACGGAATCCTGGCAGTTCTATCATCAAAATTGATGATCTTGATCTGTGAACAACATTCGTTTCAGCGTATAATAGAAAGCCAAGATCGCTGAAACAATAGGTGGGAAAATAAACTCGTTTTGAATGGAAATTGAACAAACAAAAAACAAAAAAAGCATTCCAAAACAAAAAGAATTCGCCTCTCGATGCAACTTCAAAACTTTTTTTTTAATGAAAACTTCGTTTTCTTCATAAAATGATTCTCTGGTAAAATGCTCACTAGAGCGTAGAATTAGAGTTTACGGCTCTCAACCCTTTTGGCCTTGATCGGCATACAAGTCCTACAGATTAGACTTGATTCATTATTAGGGATGAATATCACCTTTACATGGGTTTTTATGTTTTCAGGGTTTCTACAGAATTATGGAATAAAAAAAAATGAAAGGTACCATACACATTGAAAAAAAAAAAAAATTCTTTAATATTTTAACTAAATTAATTTTTTTACACATAATAGTGTTAAAAAACTAACATATTCTGCATAAAAAAGTTTAGAGCATTATGAAGAGTTTAAGGATGGTAACCCTTTTGGTCTTAATTGGTATGTAAGTCTTAGAGATTAGACTTGATTCCCTATTAGGAATGAATATCACCTTTACATGGGTTTTTATGTTTTCAGGGCTTCTACAGAATTATGGAATAAAAAAAAATGAAAGGTACCATACACTTCGTAAAAAATAATCTTTAATTTTTTAACTAAATTAATTTTTTTACACATAATAGTGTTAAAAAACTAACATATTCTGCATAAAAAAGTTTAGAGCATTAGGAAGAGTTTAAGGATCTTAACCCTTTTGTCCTTAATCGGTATGTAAGTCTTATAGATTAGACTTAGATGGGTTTTTATGTCTTCAAGGTTCCTAAAGAATTAGGGAATAAAAAATATGAAAGGTACCATACACATTGGAAAATGTTTTCTTAAATTTTTTAACTATGCTTAATTTTTTTCTAACATGATAGTATTAAAGAAACTGACATATTTGTATCAAAAAGTTTAGAGCCTAGAATTGAAGTTTAAGGATCGCATTCTTTTCGGTCTTAATTGGCATATAATTCCAGAGATTAGACTTCATTCCCTGATATGGAAATGAATATCCCCTTTACTGAAAGGTATCAGTACACATTGGAAATTTTTTTCTTTAATTTTTACGGGGACTTAGTAACCCTTGTTTTCACAAAAAATAATAAAAATATAATTTATTTATTTTTATTTTATAATCTTTGAAACCTTCTCCTTTTTCTGGTCAGTTTTTGAGCTGATCCGATTACTGCAATTGCAGAAAAAGTATATTTTTATGGAGAATTTAGTATTGCTGCAATAGCTCCTTCGATGTTTCCAACGCATTTTTCTCAGTTCGTGATTTTTGAAATTCCAATCTTACACAAAATGCTAAAACTTCAGCAAATTTGAATAAAATGACTTGAATTTTTTTTTGTCATTCTTAATATCTATTTGACAATAATAGTCATGGATTTGTGAATAAAATAAAAAATACCAATTTTTTACAAATAGGTACAGTAACTATCGTTTTTCTCAAAAACTATTTAACTTATTCTTCAATCCGATGCCTAAAAAGTTAGAGGATATTACTAGGAACATTTTTTTTAAAAATTAGGAAAAAATATTGAAAAATGAGAGATAGAATTTGAAATTTGATGATTTTTTTTTTTTTTTTTAATTTAATTTTGAAAATTTAGAGCTTTTTAGTTTTTTTACTTTTAAATTTAGTTTTTACTTAGTAATACTTCCAAATATGCAAAAATTATAATTTTAAAGACTTAGATAAAAAAAAAAGTTTGAAAGGTACCAAGTCCCCTTAACTAAACTCAAAATTTTTTTTGGCTGTATGATTGAGTATATATTATCCCAGATGATTTCCAGGGAAAGGGAAAAACTTTAAACTCATAATATATTTGTATTTCGATATTAAATAAAACTTCTTTTGATAATTAAATGTTAGTCATACAAAAGTCGGGTAGAAAGAGTTAATACTTTGGAACTTGTACTTGAAAAACGCATTTGTAAGATCGAGTTTAATATTCGATACAGAATAGTTCGGAATTATCGGATAATTGGAAATCTACGATAGTGATAATGTCTGAATTCTTATAAAGTAAAACACACACGAAATTCAGTTGCAGAATATTGCAGAAAAAAATTATTTCTATCTAACTCGAGTCAATCAAATGTATTTTTTCTATCAGTTTCGGCCGACCAAACGGTATAGTGGTTAGCGTGCTAGCTTCTAGACCACAAGGTTGCGGGTTCGAGTCCCGTGTTAGGCATGGGTGTTTGTAAATGTATGTTGGCTTGTCTAATGACGAATGTTTCGGCGCATTATAGCCGTCGTGTTGCTGAGGGCGCCAGATAATCTGAAAACAACCAATCTATCAGTTTCCTTCGTTGTTTTTCCTATGCAGCGTATTTCTTATTACTATAATATTCAGTTACATGGGGTGGAGTGAACTTTCTAAAAAAATTAGGTAGAGAAATTTTAGGGATAACACCAAAAATTTCAAAAACATTTTAGAGATGATTCTTAAAAAATTTGTGGTAATTTCAAAAAATTTAGGGAAAATTAAAAAAAAATTAGGGATAATTCCAAAAAATGTAGAGATAATTCAAAAAAATTTAGGGATAATTCAAAAAAATTTAGGGTTAATTCCAAAAAATTTAGGGATATTTCTTTTAAAGCTGACATAATTTTCTAACACATACATATTCTTCTCAAAGCATGTTTCAATACTAACAAAAACTGCCAATTTTCAAAAAATTGACCGTCAAACAACTTTTCAGCAAAACAAGTTGTATAATCAAATAGTTATACTATTTTTTTGATTAAATCCATTCATTTAATTTTTTAGCAATATTCAAAGCACTAGAAAAAGAATATGTCTTCAACTTTGAAACTTAAACGACCATAACTTAAAATTGTCTGTCAATAATTACAATTCAATAACTAAAATATCAGTTAAGATTTTCTTCTCTGGAAGAATATCTTAGTATTTTCGCAGGTTTTGGAGGAAAATTGGGACATTTCGGCATGTTTTAAATTTTTCGAAATAATTATTAAAAAAAAAATTAAAGTATTTAAATATTTTAGGGAAAAACAAAAATTTAAGGAATATTAGAAATTTTTGAATGCGATCTCTGCAGTTATGATACAGGGCTTTCTCATAAATTTCAATTCAACTGTTAAGATGACTAAGAATCTTCTTGTGACATCAAGAATAATGATTTGTAGATATCGTTGGTATCAAGAATCAGTTATTCGAGAAATCCAATTAGTCCCATAACGTCAAAACTTTGATTTTAATAATAATTGATTTCTAAGAATTATACGCAAAGTTTAAAAAATAAACCTTGAGTGTTGTCTTTTTACACGGTGTTAAAGGTCTTACGGTTAATTTAAATGGTTAAGAATTTTTTTTCCATACATATATATATATCCCACGACCTGACTCTATACCTGCTTTTTTTTTTTATGTCCTTCTTTCCACTCAATTTAAATTGAGGTGCATCTTCTAATGATCTAAAACAATATTTCAGGTAGTGATACATTTCATACACTCTAAGCCCTGACAACGCCTCTTTCGTAATGGATTCCATCCATCCACTCGCAATCAATTTCGATTGAGTCGCAAAACAGTATTTCAGGTAGCGATATATCCGATATCTCACGCCATGACAACGCGCCTTATTTCGAATAAAATCCATCCTCCCACTTACAATCAATTTCGGTTGAGTCGCATGTTCTAATGAGCAAACATATTTCAGGAGGCGATACATCCCATACCCCACGCCCTAACAACGCGCCTTTTGTCTAATAAAATCCATCCTTCCAATCACAACTAAATTCGATTGAGTCGCATGTTCTAATGAGCAAACATACTTCAGGAGGCGATACATCCCATACCCCACGCCCTAACAACGCGCATTTTGTCTAATAAAATCCATCTTTCCAATCACAACTAAATTCGATTGAGTCGCATGTTCTAATGAGCAAACATACTTCAGGAGGCGATACATCCCATACCCCACGCCCTGACAACGCGCCTCTTGTCTAAGAAAATCCATCCTTCCAATCACAACTAAATTCGATTGAGTCGCAAGTTCTAATGAGCTAAAACTGTATTTCGAGAGGCGATGCATCCCACGCCCTTTCTTTCCTATCTCAATCCTTCGACTCACCATTGACACCCAAGAAGAAAGCGCGGGAAAGTATCTCTGGTTGCCTTCCCAAGTGCCTTCAAGTGGGCCAGAACAATGTCCATCCAACAAAGGGAACGGTCAGCGTGAGAACGCGCCCACTCGCATCTTTCCTTCCATCCACCCACGCAGTGTGACCACGACTTGACTCCAATGCAACAATGACCACGGGGAACAAGGGGATCAACTGCTTGACATGGAGAACTACAATTGGGAAAGGTTACCCATCCTTTGCATTGTGTTTCAGAAGCGATTAGTGTGGTATCGATTTGAAAGCTCTTTCGATGGCAGTTTTTAACCTACATTTGAGAAGTATGGATATTTTGGGAAGAGGGAAATTTGTGACAAATTAAGACATTAATTATATTTACGTTAATTATATGTTAAAATATTTTACACTTTTTCTTAGAACTCGCTATGCGTGTAGTACCGCCAAATCTTACAACTACTTTTTTTACCCACTTCTCCTCGATCTTTCTACTCATTATCAGTTTAAGTTGAGTCGCATGTTCTGATCTGACTCCATACCTACTTTTCTATTAAGGTCAAAGGTTTAATTTATTAAAGTATTTAAAGCAACTTTAAGCAAGTGACTAAAGTTTTATTGAATTCATAAATTACAATTATTGAAAGTCAGCATTTTAGTTTTTACTTTGAAAATAAATTGCGATTGTGGTTCCAGTTAGTGATTTTTAAAAATTATAAAAATAATTTTCCAACACAACTGAAAAATTCAAAATGTACTTTAAATAATCCAAATAAACAAAGTATAGGATAAAAAGTCACTGTTTTTAACTATTTCAATGTCGTCTTTAATTAGGTTAAGTAGTTTTACTGTGTGCAATATTCAGGATAAATATCGTAACATTTCACTATAGGGAAGTATAAAAAATAATGGAAACTTACTCCATTAAATAACTCCAAAAATAGTTGAAGATTTACCTCATATTTATTAGTAAGATTTTTTTTATTGTAGTTTACAACATTTTTTTTTTCACTGTGCATTAAAAAACAAAAACAAAAAAAAAGAGCTTTTTTTTAACCTTTTGGGACATACAGTGACTCCCAAAAGTGTCAGTACCCTACAAATTTCAATCAAATACTATATTCGAGCCATTGCAAAGTATAATAATTCCGAATAGGAATTTATATAACAATATCTCTAATTTTTTCTTAATAAAACTACATAAACTATTTTTACTCTATGATAACACTTTAAAGAAAATCATTAAATTTAAAATAACACATAAAATATCTCCCAAAAGCCTTCCTACACTTAATTTTTTTTACATATTTGTATATATTGTAATATTTTGGTAATTTAGTACTTAGTAGAATATCCTTTAGCATTCACAACAATTTTTAAGCGTCTAGGCCTAGGTTTTCACTTTTTTTCTTCTTTATTTTTTGTTTTCATTTCTGCAGTCATTTTCCTCCACGCTTCGATAATTATTGCTTTCAGTTGCCTTAATGTCGTGTATTCTTAATCTAACTTCCAGTTCCCTTCAAAACTGCTTTATTGGGTTCCAATCTGATGACTGAGGTGTTTTAGATTTTATGCGCAAATATGAATGTCATGTGCTTTCGATTTATAGCTTGATAAAAAATTAAGTTTTCTGCAATATCCAACTTTTGGGCAAACAGTTTATTTGAATATTTTGAATGGTTATTCATAGAGTTCATGATTCCATAATTAAGCATCAAATTACAGAGTTCTGATGCTGAATCGAAGTTAATCTAAAGGATTTAAAATGAAAACGTCAGAGGATAATTTTTATTGATGAATTTATAAGAAAATTTTATGGTGTATGTACACTTTTGTGGTGTTTTTTTCCCTCCGATTCCATGAATTTACATTAAAAAAATAAAAAAAACTATTTAATACGTAAAAAATTTATTAGTTTTTATTTAGAATTAAATAGATATTCTATAAATTAAATTCCTGACAACACGTTTTTTCCAAGTTTTTAAAATCTTCAAGTATTTTCTTTTTACTGTTCGAACACTTTTGAGAACCACTGTATATAATCCTGTAAAAATTTGGTTTCAGGTAAAAAAAAAACCAACATGCATAGAAATCTTATTATTAATTTTTTTTTTTTTTTTGTCTTAACGCTAAAAAATGAGATAAAAAATTTGGAAAATACGACCCGAAGGGTGAAAAATTACTAAAGTGAAAATCTGCTACATCTACTGTTTAGAATCATAAGTTGCCCAAGTTGTTAGTGTTCGTGTAAAGTAAGACAGTTATAGATACTGAGACATGGCCCTCGGATGGATCGCAATACAATTAATCAATAAGTCTGCCCATAGAAGTATCTCTATTGTACTGCTTGAAATTAAAAAAAAAAAATAATAATAATTCTTAAGAATAATCAAAGAATAAAAAATATTTTTAAGATCACTAGTTTTCGTATAATTTAATATAAATAAGAAACTTAAAAGTGTATTTTCTCTAAAGTTAAGAAAAGCAACTTGGAACCCTTTGCTTCTCAGACCCTCAATTGAAAGTTGTGCGATGTTCCACACCCCTAATTAAATAAAACAGATCTAACCACAAACACTAAACCACACATATTCATTTAAAAGTTGAATATCTATTTAACCCTGGATTAATTTGTGTCACTGTATAATTTAAATAGTTGCAGTTAAGTCATTGTTCCACAGGATGAGTTATTTACCAATCGTCTCGTCCAGAAAACTAAACTTCCCATCTCCTAACAATATATCACACAATTCTTTACAAATTTCTTCTTAAGCTACCGATCATTTGAGGCAGGTTTTTTTTCTAGTTGTCTTCTGTATCAGATTTACCTTGTAACTTTCTACCATGCCTTCTCACTTTCAAATAATTGTCTGCATATTTTTATCAACACACAATTTTTTTCCGAAATTATATTTATTACAATCAATCCATGAAGAAATGTTTATTTTAGAAGCATCAAAAACACTACTACTTTCGCATTCTAAGCAATGAACAAGGTATAGTAGCCACAAAATGAATCCAAACTCTGGATCAAAATTAAACTAATCTGGAACTATAAATCAAAACTGTAATCTGATTGAAAATTTAATTATAACATCTAAGAATGTCAGAATAATATATTTTATAATTTGTCAATGAATGATAAGAAAAATTAAATTGATTACAAGGAAGTGACCGAGTCATGTTAATCTTTATTTCAAATGATAGGCCTTGTTAAATATGTAAAGAGCAACTAAAAACCCTCATTAACTTTAGGAATTTAATATTAATAATTAATTAATAGACAGTTACTCTAAGAGTTAGTCTCATCACTGATTCACTTAATCACTGACTCACTCTGTAACGCTATAAGATGGTACTAGCATCGTATAAATTTTACATACACAAAATTACCGTAAGGAAAATTTCAATATAATTTTTTTTTTATCATTTCATATATTTATGTATTTCGGAAATAATTTTCATATCAAAAATAATACTCTCATATATAAAATAAAAGTGTTAGTTATACTCAATCTTATCACTCTCTAGATACTGTTGTATTCAATGGAAATAAACCACATATACGTTTTTGGTCGGAGTATTTCTTCAACAGTAATTAAATTTGAATTTTCTGATAAATATCCTTATTTGATAACTCTTTTATATGATAGATAGGCAATAGATGAATATGATAGGCGACGTTGTATACTAAAAGTATACAAATAGGTTAAAATCGGATACTAAAATCATCACTCTTCACAAGTATTTTTGGTAGCATTCTTATTTGATTTGACCCAAACTGATTAGTGGACAATATTGAAAATCAAAAGTACTTACAATGAGGCTTGTTTTATCCTCTGTAGGGGAAGGAGGGACCCTCTCCTGGACAGTAAGTCCATATGTAGAGGCTCATCCGCACTATTGCTGGTATCTGAAAAAGAAAGTATACTCTCAGTAAATTTGAAGAATTCCATACCTATAGGCTCATTTACACGCTATTAGTTCGCATATCAGTTGAGATCGCCAGTCTGTGACGTCATCTGGTTACTGGCTCCAGTAGATCAAACGATTTCTATTTCCTGGCGTCTGCAACTCCCATCATCTTATCCCCTTCACCGACAAGCAGCGCAGCGGTCGCTCCTCTGACGTCACATAACTGGCGATCTAAACTGGAACGCCAACTGGTAGTGTGTAAATGAGCCTTAAGCCATTTGTTCATTTACAAGAAATGCTTGTATTGTTGTAACTCTTGTCATGAATACGTTTTTAAAATTGAAACGTCATTAAGGGCATGACTGATAAGTCAAACTTTATAAAAACGCGTGACGATGTCTTGTTTTATTAATTGGAAACTAAAATTAATACCTTACTTACAGGGTAGTATATAGGGTAAACAGCGTCTACTTTTAACAGATTTGAATAGAGCAAGACTAGTATTTTGATAACTTACAATAGTAGTATAAAAGCATATCATTATGGTTTGATTTTGCAATGTTGAAGAAATAAGGGATGTGATGCTCTAATCTGAATTCCTCACACCCCATTTAATATATGAACATGTTCGTAAATTTCATTTGAAGATGAAAATAATAGACGGTACTTACTCAGTAATAAGTTAGCAAAGGACATTAAAATAAATCCGAATCATTGGATTAACTCTTAGGTTTTACACTTCACTATTGAGAATTTTATACAAACGCTATGTTCATCCGAGATCATCATTCCCAGAAAAAAACTACAAAACAACGATTTGTCAAACAAAATTTCTCATTGACACTAGTTCTCATACTAAATTCAAATGAAAGTTCTTGTCGACACGATTTCCCATACAAAAATTCTAACGAAAGTATCAGGTATAGCAACCAAAAGTTAACTTGTAAAGTGGCCAAAACTATAAATGCTATGGACATGTATCATATGTCTTACAGATATCAGTCTCGATAAGATCTCAACAAGGATTTTGTATTCGAAAGTACTTTAATTAGCATCCTTCCTAATTTTTTTTAAAAACTTACTAATGTTTATAAGACTATTTAGCAAAAACTATTGCAATTCCTATCTTTGGAAATATTTTACTAAGAATTGTTTAAAAAAAAGGCACTTTAAAAATAGAATAAACATGCATGCGAATGGTCTCTGTGCTGAAAGGGTTAATGTAACTAATGTAGTTAGCTGCTGTTACTTTGGAAAATGTTGTCTCAGAAAGTATTGTTACACTCCGGGATAACTGTTTTGAAAGTAAAAAAGTATATATCTGTATTTGAAGGTTGCTTTACCCCCAAAAAATTTGACATTAAAAAAAAATCTTGTTGGTTGCGTCCGGAACACAACATATAAACTTCAGTTTTAATGTTTAGATATGAAAGGATTAACTATATACAAAGATTATCTATTCGTATATCAATCTTGTAATTGGTCTGCATATCTATGGATCTTCATTTCGATGCATTTTCCAACGTAATCAGTGAACACTACTTCCGATGACGCCTAACATTTAAAAAAATCTGCTCGCTGGTATCCGAGAAACAACATATAAACTTCAGCCCTATTATTTAAACCCGAAAAGGTTAACAATACAAAGATAATCGATTCGCATATTAATCTTGTAATCGGTCTGCATATTTATAGATCTTCAATTCGATGCCTTTTCCAAAGCAATCGCTTGACCCCTGCTTTCAATATTGCCTTACATTAAAAAAATCTGCTTGGTTGTGTCCGGAACACAGGATACAAACTTCAGTTTTGATGTTTATACATGAAAAGGTTGACAATACAAAGATAATCAATTCGTATATCAATGTTGTAATTGGTCTGCATATCTATGGATCTTCATTTCGATGCATTTCCCAACGCAATCACATCTACCCTGTTTCCGATGTTGCAATTTCCAGAATGCTCACCCGAATCCTCTTCCCAGAACTAATTTCAATTTTCTCACATTGTTCGAAAGGGATGTTTAGGGGCGAGAACATTCTAGTGCGTGGCCTTCACCACTTTCTCGCTTCCAAACGAATCCTCATAAACAACACTTAACCTCATTTTGAGGCAGCCATTGTTATGGGGAGCTGGGAATCGGAAAGTATGCTCAAGGCGGGCTAGGCTCGATAAGGGTTGGAGGCAAAATCCCATAAACACAAAACTGGAAAAGAATGAAAGGAAGGAAGAATTGCGTTAAGGATTGAGAATACAATGCAACATGAACATACTAAATCGTATTTAAACACACTAAGTATTTATTAACTCCTATCAAATATTATTAAAACAACTCATTTATATAATAACTTTTTAAAAATTTAAATTGAAATCACAGTTTTGGGTATTAAATGCATGAATTTTTATTTTTAATAAATAAAATTTGATATCAACCGGGAAAGGAGTGTAGCTAATAAGAAAGAAAAAAAAAAAAAAAACCTCGTAAGAATTTTGCATATTGACGTATTTTTACATCACAAAAAGCTACATTTTTCTTGCCTAAATCTATTAGCATACGCAAAAATATAAAAAATTATTCGTTACTCTTACCTTGTTTCCATTCAAAAACAATTTTTCCTGTGTGTTTTTATTGATTTTTAAATAAATCATCTTAATTCGTAACACCCACCGAAATGAAATTGTACTCCTCAGCCAACAGCGACCCCCCCCCCCCCCACAATAAAAATTATCACAGATAAAGAAATAAACAGTTAAAAAGATTCTAGTTGCGTTTGGAAATGATAAAATAGTTATGATAAAATAATAAAAAAATAATAATAATAATAATAAAAAAACTTTGCCGAAGGTTGTTACATAAAGAGATTAAGGCTTTAAACATACGACGCAGATCTCCATTGCTATGCATTTAAGGGATGTAGAGAATTGGCAACAATATGCATTTAAGGGTTAAAAACAAAGTGGCAAAAGTTAATCTGAGGGAACTCGTTTTATGATATTTTTTTCTCACGCTACAAGATATTTCCCTTTTCTAGCACGTAGTGAGATTTTCTCTCATTTGCCATCCTAGGTCTTATATAGGAGAAAATTTTACATGCTAGTTCTCATGCACCAATTATGTTAGCGAATTCCCCTGGATTAATCTATAATGTATTATTGGTAATTCAATTTTGGTGGTTTATATATTCATCACTTTATTTCAACAATTTAGCAATCAGTGATACCAAATGTGTATGGCATATCATACAAATTTTCATCATTTTCCCCCCCGCCAAGATGATGACTGCGGGGTTAGAGCTCTGGCTTCGCATGCCAAAAGTGCCAGATTTGAATCCTGGGTTAGGCATGGATGTTCGTTGTGGTTCGGAATCCTCATTAAGCTGTAGGTCATGGTCTGATTAGCCGTCATTGTGCATAAATATAGGTATTCGAGCGTACAAACCAACCAACCATTATTTTTTCCCTCCTAAATTTTGTGAAACTTTAAGTAGAATTTTAAAATTATACGAAACAAATGATTTACCATTCCAAACGGGACATAAAATTAATAAAGGAAAAAATTAAAACTTCCGCACCGGACCGCGCGACCCATTTTTTACAGACACTGATAGGCCTGATCATTGTACCGGACAATCCGATGGCCAGTACGTCCCTGATTCCAACAGAAACGTTATTTAATGGTTTAATTTAAATTTAGTCACAAATAAACAGGAAGCATGGAAAAAGCTGAAAGGTTAAATTAAAGTAAAAATCTAAGTTAACGTATTTATGAATATTCGCGTTACAAATCCGATCAAGATTTTTTCACATTCTGAATTTCAAAAATATCTACACATTTTGTTGGTCATTTTTATTTAATTGTTTATTTTGGATTTCTTTTTACAATAATTCAATTACAATAATTGCAGATAATTTTACTATAAATTATCTGCATATATATCTATGAATGATCCTACTACAAGTCGGAATTAATTCTAAAAATATTCACCATTTTAAAATCCTTTATATTAACTTCGATTTTAAGTGTGTGTGTGGGAGTAGGGGAAGGGGGGGGGGTTGTCGATAGCTGGCAAATCTGCGGAGGCCAAGTTAACCCCCGTGTCGTCATTCAATCGGGCTGAAACTTTTGGCAGCTGTAACTGTCATAAAAGTTCACTTTAAATACTAATAAACCAACTTGCCGTCATCCAATCGTACTGAAATAGCATTTAACCGATCACTAAAGAAACACTTTCCTGTTGCAAAAATTGTTTTAATAAATAATAAAATTGTTTGAATCAGAATAAATAAAATATATTTGGATGTAAGAGTATAAATTCCCATTCTTTTTTAATGACTAAATTTTGAAAAGTAGTTTACCGCATATTTTGCTGATAGAGATTGAGTTTGCCTCTAATTTTGAATATTAAAAACAAGCACACGCTTTCAATGGTAACGGTGCTAGGTATATTAAAATTGGCAATGCACATAAAGTGTTTCTATTAAAAACTTTGTTTTTAAGGGCTATATTAATATGAATTATTTTGAAATGAAAAGAAAAAAAATGATAAAAATTCACATATTTGTGGTTATTCCCGTTGCAGATCTGTTAATCTAAAGCACACATACTAGTAATTTATTTTAAACATTTGTTTTGGTTCGATAACAGCAAAAGTGGCTAACCGAAACAAAACATTCCAACTTTTACATCAAGTGCAGCCCTACTGACGCTCCGCCCTTCGAGGGTGGATCGCACCCCATGGCGTCAACTTTCGTCGTGTGACCTCTGGACAAGCGACCCTACTGCAAAGACCCCCTGCATTGGTCGTGACGGAATGCAGCAATGACCTCTCCACAGTAGGGACACAACCATTTGCCCCTTCAGCGCATTTCACGATGCTCGTGGCATGCTCTGAAGGAGATAGAAAATACGACTGTAGGTCTCTTCTTCAACACATATCTTACAACTTTTTGTAACTTCAGTCTATGATCATTTTATAAATGAACCTGCTTTATATCTGTCAAATGTTGACCCTCGCCTGGAGCTATGCACGTAATATTTATACAGTTTTAATCCAAAATTTTGTTAGAAATAATTTTACAATGTTCCAAGAGGAAAGAAACCAATTTCATTTTTCTTAATTGTACAGATTTAGAAGATCTGATTGAAGGTAAGAAACTGCTACATCCTAAAGCGATTGTTACTCTTTAAGCATAAAATTACGCATGTAAAAAATACCACGGTGTTGTCTATATTGTTATTATGAAAAAGGAATTAACAATCAAGCTATCAAAATAAAATGATTTCTTAAAAATTAAATTGTTATATTATAAACAAATGCTCCAGCAAAACAAAAAATAACTAAGAATAAACATGAATCAATCTACTGGGTACTTGACCCCAGCAGTTTTTAACTGTTATTGTACGACGCACACCCTCATATTCTAAAGAGTTAAGCGCAACAATTAAATTGAGAACCTCTGGTCTAGAATGATCAAGACATTTTTTTAATTCTCGTGGTCAGTGGAGTTTGTCAAAATAAAATGGCAGAGTGGTGACCCGATATTCTAGATCATGGAACAAATCAATCACCGTAAATAGTGATATCTCTATGACTCCAACAGCAACAAAAAACCAAGGCTAGCAACTTCAACAGCTATCTATCGCATCTGCTAATATTTTGACCATTTGGAATATGAATCCCAGATTATTGGAACACTGGTTAACACCGCATCAGTCGGTCTTTCAAGTTTCAAAGTTCGAATACCTCCAACAAACAGAATAGGCACAGGATGAAGAAAGCCAAGACAGCGATATTTAGAAACCTAAAAGCTAACTTGGCGACTATTTGGCATGGTTCTGGCAACCCTTTATCAGCTCACGTCTCGTGTGACCCGAGCAGGTCACCACCATCCGATCAGTATGGCACACACACCCACACAGGGGACACCCCCGACGGGTGTCGTACACTTGGACTTTTGATATCTTGGAAGGGGGACAGCTACAAAGTACGGAAAACTTTAGGGCTTGTTTGGTATGATTCATCATCGCGCAAGAGGTATACAATGGCTATTCTGATTCCAAACAACCTCATAGTTCGAAGTTTTAACAGGAGGAGTAAATTTTCCGTGAAGTCTTCTTTTAAAGGATATTGTCTCCCCCCCGTGTGGGGAAAAAACCAGAAAAACTCCCACAGCAACCTGACAATCGACTTCAGAATAACCACACAATAACAACCTAAAAAAATAAACTCAAATTTCTAAACTAAGTAGTCAACCGCAAAATTTCTTTTTTTATTAGACATTTCGAAGAGCACTTGCTTACGACCGTCACTGCATAAGTTCCAATTTTACTTAATTGGGTGTAATATATCGTTTGCGGTTTCATTCTTTGATTTTTAAAGGAGATAAAAGTAACGCAAATTCTATCTGTTTTATTTTATCGCCTGCTCGACTAATGGAGTCGGTGAACGTTCTGGTGTCGAGAGTATAAGCTTTAATCATAAATAAATAAAAAAATTAAGTTATATTTTAAGAAATCTTAAATACAATAAAAACTGAATTTTGAAATATTTTCCAAAAATTGAAGCAGAAATAGTCTTTTATTTTGTGATATGATTCTTACAAGAAATTATTTTCAAAGTGAGGGTGGTGGCGTGACCTCTGAGCTCCTCCCAAGATCCGCCCTTGAAACTACCAATTAATTGCAAACTATGAAGTCCATTGTCCTCCTACGCATCCTATGCTGTGCAATGTGTAGACGCTCCCCAGTCTTTGAGGAATAGGACACCTTTTATTCTTCATGGCACGTGGATGTAATTTGAAAAGAACGTTTTGGGTGAGGCCAATCAGCCGAATCAGATTCCGTTTGAGGTGTGTTCTTCTACAAGAAGAAAAGACAAACACCCAATTTTTTCCCTTTCATATTTCTCGCATCTTTCCAATACGGAATTTGTTGATTTTAAAACACGTCATTTTGGTTTGAGCAAGTATGGATTGATGAGACTTCAAAATTATAAATAAATATTATTTTGACTGTTGTAAAATGTCTCACAAATTCGAGAATGAAACATTGATTTCTCAGTCTCAATCCATCTAAAGTGTTTATTGAAACTGATATAGATAAAACAAAACACTTTAGAGGTTTATTGCACTTACCACTTGTCAGTTTTATTAAATATAGTTTTAAAAAAATAATCTAAGTTATCATGTACAGTGGCGGTGGTTACTGGGTCAAGAAGAGGACAATTGCACAGCGCATTTTCTATTTGTTGTAGTATCTGATGGCAATATTGTTTTATTTTTGCAGTCCTCTCCTCACGTCTACTGACACACTTGGTGATTTTGGCACCGCCAATCAATATACATTATGATGTACATAGGACTGCCTAAACTTGACGATTTTAGCACCGCCAATCAATAAACATTATGATCTAAATAGGGCTGACGAAACTTGGCGATTTTGGCACCGCTTGTCAATATACAAGTGGGTTTTAGAGGCAGAAGAGGAATCTTCAAACTTTCTTTGTCCCTTTGACTGAAAGAGGCAAGGACGCATGATTTTAATGTAGCTAAAATTTTGAGATTTAGACTTGTTTTTATGAGAAAGAATATGACTTTATTTTAATATTACTTCAATGCTAAATAAAATACTTATTCATTTAATAAAAAATGAAGTTTTAGCAATTGTTTGAATTGACGTCGCTGCTAGACCGAAATTCTAACAAAATAATTAAAGAACTATGTGTTATTTTACCTTCAAATAATTTATGGTAGTTTTTTTTAGTTTTTTTTATTTTTAATTTCCATGATATTCCAGTGTGTGAGGAAGTCAAGCATGAGTGAAGCAAATAAAATTAAGAAGAATGTTTTTATTACTAATACTTTGAAATTGTTCAAACTATCTTTCAGCAACCATTCTCATAAATCTGCAATTATAAGTTTTTAGCATAATATATTTCCCTTAGGAAAAAAACAGTATCAATTGAACAAAATATGCACACACATCAAACATAATTACTTTTCTACAAACAGTTCCAACAGAAATCCATCCATAAAAGGCCCGAATAACTTAAACATGTGGAATGTCGCTGTCTTTGTCCCAGAAACTGCATTTTATTGATTTGATGATTTCATATGTATGATTTTTGCCTACTGCTGGAGAAAGCGTAGAGAAATATATCAACCCTGCAATCGATTGTTGAACCAATCGACACATTCTATAAGAACAACAGTCATTGCAATTAATCGATGTAAAAATTAAGTGTTGGTTGAAATAGATGTCTGCTCATAGATGAGCAAATATCTGATTTTAATTAAACTAGGCTACTTGATCTCAAAGGTTCAGGGGAATAACATAGGGTTGAGAAAGAACAAGGTAAATAAGGCTTCGTTTGATCTTCTTGGAGAAGAAAAGAAAAAGTTACAAGATCTTAAATAACTATAAATAGTTATCGTAAAGCAGTGAGTGCCTGAACATTAAGCGTTAATAACGACTAAAAAATACAGGTCAATTCTGAAAAATGAAAATAAAATTCTATTAGAAGTTGCCATTCAGATTAAAGAAAAACACTGTGGTTTGTTCGATGCAATGATGAAAAATATTGGAACTGAAGTAATTCAAAACTTTTCGTACTTTTGGCATGTTTTGACACATATACAGTTCAATCGTTTTCAAATGACATTATGGGCCGTCGTTCTAATGATCATATATGACAACGATCATCAATGTTTCAAATGATATCATAACGTCTCATTAGAATCCTTTTCGAGTGACACCACGAACATAAATATTGGTTTATGTATGGAAGCAGCGACTGTGACAAAAATTCATCATGCCTATTAAATACAGGATGCTCTGAGAAGGATGGAACGAACTTTAAGAAGTGGTAGTGCACACCAAAACAAACAATTTCCATAAAAATGCAAGATCTAAAACTCAAAGACGCTAACTCGTTTGGAAAGGCCCTTTCCGCAAACGTTAAAAAGCCATTTCTAATTTATGCTAATGTGAGCTGCCGTAGTTTCACATGTATTACCGTTGCCTATCGCCCTTTTGAACAAGCACTGTAAATCTGTGTCATTAAACTTTCTTTTTCAACTTATTTATTATTTTTGAGTTCTTTCTTCCTATCCTCGGTCTCAGAACCTTTGACCTCCAGCGTCTTAGCGTTTCAGTTTAGACCATGAATTCTCGGATGAAAATTGTTTGTTTTAGTGTGTACTACTACCTCTTAAAGTTTGTTCCATCGTTTTTGAAACACCCTGTATGTATATTTAAAGTTGTTATGAATCATGGGAGGGCATTTTAATGAGATTTTAAATACTTATTTCCTTCTTGTTGGTCCTTGAATGAATAGGCGGAGATGTAGTTGATCGTATTAGATTGGTAGTCTCCACATAATGGTGTGTAATAAAGGTGAATATCTGCTCTAGGTAAGTATTGACTATGGAAAGTGCCAAGTTTTCTGTATCTTGTAGAAACCCGATCTGTATCCGAAAGTTCTGTTGGATCAAAGTCTTATTAAAACACTTTTGAAAAACATGAATGGAAAACTGGTTTCAGGTTGTGAACTATTACGATTACGAAATTGTGATTTACGAGCAAAATAAAGTCGCCTTCAGAACAGGAAGGAGGTGCTAGTTCAGATGTTGAAGCTTCGTCATCTGATCAAATCCAAAATTATAACGCGTAATTGTAGAAGATGTTGTAAAAATGTCACAGCGCAGTATGACTGTCGTGTAATCCTTTCAACAGAAAACTACAAAAACAACCAACCAAAAATCAAAGACAAAATCGTTAATTCAATAGAAAAAAAGGATCCTTTGTGTGCAGTTCACAAAGAAACTTTGGAACAAAGTTGATGGTTTGATTAATGTGACAAGATTTTTCTATCTCCAGAAACTTTTACCTATGCTCTGTTAGTTTTCAAGTTCTGAAGACATTTTTGTTTTGTTAAAAAAGACTTTTGCAGGACTCTGTAACAGGAAAGCGGGACAACTTGGAGGAACATTCGGTCAACGGGACAGCTAGGTAAAAAGCGGGACTGTCCCACCAAAATGGGGACATCTGATCACATAAGGTTTGATTAAGGTTAAACATAAATAAAAGGACTCTCGGAATATTTATTACAAATTGAAGCTTAGCCCACGAGAACGAATTGAAATTATATTTTAAACTACGGATTACAGTAGTACGGTTGTTGTATTTATTTGACATTGTCATTAGAACGGGTTTATATTTTGATTTCATCCAAAATAAGGTTACTTTGCTAAATGACCGTCCAAAACCCAAACTACTTATAATTATAGAGTATTGTTGTATTCTGGCCAACTTGGTGAACTTGTCAATTCGTGAATCGTCTTGCCATTTCGTAAAGTGATCGACTAAATTGCAAAATTACTCAACTCGCGATGGTGGTCATGAAGCATATATAGATAAGAGATGGAGAATTTTTTAAAAACCATATTGTGAAAAAAGGACCAGACAAACATGATTGAGATTTCTCAGATCTTGATTCTTAGTTGAACTTCTTAAATACTTTTTCACTTCTGTAATGGTCCAAACACTAACCCATATATTTTCACAAGTAGCTTTGTCTCTATATTTGTATTCAATGACTGCTGAGGAATGTTGTCCGTCTATCAAGAGATTAGCTCCCGCCAGAAATTCTAGATGATGAGGTCGCTACAGAAACAAGACTCGTCAATTTAGAATAGTAGTGTTTGCATGCCACATCCACATATTGGCGGACTGAAAGGTTACAAGGCGGACATTTGCCTTGATAATAAAAAATCTTTGTATCATTCTATTCAAATAAGCTATGGAATATCACCAATACGCAATGCAATCAAAGCAAATTGTTTCGCTCAAATAGAAATGAACAAAAAGGGTTTGATTGTTATTTTAGTTAAAGTTTAATGCATTCCGTCATACCTTTTATTTTGCGTTTGTGTTTAAGTTTTTTTTAATGTCCCCGGGACTTGATGGTAATCTTCCTTCCGATCATGGGATTAATATCCCATATAGCACACATCCTCTCAGGGAGGTCCCTAGGTAGTCCTCAGGTATCCCCTGGACTCCGAATAATTTCCTAGGGACCTGCCTGGGATGGTGGGAGAATATGTTCTATATGGAATAATGCTCTTAACTCTTCTGAGTGAGCTTTCACAGTCTGGACAGTTCAATGCGTTCAATACGCCATCAAGGAGTTAAAACCATCTGATGGTCCAGGTAATGGGCGAAATTCTACAGTTGTTTTCCCTGCAAAATTTTTTAAATTATATATATAATTCAAATATATAACTTTTTAAAAAAATTATTTATATTTATTTTGTTTTAGATAGGTTATAAACTATCATCTTAATAAAAATATTTAAAAAAAATATTTTAAATTTTATTTATACATTTTTAAAAAAATGTTGTGTATTGCTGGAAAAACTGGGAATCAAATGTCGCATATATACGTGCATGATCGGCTGTGGATTAGCAACCCAATGTTTATGTCTTTTTCCTAGAATCTCCCGTGGAAAATTGGACTAGTCATGTTTCCGACAACAGAAAACGCTACACTTTTTGGTGGGGGCTATTTTCGGGAAGACAGATAGTACCGATTTCTTTTTCTGAACCTCCCTTTAATGATAAGAGGGATAGAAAACGCCAACCTCATCTATAATTCTTAGCAGCTCCACTTCGTAAATCGCAAAGGTGGTCCAATCTTAGATTACGTGTTATCTCCCCTTGTAAAACTTACGTAAATGCCTTTTTTTTTTTTTTTTTTAGGAAAATTATCACTTGGACTCAAGATTCTTGTTAAATGTCTATAAACTTGAAGTAAATTATAAACACTAAGGAGGCGTCTCAAAAAGTAGAATTTAAATTAAGTATGGTAATTTTAAATAAGGTGTAGTACACAATTATAGTATCAAATTCAAAAAAGTTTTCCGTTCTTGAATGATAGCGTTAAACAAAGAAATTACTGGACTTTTATCAGCATAACCATTGGAGAATTATTATTTCCGTATCGTAAAATATACAAAATTCTTTCTACTCTTGAAAAAACAACACTCTGCAAAATACAAATGCCAACCTTTACGACAAAACAACTTTGGGAACTTATCCGATTTATATTCAGGTATATAACTTTAGACGCTTCCTATTACAATTCAATTGTAAAAGAAATACTGTATCCTGTTCTGAAGGTAACTGGGTCATTTGCTTAAAACTATTCATCACATTACGCTAAACCTAAGAATCTATATTAAATTCCGTGTTAAATGTTGTTTATTCATGAAAGCTTCATTTTTTTAAGTACATTCTTCAGCATTGACTTGAAACGGACTGTTGGTTTCATTCTACATTATGTGAAAATGCAATGTTATTTTTTGGTTTCTTTGTTTGTCCCAACAACAACAACAACAAAAAACCAAAAAAAAAAAAAAAAAACCTTCACGAATGATCTGTAATTCAATGTCAAGTTTACTCGAGGACGGAATTTAATTTTAAGAAACAGTTAACAATGGCGCGGTAATTGCTTTTCAATAAAGCACACATACCACACCAAACTTTGGTGTGTTATACGTTAAGGGGGTCCAAGACACAAAACTCATATATATATATATATATATATATATATATATATATATATATATATATATATATATATATATATATATATATATATATATATATATATATATATATATATATATATATATATATAATTATTATATATATATATAATTATTTTTCTGAAATTTTTTATACAATACTGAGCTCAAAATACTATTTTAAATATTAAAATTTAAAAAATATATATTTTTTAAAATTATTTTGACATTTCCTAAAATTGATATATTTAAAAAACTTTTTAAAAAATCATTTCATTTTTGCATTAAATGCTTCTTATAATTCATTTCATAATATGTCTTCGTGATTTTTTAATAAAATATTTAGGAAAAAAATTTAAAAAATATTTTGGGCAAAAACTATGTATAATTCATAGTATGGTAAGTTCCAAAAACTTTTTTTCAAAAAGTTAAATCAAATTACCCAATTTCTGAAGAAAAATCAAAGAAATATATATGAAAACTAATTGTGGAAAGTTTCATCTATTTATAACAAGTAGTTTTTAAGTTATATCCGTCCAAACTAAAAAAAGGGACAAAAAGCAATCACCGAGAAAAACAGTTTCAAAGTTTCAAGATAACATGTCCAAGATACAGTTGTCATGTAATAAATACTTAAATATTTCAAGTTCTCCTAATGATAGAAATATAATTTTTATGTAATTTTATTCAAACATATGTTTATTATTCTCTACAATAATCAAAACCATTTGAGAATTTTTCAAATTTTGAATACCAGACTCCCTTAAAAAAGAAACTATGAAATAAAATAAACTAACTTGGTAAGTTCAGATATTAAAGATGGTGTTATGATGTGATATCAAATGTAATAACAAGCTTAATGATGTGTGTGCAATACAAATCTTCAGTATTATTTATAAATGAATAAAATGAAATAATGACTCGGTCATTGCGACTGCTGAATAATAAGAAGCACCTAAACAAAAAACTTCCTCAATCGCTAAAATAAGAGACCGATGCATAAGGAAGAAATGTTTTGAGTAGGAAATTATTAAATTACAAATTTGGTTCATGGAGGATTGATCCATATATAATTCGAAAGCTCAGAATACAAACAGACCAAATTCAAAGTTTTACTCCAAACCAAAAATTCAATCTTACAAGTAACTAACTAAGCGAAAGTTGGAAAAAAAAAGACTTCAATTTTAAAGGTCAGGAAAGGCTAAATAGATGAGGAGGGTATGTATCCAAATGTAACTTTGAAAATATTGGTTCTTTATGCTTTATTTTACGTATTCTCTTTTATGTAACATGCCTCGTTCATCTTTCAAAGTATCTGTCTTTTAGCAATTTAGAAAGCAGGGGTAAGTTTAAGTTTCATTAAGTTAGCCTAGCCCAAACCACCTTCATCCATAGCGAAAACTTAGATTTAAAAAAAAAAAAAAAAAGTCGCATACCCCCTTCAGCCACTTTGCCCTTCAGTTAAATATTGTTTGGGCTCTTGATTAGGCGCGCGACCTTTTGTCTCGCAATTAGTAGCGTGTGGGACAAATGTCCCTCAAATTCAAATTTTCATGCATACTATTAAATTCGTGACCAAATATCAAAATAAGTGGGTATTTTAATTAAAAATGCAACGTTACTGAACTGATTAAAATAAAAATTAAAAAAATATTTAAAACATAGTTTGAAAAAGAAAAAGAAAAAAAAAAAAAAAAAACTGTAAGAAAGATTTGATCATGGGCTGCCATTTATTGAGAAATTAATTTTGCGGTCATTTGCCAACCTCGCGACTAACCAAGGGTTAAAACATATACATGAGACGTAAGATTTTGTAACTAAAAACTGCTAAAAACACCCATCCCACAATTTGACTTTTGCTGTTTCCACCTCATTTTTTTTTAATTCATTTATGCCAGAACTAGCCAAGTATGGTTTATCTAATAACCAACTAAGTTGGCCATTAGGTATACCATATTTGGTCTGTTGGGGCCCCCATGAATGGTTCTGAAAAAAAAGTAGAAACAGCAAAAATAAAATTGCGGAATGGTCCGTTCTAGCACTCAACGTCTCATATTAACAGATTTTCTAATGCTGCGTTTATAATTTTCAGCAAGTTACTCAACAGTTTTTTTCATCAATTTTTCAAAAAGGGGGACGACTAAATACTTAAATATATATAAAATACTTTCCTGTAGGGTCAAATGTATTTTGTGTTTTATAACTTTTGTGGCTAGTATCCCATTCGGTTTTCCATCCTGAGGCAGTAGGATAAAAAGTAGTAGTTAATTTTTTTTTTACTTCATTGCAGTAGCTCCTAAAATGTTTTGAACTAATCCACATCGTTGAAACTTTTTAAAGCGCGCAATTTCATTTGTTGTTTAGCAAAGTTGTATCAGACATTTGAGGGCCTGAGAAGCAAAGGGGTTCAAGTGATTTTTCTTAACTTTTGAGAAAATACACTTTAAAGTTTTTTATGTATATTAAATGTGTATGGAAATTGTTTGTTCTTCAAATACCAACCTCTGGAATGAAGATATATCTAGTTTTCATATAATTAGATATGAATAAGAAACTTCAAAGTGTATTTTCTCGAAAGTTAAAAAAAGTCACTTAGACCCCTTTGCTTTTCAGTCCCTCATTTGTAACTAAACATACTAAATTGCATCATAGAATACAATTTATTAACACTAAGTTTACGGACTGTTATAGCTTTTCTACGGAAACACGTCAACAGACGTAATTCATTTATAGAGTCATTTTTTATTCTTTGGTCAATCACTTTCCGTTCTTTAGATACGTGCCATAAATAAGCATACGTCTCAAATCAATTGTTTCCCTTGCTCAGATGAATTTAGGCAAACCAATTATGCTGATATTGTGATGGGGCTTTACGTCATCAACATATATCTCCACGAAATTGCGATTTTTGTTGTTTGTATTCTTTTCTACTTCTTTTATACAGTGTGTTCGTAAAGTCATGGTGCACTTTTGACCGGTCACAAGAAATCAACGAAAAGCGATAGAAATGGGAAATTTTCACCACATGAAAGGAAAACTTTCCAAGTTTCGTACCAATTCAGTGCAGTTCGATGTGACTTCCATTTTTTGCCCTACACACATTTAAATGATATTCAAGTTCTTCCCCCACATGGTTAAGGACTTCAGGTGTAACAGAGTGAATCACCAGGGCCTGATTTAGGAAACCAATTATTATAGACACATCATAGTAGACGAGACCACCATCGACGATTGTTGATGCTATTTAAATATTAATGACAATTTCGATTGCTATCTATTATCATTTTGATTAAATAATTGTTGAGATATTAATATTTTAATAAGTAAAAAGAGTTATTAAAATATATGTTAATATTTTAGGACATTGATCAAGTGCGCTGAACAGAATATTGATATTTATATTCGAATTCAGAGTTTTTTAGGCAATTTGAGTGCCTCCAAAATTTAGAGGTCTTATGCATGGGCCTTACAGATCTTATGGAAAAGCAGACCCTGTGAATAACGTCTGTGATTATCTGTTTTAAATTATTAAAGACATTGATATGTTCACTGTACACATGATGCTTCACATAACCCTACAAGTAAAAATACGTCAGATCCGTAGATCGGTTGATCATATAGTTTGTCAGAAACCCTGTCCATCCACCGCTGGGGGAATGTTGTATCTAGAAACTCACGAACTACTGTTAATGCACATAATATTACGGAAACTTGGAGAGAGTTTTAATTTTACTTGGTGCATATTTCACATTTCTATCTTGTTTCGTCGATTTTCTGTGACCGGTCAAAAATATACCACGACTTTACGGACACACTGTATTTATTGACGAAAAATTAAGTCCATGAAAACCGGTTTATTTTGAAATAGAATAGAATCGTATTGAAAGGGATCAGTCACAAAAAGTTAAAATCGAGATATCAACGGATTCAAGTTGTCGAAATTAAAATCAATATAGAAACGGAATCAAGTAATAGAAATTAAAATCGAGATTGTAACGGATTCAAGTTATTGAAATTAAAATCGCTATAGTAACTGATTCAAGTTATCGAAATATACTAAAGAGATATCAACGGATTCAAGTTATAATCAAGATATCCCCCCCATCAGATTCAAATTCTTTTATACCAAAATCAAGATAGGAGAATTCTTAGAAGAAATTTTATTTTTATTGTAAAATAATTTTATTAATAGTATCAATTGGTTGACTTATCAATATGATGGGTATTTGAAGAAATAAGAAAAATAGGTATATTTTAAGCATATTTTTAGGGTTTAGGCATATTGAGGGTGAATTCGAAACATTCCATAAATTTAAAAAAAAACACGAATTCAGAGAAAATAACAATTATTTTTATAATTTTGATCATGAAGTCCGAGATACGTTAAAATGACGAGTTCCGTAAACTTGGTCTTTATGAAATTACATTAAACATAGCAAAAAAAAGCTAATTTAAACAACGCTGTGTAAAATTAGATTAATCATTTCTGTAGTGCAAAAATGGATTAAACATTGTTACATTAAACATTGTTGCACAACATTTTTAAGCTGTGAAAATAATGAAAAAGCAGCCTAACTAATTTTCTATCCATTCAGAAAAGTGTTAAGTTAGCGTGATTGTTAAAAAGCTTCACGCAAATAACGAGCACCTCTCCAAATCTTCTTCTTTTCAAACACAAAAAGAAGCAGAACTTCTTCTTTGCACGATTTGGATACTGGTCTCGATTCAATATAGGTCAAAATGTTGAGTAAGCCTAGTCAGAGCAATTATACCGTCCTTCTTGGGAGAAGTAAAGGGCTTGCAGAATTATAATCCTTTAGCAGTCAAGAAATCTAAAGATTAAGAAGACTAAGTAATTAAAATTTATCATCGCTTAATTGGATGTAGCTAGGAAGTAGGGTATGGTTTAAAAACCCATGTATTCTTGTTGATATATGTAATATGCCGTCATAAGTTAAAAAGCCTTAATCCAAAAAAATGTAAATGCATATTTTGACACTTTCTGATTAGCAATTAGAAAATAATCTTTTTTTTCATTGAATGGCTAAAGTTCTTAGGTTATACAGACCTATACATCAATAATAAAAAAAATATGTAATTTCAAAGGATTAACACAAAAACGTTATGCATTTGAATTTTTTTCCCTTGGATCTAGGGCTTTTTAACTAATAGCTTGCAGAATTATAATCCTTTAGCAGTCAAGAAATCCAAATATTAGGAAGACTAAGTAATTAAAATTTACCATCACTTAATTGGATGTGGCTAGAAGTAGGGTACTGGGTTTAAAAACCCATGTATTCTTGTAAGCAGCGTTGCTAAATGTAATCTGCCGTCATAAGTTAAAAACCCTAAATCAAAAAATATTTAAATGCATATTTTGACACTTCTAATTAGCACTTGGAAAATAATCTTTTCATTTCATTGAATAGCTCAAGTTCTTAGGTCATACAGGCATATACAATAATTAAATATATAATTATAACACGAATAAATATAAAAAATAAATATATAATTATAACCCAAAAGTGTCATGCATTTGATTTTTTTTTTATGATTTGGGGCTTTTTAACTAATGACGGCAGTAATGTTTTTTAAGTATAATTTCTTTTGCTTAAATATTAGGACATCCTATTTTTCTCGATTAGTCGTATATTGAATTTATAAAACATAATATTATAATGTATTTCTAAATCGTGTTTTTTGGCGATGGTCCCTTTATATGAAACAAAAATAGAAAAATTATGCACCAATTTTCATAAGTACAGGAGATGATGCATGGGAGAATTTTCAAAATGCATAGAAGGGACTTAATTTAACGGCAAAGATCTCAGTTTCTGATAAATAATTTATTTGTATTTCACATTGTGTTACTTGTCTGAAAATTGTCTTTAAGGGTTATATTATTTTTAACTTCAAAGTTTTTAATATAAATCCTTTATATGCATTGCCAATTTTTATATTCATTAACACATCGTCGATTCTGTAAACAACGTGTGCTTGGTGTTTGCATCTAACTTTAAATATCAAAAAGATTTCTATCAGCAAAAACTACGTTTCAAAATTAATTTATTAAAAATAAACGTGAATTTGGTACAATCACATCCAAATATCTTTAATTTATTCTGATTAAAACAATTCCATTAAATGTTTATTAAAAAGTTTTGGCAACAGGAAAGAGTTTCTTCAATGGTCGGTTAAATGCTATTTTAGCGTAATTGGATGACGCCAAGTTGGTTTATTAATATTCCATAAAAGCTACCTTTTAGTGATAGTTACAGCCCCAACATTTCATAGAAGTCATCGACATTGAATCTATCTGCCAAGTTTCAGAACGAATGTGTGACTGCAAGGGGGTTAATTAGGCCTCCGCAAATTTGATCGCCATCGACATACCCAGCCACTCACCCACATACACACAAAATCAAAGTTTATATAAAGGATTTAAAAAACAGAAACAAGCCAATAATTTTGGGAAGTTGTGATAACGTACAGTAGATGGCAGCAGTATAAATAAGAGAAAAAGGCAATTTAAGCATGTTAAGGAAATCCAAGGAATCATATCTCTTCCAGAAATAATATATAGTATAGCTAACTCTGTTGAACTTCCAAAAAAGTTTTCTCTCTTAGAAAGCTTAAATACACAGACTCACTAGTTCTATATAACTATGCCCACCTGATGGCTGTGTAGTCAACGTTCTATCCTCGCACGTCAAAGGTGCCAAGTTCGAATACCATATTAGGCATGGATGTTCGTTGTGGTTCGGAATAAACGTTAAGCTGTAGGTACCGGCCTGATTAGCCGTCATTGAGCTTAAAAATAGGTTGTTGAGCGTAGAAACCAGCCAACCAATCTATATAACTATAGGATAATAGTATTGATATACATAGTTAAAATTATCACAAAAACTTAAGATGTCTTAAATACAATGCGCAATTAACTAACTTCAGAATTTAGAATGATATAAATAACAACACTGCTTATAAGTTAGTCTATGTTAGTAAAATTTATCAATATGTAGCCGGATAACGAAAATGAGAAAATGTTTAGTGTGTGTGTGTTTCCAAGCTATAAACTATGATAAGATAACTATTCTTCAATATCTGAGGATATAAAAAGAATATATTCCTGCCAGAAGGTTTTAGGAGGAACTGACCCGTACTTGCTTGCCACAACGCTATATTTGAAGTTCATTCTAAAAGTGGTATAGGTAGTGTCGCTTTAGGTCAAAATTCGCAGTCTTCAGATGAGAATAATTTTCTTATTTCAAACATCAATTATTTTAACATGATTGCAAATAATTAGTTTCAAAACATGTCAAAATTTGGATCTCAAAAACAGATAATAGAAGCGTTAGTAGGTGACATAAAATAGAGTGAAGAGAACATGTTTCAGTTTTATAGGGTATGATTCGTATATATTTCTAAATAAAAAAAAGCCCACATGTGCTGTATCAAAATCTCTTATTATCCCCAGAAAATTGACATGGATGTATTGAAAAGAATAATTTTGAAATATGCACTTCCACACAGAATACGAAACACACACATCTCAATCCTAACTGAAAGTGATCGCTAGAGTTCCTTTAGGTTAAAATTCACACTTTTCAGATGAGAATAATTTTCTTATTTAAACATCAATTATTTTCCCACGATTGTAAATAATTAGGTTCGAAACATTTATCACTATTTGGATTTCTAAACCAGATCATAGAAGCGTTTACAAATGACATAAAATAGGGTGAAAAGAAGTGCTTTTCAGCCTAATAGAGTACGATTCGTTAATATTTTAAAATAAAAAGGCCTATATATGCTATATAAAAAACCCTTAATATCCAATTAAACTGACATGGATATATTTAGAAGCATAATTTGGATTTATCTTTATCTAGACAGAATGCGAAACACACATATTTCAATCATAAATGAAAGTGGTCGTTAGAGACTCTTTAGAATAAAATTCCCGCTTTTCAGATGAGAATAATTTTCTTATTTTAGTCATCTATTATGCTTCCATGATTGCGAATAATTAGGTTCAAAATATTTGTCACCATTTGAATCTCTAAAATAGATTACAGAAGCGTTAATAGGGGAGATAAAATAGAGTGAATAGAAATACTTTTCAGCTTAACAGAGTACGATTCGTTTATATTTCTAAATAAAAAAGCGCATGTGTTCAGAAAAAAAATCCCTTATTATCCCCATTAAATTGACATGTAAATATTGAGAAATATTATTTTGAGTTATACACTTCTAGTTAGAAGACGGAACTCACATAGTGCAATCATAATTTGAAAATAAAAAAAAGAATTATTGTAGACTTGGTAGAGAATAACGAATGCTAAGAAAAACTTAAAATGTCCCTTAGTGGCTATCTTATTAGGACTCATCAAATATTTATACAACAAAAAGTCTTTTCAAAACGCATGTTTTTGTTGCCAGTAATTTATTGAAGAATATGACGCTGTAATTTAAAGTTCAAATTATAGTAGTTTGTCTTGAAATATATATTCGTTTAGAGTTGTTCCTTGTTTACTTTTTTGCCTCTTAGTGGATGAGTTTGGATGCCAAAAAAATTACAGGCAAAGGCAACCAAAAAAATTTATGGTACAATGAAAACTGGTTATTTAACAGCCAATTTACGTCAACACTTCCTTAATAGCATCGATACTTAAATAAAGAGTGGAGTTCTCTCCAAAGAGTGTTGATAACGAAAGAAAATTGACCAAAGTAAACACACTTGTTAAATTTCATTTTAAAAAAGGATTTATATTTGTTGTTAACTTGAAGAAAGCCATTGCTCAAGAAATGTATTTCAATGCATACAAAAAGGAGAATATAATCTTTTAAAAAATATGTATAAGTTATTAAATGCATGCGCAAAATATTGTATTCGATATATAGCGATCATTATTTTGAATCTAATAAAAAAAGTAATGAATATTGATTTCCCGCAATTTTGCCTACACGCAATTATAGGTAAAGTAACTGGAAGAATAGTCAAAAGTTTTAGTCTCTTATATTTAAAAGAAATCCAACCTTATTCAACGTAATGAAAATAAAAGTCTAAATATATTTGTAGCAGTTAATATTTTATATCACTAAGCATTTTACTTCATAAGTTACCTTTCAACAAAAAAGTTAAGAAAAAATTCTCAACAAATGTCTACTGTCTATCACAAGAATAACTCCCGCCAAGTAGTCTTTGTCTGTTGCCATGGAAACAACACTAGTCCCATTTTCCACGGGGAATTCAAGTAGAAAGACATCAACATTGGCTTGCTGAATGCCATGGTGATATTTAATAGTTCACAAAATAGATGGAGTCAAATGATTTCTCATCAATGAGACGAATACCGTATTGCAACCATTAGAGGCCACCAATACTCTGCATGCAACACCCCCATTCTAAATCGACGAGTCTTATTTCTATAGCGACCTTCTGGCGAGTGCTATTCTACTTATAGACAGTACAGTATCTTAGCAATCGAAATACAAAACAACCAAAGCACTATTTTTTTTACGACTTACTTTTTAAACGTAACACAACGCAATGAAATAATGAGTAATGTGTCTGCCTGTACGTAAATGCTAATTATGTTGTTCCCAAATGCTCCGAAAATTAAAAAAATTGAGTCAATTTGTAGCTGTCAATATTTTGCCTCAATAAAATGAAACATTCCGACCATTCCTCCAGGGATCGTTTTAAACGGTGCTTGAAATAGCTCCGCAATCTGCGCTCATTTTGAATCCAACCAATTCTATCGCAACAAATCTAGAGTCAATAAAGTTGTCCAGATACAAAAAGTCAAAGAAACAGTTTTGCCAGTTGTTTTGAAAAAAAACCTCCCCTGAATGAATTCGTTGTGATCACGCGAGGTAACAACAATCTTCAGTGTTTGACAGCTCTGGGATCAAATATGTCATGGAATTGGAAGCGCCTTATTAAATGCACAAACAAATTTTCTCATCTCCAGCCCATTTAATAAAGCGTATTTCTCGTTAACGGACGTGTCTTTTGATAATTGAATGCTGCGCTGTAATTATCACGTCAAAACGATGAAAAAGTGTGTGAACTGGATTTGATTACGGTCTTTGCTCTCCCAAACAGCGACTGAAGGATGAATTTGGTACAAATTATTGGGGAGGCGGCTTATTAAGAGACTAAAGTGGGCTTTCCAGTTTCGAATTCTTATGCGAGAAATTAAGCATTTTTTAACCCTACCATACCACTTAAATATGCAAGAAAAAAGTAGTTGTAGGATAAAATGACATTCCTGTTAATATAAAAATCTATAAAGGCACATTTTTACTATAGATACTTTATATGTATTGTCAACTTTTGTGCGCAATTGCAAATTATTTAAGAAATTTTGAGCTCAGATCGACTTTTGATAGTGACCGGGACAACAAAGAAAACCATCCACGAAGACCAGTACAAGGAAAAGCCTCGATTCGGTGACATGTACACAGAGTGTATCTACCAAGTTTCAGGGTGATTGGACGACAGTAAGTTGGTTAATTTGTCCGCAGAACTTCGAATTGAAACGTGTGTAAAAGCGGCCTTTTAGTGATAACTACCATAACTTGGTAAAATGCTTTGTCATCGAAAAGGAATTTATCTGATCGTCTTACTGATCGTGCAAAGGTAATTTCTTAAACTTACTCCGGCTTTCTAAATTGCTTAACAACGGATATTTTGAAAGATGAACGAGACATGTAAAAACTTTAAGAGCCTATGTCCTAAAAGTTATTATTTTAGATACATACCCCTCCCCCCCACCTTCTCCCTTCATCCATGTAGCCTCTCCTGACCTTAAGAATGAAGACTAAATGTTCCAACTTAATTAAGCAATTTTGAGTTCAGATTCAAATTCCATAGTGTAGGATGACCATTGACTATTTGTTTCACCCCAAATTTTATAGAATGCATTGTCATCGACAGCGAGTCTCTCTGCCGAGTTTCAGGTCGATTGGATGATGGAAAGTGTTTTAATTAGCCCCACTAGATTGTTCCGGCCACAAACAAAATCAAAATTAAAAGTTAACATAAAGGAATTAAAAAAATAAATAAAAACTCATTGCAACAGGTCCATTGAGGTTTCCATCAATTTCTTAAAAGTGAGGCCTCTATGCATAATTGCAAGCTTCTAAATCTTAATAATTTCCACACAGTAAGAATTTTAAAAATTTAAACATTAGTATATTTATTTATTATTTTTCAAAAAATGTATCAGTCTTATACAGTGACTCTAACTTGATGTCGAAACACTAATAACAATTTAATGAAAAATATTTTCTATTATTGAGATTTAGATAAGTCAACTACAAAATCATAGTTCCGATTTAGACTAGTCTACTACAAAAGTCTAGTTCCGATTCAGAGGTCTACTACAAAAGCCTAGTTCTGGTTTATATTAATCTACTACAAAAGCCTAGTTAAACCGACATTGATTTTCAAATTGGGACGAGTGTCTTCTCATACTGAATGTAAAAAATATTATAATAAAAATTGTAAAAAAATATTATAATAAAAATTGTAAAAAAATATTATAGAACCCCCACTTTTATAAACCTGTGATTTTAGACTACATCTTTACAATGATACCAATATTTCCTTTGGGCCAAAAAATGGGCACATTCTGGTTGTTCTTTTAGGCCATCGATATAAAGTACCCAAAACCAAGAACGCGGCTAAATTGTTAGTGAAATTGTTTTTTTTTAAATATTCATTTTATTAAAACTACTTCTATAATAAAACTCTATTTTTGTAATCGGAGCGTAGAATGTATGAATAATTTCCTAAACAACTGTTTTGGTCTATCAAAATATTTTTATACGAATAACTTAGTTTAAACTTATAGAATAGTTCATCTCAGTGGTCGTCATATATTAGCAGAAAAGTTCTTTTTTGAGAGCCGAATTTCCTTTTAAGAATTCGCTCTCTAAAAATCGGTTTAAACTAGTTATTAACACTAAATAAAACAAGATATCGTAATGGTAATCTTATTATCTGACTCATTTGACCGCACTCAAGAGGCTAAAGAGCGGCATACGGCTCGCGAGCCGCGGTTTGTCGACCACTGTTCTATCTTATTATAAATAGCTGCTGTCTGAAAATCATTCAGACATAACCGCTCAGCGTAAAAGAAAAGAGAATTAACAAGTTGACTGCCGCGCGAGTTTACAGTGAAATCTCCTTCAGGCCACGAGTACCGCTGTACGAAGCGTATTCTGCTAGGTACTCCCATCAATATTTTAATAATGCGAATCGCTGGTGGGCGTGAGAATAATCTCTCACTACGTTTTTTTCCATGGTATCATGTCTATTTATTTGTGTCCGTTACTTCGCATTTGTTTCTCATCTCACCACTTTACACGATCAGTTTGAATTTTACCAAATTCGTTGAAATGTCGAAAAGAAAAATTAAAAACTTATTTGTGAGTCAAATAGCAGTGAACAAGAAAGCTTTTACGAGGCTTACAATAATTTTTCTAACAATCCATTTTCTTATTACTTTTATAGCAATTCAATAGTTTTGTTACTTCCTGCGAAATATATATTCAAATACTTCCGAATATCCTTCCCAAGTAGTCAAATAAGCGTCATCCCATTACGGGTGACGCGGCTTGATCGGAAACTTTGTTGTCATCCATATTCGGGTGACACTGCGGTCAACGTGTTAATAAATAAATTTTGTTAAGGGATATAAGAACGCGGAACGTTCAGTTAAGCCGAGTTAATCATTTATTATTGTATATTGAAAATGCAGTACGAAAATTAATTTAAACTGACCTTCACTACGTATTCCCGTCTCGCAATCCATTGGATTGTGAAACGAGAATGGGTGTGAAGGAGACGCTTTCTCGACCAAGCTTAGCAGTGTCAGCGAGCATAGATATCGTTGTTCTGTGATGAGTGATGACAAATGAGCACAACCTTGGGACACTTTCCTCCTTCATGGGTGAGCACTCTCTCTTCTTTTTTGACCACAATGGTGAACCCAGTGATGAAAAGAGTTTATTTACTCTATCAAGTGACATTAAGCTTTTTGCCGTAGCAAAACAAAAGTAATCGGTTCTAGATAACTGATTTGGTCGAATAACCCCAAATTGTGTTTTCGATATTTAGCAGTCTATATGTTAATTATAGCAATCATGATGTAAAAATATTCCGTGAATCTTCTTATTGTTACTGAGGTTAGCGGAATAATCTGTGGTTTATAACATCTTAATATAAAAAGCATATTTATTCCGAATAGATTTGCTAACTTTGTAAAGTATTTCACTGAACCATCAAAGTAAATTTATATCCTACACCTGCCTTATCCAAGAGGAACATTCCGGTGAAGTCGCAATTATAACACTTTCACCAAAAAACTCAAACACAACCAACTCAGATGAAGCAATACCAATGACTAAACTTTGTATACAAGCATGTATCCATTTGCCTTTGCTCCAGCGATCTAAACAGTTTTCCCTCGAAGCCATCCAGCATCGGCAGTCAGGGCTTTTCAGAAGTAGTAACTATTTGTCACTTTCACAGCATTCAATTCAAAGTAGCTGCTGAAAATACTTAGCTAAATCCACCACAAAAGAAAGGATCTTGTCAAACAGGTACCAGAAAACAACCCAATCAAAAAGGCGCAAACGCCGGAGATCTCATTCAAACAACCATTACAAATGGCCCGACAAAGAGAAGCAAATGCCCCTGCGGTGCTAATCATTGCAACTGGAACATCCTCAACAGACTCATTCTTCACGTAACTCCACTTGTTCCACAAGAAGATTAGGATGTTACAAAGGCAGGCATTATTAGTATTTTTATTCGATTCGCGGTGGCTTCAGAACGGAAGAATTGTTTACACTTTCACAGGAGGCATTTTGGTACGAAGATTACTTAAATGCGATTCAAAAGGAGCTACCGAATCCATTTGAAAAATCACGCTGTAGATCCGCGTTTTAAGACTATAATTAATTACATCTTTAAAAAGTTGTTAATCCTTTCGATCCGACTGTTGCATGATTTAAATTTAACTATGAAAAGTTATTTTATTTAATGTTGATAAGCTAAAACATGTATACTATGAATTTAAAGTTGTTCACTTTTTCCTAGTAGTCTCCTGAGACAATATATCTCAATCGTATAGTCGACTAGAACTATTTGTCTCAATCATCTAGGATATTATAATGAATATATTATCCCTTAGTGATATGATCACCTATAGGATATATTGTCCCACTGATGAATTCGATTGGGACAATATATCCCAATCGTATAGTCGACTAGAACTATTTGTCTCAATCATCTAGGATATTAAAATGAATATTGAATATCTTGTAGTAATTTGATCGCTAATGCGATATATTGTTTCACTGTTGAATACGGTTGGGACAATGTATCCCACTAAAGTCGGGACGTAATACGCTTTGGGCCGAAAGGATTAAGTTACCAAATTTTCTGCCAGCAGATATTTTCTTTTACATGAGTATGCCTAGGCAGACGGAGTCTTACACTAAAATTGTGTTTACGCGTCGGATTTGCATTGCATTTGCATATGATTGTCAGCAAAGAATCCCTTATAATGATTGATTTTGGCTACAAAAATAAATTCGTGGGGGGAAAATGCGAAATGCATTCATTCATTTCAACCAAAGCTTATCGCCAAAAATGTTTTAAACCATATGTTTCTTAAAAAACGCATCTTTTCCCAGTCTTCTTAAATGGGGAACTATAAGGTCAACTTTAAAATATAATCTTGACGCCCCATTGATGTTGTGTTACTCTGGTGTATACCTCTAAATTTATCTTTAGGGGTTTCTGTGAAAGGAGATAATGCTATTCAATTATAAGAACTATTCAAACGTGTGTAATAAAAGTTCAAAACTTCCGTATTAATAGGAATATCTCAGTTTCTATTTGTAATAATGGCAGCATAGCTCTTTAAATAATTACCAAAGGCACAAAATATATTTGTTAATTGCAGTTAGTCAAGAATAAAGAAAGAAAGAAATTGGTGGCAGAACCATATTCATGGATTATTTATTCCAACTAAATGCTTACTGGAAACTTTATGAAATATCTAAAATTGCTTTTTAGAAATTTAAATGACTAAATATAAGAGCCCTGTTTACTACTCAAACCTTGGAATTCTTGACAAGTTATTACTTTGATATTGTATGGAAATTAACATAACTTCTGACAAACGCTAAAAGAATGTCCCAGTTATAAATTTTAATAGTATTTAATTTGTGTAATTTATATACCCAAATGTTTAATTATAAATATAATTGTGTAAGAAAAACTAGGTTAGTTTACCATTAGTTTGATTTATGATTTGTTGTAAACAGTCTGAATTAAAATGTTATAATGCACCTTTGACTGGAACATTCTTTTATGAACACTCTGTACTTCGATAAGCAATTAAAATGAACTACGAGTGGCCAGTACGGAAAATATACTTCTTTTGACAAACACGGACGTGATATTTTTTTTTTTACATATATATATTTTGGGCTAAAATACATATACAGATCTGACCCATAATCAAATTTCAGCGACGTATATTATTACGATGTAAAAATCTGCATTTATGAAAGAAATGTACTTACCATCTGAGGTGGGCAATATATGCCTTGGCAGACGTAGATCGACGCACGAAGAGGAAGTGGGAGACAACCGAGATGGGGACTTCTTGTTCATCGACAAGTCCACCGGCTCCATCTGCGTAGGAGGGCTGTCGGCCTGCACATAAAATACACACACTTAACACTCAGAACTACCTAATGGATATGTGGTCATTGGCGAAGTTAACTGATAATGATTTTGTAATGAATAAGCTTTTGAACATTTCAAATGCATTTCAGAAATGGGTTTCTTCAAAATCAGTTGTCCATTAAAATCAACTACTTCATGAATACCTGGTCAAGAACTACTTAATAGATATTTGGTCATTGGAGAAGTTACCTGATATTGATTTTGTAATGAATAAGCCTTTGAACATTTCAAATGCATTTCAGAAATATAATTCTGCAACATGAGTTTTTCATTAAAATCAACTATGTGCGGGAAAAAAAATTTAAACTGAGCAAGACCACAATTTTTTTTATAGATTTCTGATGAAAATTTATCTACACTGCGTGAAAAAAGTAGAAGGACACATGATTTTTTTTTATAAATAAAAAACACTGATTTTTTTCCATAACAATTTAATGAGTAACACTTTAAATTACTAATTGCAAACAGATAACTGTATCTGAAAATTGAAACAAAAAAATACAGGTCAAGTACAGCAATAAATCAGTTTTGACTTCATCATACTCTGTGAAAAAAGTAGAAGGACACTTCTAAATAATGCAAATAAAAGTCTTATTAATAGGGAATTCTTCCACAATTGGCTTTGATTACTTCAAAAATTCGATTTAGCATCGAATCATATAAATTTTGAATTTCTGTTTGGCAGAAATTGTCCCATACATAATTCAAAGTTCTCCGAAGCTCAACTATAGATTCAAACTGCTTGCCTTCCGCGTAAACGCGACGAACAATCATTGCCCATATGTTCTCTACAATGTTGAGGTCCGAGCTTTTAGCAGGCCATGGCAAAACCCGAACATTATTTGCTGCAAACCAATTTTTAACCCCATTAGCTGTGTGAATTGATGCTCCGTCCTGTTGAAAAATCCAGTCATTTCCGCCTAGCTCAACGACGTAGGGAAGGAGATCTGAATTCAAGACTTGGATATAATCTGCGTGTTTTTGCCTGCCACTCAGGAACACTAGGCTTGTTCTTCCTCCGTACCCGACTGCCAACCAAACCATTAAACTCCCTCCTCCCATCTGTCGGGTAGAATAAGTCTTTTCTTCAGTACCGAGTCAGTGCCAATAGTATTTGTAGCCATCTGGACCGTCTAAATTAAATCTTTTCTCATCAAAAAATATAACGGAGGTCCACTCTGACGTCCAGGACATGTGGTTTTTAGCCCAGTGCAGTCGGTGTTCAATGTGCCTTTCATTCCATTTGGGATTGGGGCATCCTTTTTCGGAATACGAAAATTTCGGACCTTTTTATGTAGTTGTAGACAGTTCTTCTTGAAACGTGTGTGATGCCTGCATTATTTTGAGCTTTGGAAATACTTCCATCCAATTTTTTTAGTTCCCGAATGATTTTTCTTTGATCGCGTTGCGTCAGTTTTTTAGGTCTGCCAGTCTTCTTTTTGGTTCAATGACTACTAGGATTTCTTATATAGTTTGAAACAGTATTTGGATTAATATGTAGCTGGCGTGCAATCTCTCTCACACCTTTGCCATCGTTTTTGTAGGCATAAATTTGGCCTTTTTCAAACTCACTTAAAGGTTAGGCATTCTAAAAAGATGAAAACGACGGATTTTCAATAAAATAGTATGTTTTTCTTAACAAAAACAGTTAAAAAGAATGAAACACCTACCTTTGAGGTTTACAATATTCCAAAATAAATTATTTTAGCACGTGTCCTTCTACTTTTTTCACACACCAAAAATCGTTAAGTACTGTTTTCCTTAAATTTTACTAGTAGTAGATAAAATTTAATCATTTATAAAAAAGAAAAAATAGCCAAACTACATAAAAAAAGAAATTTAGTTCAGGAGGATCGAAATACAAAGCATAAATTCCAAAATATGACTGTCCTTCTACTTTTTTCCCGTAGTGTATAAAAATTTCCGTTTATAAAAGTTATGAATCCTAAAAGTCCCGAAGCCTTAAGAATACAATGAATAAATGGATTTTTTTTTTTTTGGGGGGGGGGAGACTTTCTTGTGATATTTCCATAAATAATGCATCTATTGTTTCATAATTGGGATTAAAATATATTCAAAAGGTTTCCTTTTGTACTATTGTAATAAAAATTGCTTTCCTAGAACTCAATATAATCTATTGAATAACGAAATGCGGAAATGTAATCAAAATTATATCGTCCCTTAAAATATACAATTAACAGAATTTAATACAGAGGATATATATGAATTGATGCTTAGAATGATGATAATCGATATTAGTGCAATATTTTATAACAATCAATTCTAAATTAAATAAATAATATTTCGAAGATATAAATTGCATTCATCTTTGTGGTACTAACATACATTTTTAAGGATGCGACTCCTTATACTAATCACTTTTCTATGAAAAGACCAATAAAATACCAACAAACCATGTGCGATACATATATGCGTTGAGCATTTCATATTAAAATACCATCATACTTTTAAGAATAACTAAAACAAATTAATAAGCGAAAAAGAAATAAAAAAATATATTTCTCAAAAATACGTATTTTATTAGGATTCACATTTTTAAATTGAGAAAAATTCTTATTTATTGCATTTCCGAATTATGATGGTAAATTTAACATTAAACCTACCTACATTTTAGATATACCTATTTCCACTGATGGTGGACAAATAACCGCTTTTCAAATAAACATTATATTCTTTTCCAGTTGATTATAAATAATACAGAACTTAACATAAGCAATAAAACACAAAATAATTACCACGTAATAACTAAAATATATTTATTTTTTCGGGCTTTAGGAAGAAAAATGAAAACCTGGAATTTAACAATTTTGATTCAAGTCTTCAAAAGCGGTCATTTGACCACTCTTGTAGGTTTAGTGTTAAATTTAATCGGTAATTATTTAAATTGGTAATTTTTTTATGGGTTCAAACTATTTTAAATATACGAGAAACTTCATTACGTAATGTTGGTTTATCCCAGTAGCCACTTTTGTCCAAATTAAAGAAGATGCTTTCGCAAAACAAAGCACGCTTGTTCGAGGAAAAGCAGTCAAGTAGGATCATAACATGCCGAAGAGCAAAGCGATTGTGAAACGAGTAGACACCTATGGACAAAAGCACACGCACAAGGTCGGGGGCCAAGGATGTAGTCAACCTACCACGCCTTCTACAGATTACCTGTAGGCGGAAAGAACTTTACTTGGATTTACCTGGAAAACGACGTCGACGAATATAATCTGAAGATGGTGACTGACTTTTTAAGAGGTATCGTCAGTCTTTCGCTAGCTCATACACATAACACAGTGGTCAAGATATTGCTAAAAAACGTTTAAAATTTTGTGTTGTAGGTAGAACAATAGAAGCTAATTAAGTAAATTTGAATGGGGAATTAAGTGCGGCTTTTAGTATTGTTTTCACGGCACAGACAACGCTACATACAACATGGCGGAAGTAATTCTTGTTATAAATAGACAGTATTTATTATTCTGGACGGTGCATAGAAGAGGTACAAAATTTAACCGATGGCGGAAGTTATTCTTGCGTAAATAGACAGTACGTTCTATTCTAGTGGTCGAAAATGTTAATGCAGCTGAAAACATGCGACTTCCTAACATCACCCCCCCCCCCCCAACCACACACACTTTTCACAATCATGTACAATCACACTTGACATTTTTTTTTACATTATCATTTTAAAAATCGGATTTCTTTGCACTTTAAAGTACATAATTAGTAATTATGTTTGAATGAAAAAATTTGTTTTATTCAAAAATTAATTAACACTTAACTCGTTATAATTAGCATATTTTTTAACAGTGATTACTCGAGTTTTATAGGGCCAAGAAAAGAAATTATGGTTGGAAATTGTTCGTAATATCATTCTTAATCTTATGAACCTCTATCCAGTTTCTAGAATATATAGTTTCTTAATATAATTTTTTTAACATCGAAAGTAGAAAAATTCGTAATTTTTCTAAAAACTCATGCATTTAAAAATCAGCAAAATTCATATTCCTTTCCAATCAATTTCATTGAAGTTCAAAACACATAATAGTTAATGCAGATTTCAATTCTCAAATAATTTCTCACAAAGATTATATCAAACTTCAGTAATCAATGTTTAAATGAAGTTTCACGTGCCAAAAACATGATTTTTTAGATTATGAGTTAAAAATATTCAAATTTATTTTCAGAACAAATTAGTATACTTCAAACTAATAAAATAACTCTCTAGCCTTCAGATAGTACCATTATCTTGCAAAAAATTCCATCTAGAGATTATTTTAAAGCAAAAATTCTCAAGGACAGCCGAAGCTGATCTCTGATCTGGCTGCCACGCTATGTATTACGTGGAGGGAAGGCTGTATTGGATTCCATTGGTTACCATGGCAAACGTCGCAGCCGAAACGCATTTCAGGAACACATGGATGCCGTTCGGAGGAAGATCACCTTGATTGGAAACGTTTTTTTTCCCCCTCGTGAATTGAGTATTGAGGCACAAAGTTTGCCGTAAATCGGATTTTTTTACACTGACCGTAAAAATTGACTTTTCTTTTTAGAAAATTGTAAAATATATAATTTTAGTCTCGAACTAATAAATTTAGATGCAGCCCGGCTGTACTAGTTGTAGTGCACGAGCTGCCACTGGACGGTGCATGAAAAAGGTACAAAATTGAACCCAGGGCGGGTGTTATTCTTTCGATAAATAGACAGTACGTATTATTCTGAACGGTGCATGGAAGAGGAACAAAGTTAAATCCATCTGCATTTCAGAAAGTGTATAAAAGTTGCACTGTATTGAATGCACAAGAAATAATCATGGATAATGTGCACGACTACCTGCTTAAGTTTCATAGGGAGATTTTCCCCTCTTCTTTTGCAAAGGGCACAGTCTGGTACAAAATAAGAGTTTTTTACACTTTAAAACTCCGTAATGTAAACAATTATTGGAATGTGTAAGTTAGAGTGTTACTTATTTTTATGCTTTTTTATTATTCATATAAAAAACTTAGTATTACTGGGTACTATTACTAAATGAAAAGAGCGCTGTATATTTTATTCCATAAATTAACGTATTAGAGATGGACTTTGAACTTGTGTTTATTCAAGAAGATATAAATAGGTGGATAGGGTGAGAGAAAAACTTGTTATAAACTTGCTTCTATCACAAAATTTATATTTACAAAACTCGCTAGAAACGGTATAAGTAATTTAACAAAAATAGTTATTTCTAGGGCGAGATTCAATTAACAAATTTTAGAAGGAGGAATTAGATTTTTCTGTTAAGCTTTTGTACGCTCATTACACGATGAACTCGAAAGCATTACTTTCTGTCTGGGTTCAGATCTCAAAATAAAAAGTATTTACCATTAGCGAGAGAACCGAATAATCTCCAGTTTATACTGTTAATAGTGGAACTGGCAAGTCTGTAGCCAATCGTACAAAAGGTTAGAAAAACAGGTATATACGGCAATTGCGCAATTTCATTATAGGATTGTCCTTTTTTCTCTTGCGATAGTAATTGAAAAATGCAGTTAGTATTTTTCTTTTACGACTGATTATACTCATTTTACTAAATCTTATATATAATTATTACCTTTAAATTTGGAATTCTCTATAAATCATTTTCGATTCAATCCTTTTTCATTTTCAATTTTTTTAAAAACCTTTTTCTTTTTAACTTTTCACTTGTCCTTTTCAACGCACTACTTGCTCTTTTCAACACACCTCTTGCCCTTTTCAATTCCTCAATTGCCCTTTCCAGCTCAGCACTTTCCCTTTTTGACTTCCCATTTGTCTTCTCAACTCACTCATTTGTCTCCTAACTGTAATTTCTATGCTTGGTTTATGGTTATTGACTTGGGATACAGCGAGACCAGCCATCTATGTTAGCAACATTCCCTTAAACTTGTTAGGGTCTATCAGTACCAAGAGCAACCTATAACAAAGCATTAGATGGAGGGAAGTGTGGAGGTAATTCAATCGCCCTCATCGGCATCCAGAGCAGTAGCAGCTTATGAGACATGTTATATGAGTTTCAGTTAGAGAACAGTATTTTCAACTCACCGATTTTCAATACACGGCGACCTCCTTATTTGCACCATTAACATTTTCATTTCAAGATTTTTCATTTTCAACTTACAACTGCCCATTTTTTACTCAAAACTGCCCCATTTCAACTCAAAACTGCCCCATTTCAACTCAAAACTGCCCATTTTCAACTCAAAACTGCCCATTTTCAACTCAAAACTTCCCATTACAACAGAAGCAGCAAGTGATCAAAAACTAAAGATTTTCTCATCCACAATTCCACTTCCTGAAGCAATAAGCTCCCCATCAGTCTGTCTATTCCATCCCATCTGTAATTAGAGGCGTCATTTCGAGCAACCTGCCAGCTACCGGGGAGTCGAGAACACGCCTTATTAATGTCTTCGGTGAGCAGCTTTGCTTTGCCGACAGACCATTTATCAAACACTTTGAATCATTCGGATCGTTAAAGTGGAGACACCGGAATTCAATCGAGTTCTTTTAAGATGAACTTGCAAAAGAGGCGATCGTTAGATACAGAATATTGATAGATGTTAAGTATTGACTGAAATGACTCCACAGGCAATGACAAACTTTTTAGGCAATTTTATTGGTTAGGCTTGTGATCGGTTTAAATACGAATTCATTTAAGAAACATTTCTTTTTAATTAAATAAAAACTTATGTAAACTAATTACTAATAAAAATAATTTTTATGGTAATAAAAGTTTTCTATAAAAATATATACATAGCTCCACTTTTTATCTACGGTCACAGACTAGCACAGTATTAGTCTTAGATCATAGAGAAAATGTGCTGTACTTTTTTTATTATAGAAGAATCTTTGACTCCCATAATTATTTTTATAATAAATACATTGTTGATTGTAATTTTGCACAAAAACTATCTCATGTAACCATGATGTACCGAGCATCATCATCATCAATAGAATGACAGGCCAGGGTGGGCCAATGCTATCTTTAGAAGAAATTTCCATGCGTTCCTCTGGGTGACAATGGTCCTCCAAACAAAAAAATCTCTTTCAACTGCGTTTATCCTTCGCAACTTAGGCCGATTTCTTCTTCTTTGTCCCTTCGCCAACACGAACCTTTTTAAAGGAGTTGAATCATGCATTTTAAAAATATGAGCAGTCCATTTTAATCTATTGATCTTGATATACTTTATAATATCAGGATCCTTATAGCATTTATAAATTTCAGTATTGTACAGTCCACGCCAACAATCATTTTCCCTTACAACCCCAAGTATGTACCTAGTATCAATGAAGAAAATCTGCTACTTCACTACTGTTTGGTGCATCAACAACTTCAACAGTTACACCAAAGCTATTTGAATAATCCTTCGAGGTTGGTATTAGATCATTTTCAATCCACTCTTCTTCTTCTTCAAAAAAACTTTCACTATCAAATTCGATGAAATTTTCTTCTTCCCGCTTTCATAGTTTAATATCAGATTCATAACTATCTTCCAATAAACTATCACTTTTCGAATCCATATAATTCCTTTCTATATCACTCGGATAATCAAATTAAATCATCTGCGTATAATTCATTGAAAACTTCTTCACTGTCACAAGGCTGCTAAAACTAATATAAAAACTTAAATACCAGAAAAAGTATTTTTTTTATAAAAGAATTTTGATTACTATACAGTATAAAGAGCCTTTTTGAAATCTATAATAATAAAACAAAGATTATGTCTGACCCTGTATAGAAAGCTACATAAAATAGGTGTAGAGCTCTAAAATTTTTAACATAAGAGGTTTTGACCTTCTAATTTGACTTTTGAAAAACAGAATTCTAAAATTTTATTTAGTTTCTTTTAATTAATTTATATTTTTTTACAAAACAACTTCTAATAGCGCTACAGCTCTGAATTTTTCAACATAAGCAGTTTTGGCCTTCAAATTAAACTTTTGAAAAACAGAATGCTAAAATTGAAATTACTTTTTTTAAATTAATTTTTTTCTTTTACAAAACGATACACACTGGGGTAGTTCCCTCTAAAAGTTGGCCAAAATTCGATTTTTCAAAATTCCACTTAGACTCTTGAATTTTTGCACATACATACTTTAATAAGTATAGAATCTTACACCATATAAATTTATTGAATCTGAGATCCCAAATGTCATAGCGATTAATCGAAAGTTGACGTTTGCACGAAGTGTGCATTTCTCTTTTCTATTACTAATGCCAGCTCAATATTTTAACAAGCAAAATTTTAAACTTTTTGTTTAGATTTTAATTTCAGACGATATATGATTCTTCTTTAGATCTATAATTAAAGTTTTTACAAATAGCGAATTTAAAGATAATAGGAAAATACGGTTGTAACAGATCCCAAGAAACGAAATACAAACAAACACTTCAAAATTCTAAAGAATCAGAGGTCAATATTATTCAAAGTTCTCTGGTGCCTTTACGATTTCTTTGGAGAACAACTGAGAAAAAAGTCATTAGTAGAAACCTCAACGCATCGTCTCGGTATTGTATAACAATCAGATTACATTTCACTAAGGGGACCATAGATATAACAAAACTCGAGGTAGATTACATCCAAACAAAATCAGTTCACTCAAAAACACAAAAGATGGAGGTGTAGAAGTTAAACAAACGCGATCCTTTAAAATGGTTAATTCCCAAGTGCATAATATTGCTACTGACACAAAACCAACCATAAAATGTTACATTTGAGGTGCAACATCCAAAAACTTTAACAATTTGACATAAACACAGGAAATTGATGAAATGGCCGTTCAATTCAGATTATCTATTTTGCATGCGCTTATTCGATTTTTTTGAGAGCATACCCCATTTAACGTACAAACTGGCCTGTTAAAAAGTAGCAACTTCGAACACTAGAAGATAAAAATACCGTTAAGAAGAAAAAACAGAAATACAAGAAAAGTTCAGAAGCAAGATTGGTTTCACTGTTGAAGAACCAAAATCCAGATTCTGAAACAGTAATAAATGCAATACAAGTGGAAGGTTTTCCAATGATATGGACTGGCTTCTGAAACCACGGTAATTAATGTCCATTTGATTCACTTATTGAAGATAATTTTAGAAATATTACCTAGTAGATATAGAACAGCTGCAAAGATATTTTTTAACAACACCATCGATACTGCCAAATTCTATGTACAGCCATATCTATGGCATCCTATGACTCTAACAATGCATAAAATGCTGTTATAAGGTCCCATAGGTGGGAAAAATGCCTTATTACTGATTAGATGTTTATAATAAGACATTGAGGAGGTAAGGAAAAAATATTTAAGGTATATGGCTAAACTTGGTTAGAAAAAAAAAATCGAGAAAAAAATGCAATACAGATGTGCGGTGTTTGGCTGCTATTGAACTCGGCCCCACTCATAATAAGTATGAGATGTATTATACCCCTTAAAAAGTGTAAAGCTTTTTAAAAGAATACTTTGGCCCTGTTTTTTCTCGAGTATTTTATACCAAACCAAATAAAGCTAGATTAGAATCGAATAAAATCTTCGAATAAGTCATCAGATGAAGAGCCATGATAATTACTATTTGGGGTAAAACTAGCGATATTAAAATACCAAATAATTATGTTATTAATAATGAACTCAATGCCCATTCTGAAAATGCAATGAAATTTTTTTGAACATGGAATTAGCATAAAATTACCCTTTAATATTATCCAATGATAATAATATTTGTTTAATAAAAAACAAACATATATTTTTAATAAAATACTTTTGCTTTCATTAAAAGAAGAAAATTCTCCATTTTATTCAGTAACGTATTATTGCATTTAAGCACTATTCTGATGAAAATACAATTTTGGTCAACTTTTCGATGTAAATACCCCAGTGTGCGATGCTACAGCTGGGAAATTTTTAATATAAGTAATTTTGACCTTCTAGTTGGACTTTTAACAAACAAAATGTTTAAATTTAAATTATTTTAATGACATTTATTATCCTTAATAGTTGCACACCTTTATAGTTTTAAATATAAGTAGTTTTGGCCTTCTAATTGGATTCAAAAGTCGAATTAGAAGGCCAAAACTACTTATATTATATTGAAATTATTTTATATTGATAATAAAAAACACAATATTAAAACATTCTCAGAGGGCTGAAGGGGGTTGTGTTATTGTATTAACGGGGACAATTTTTTTTTTTTTTTTTTTTTTGTCAGGGTAGGGGGTTTTAATATTGAAGATTTAAGTAGCAAATAATCTTTTAGCGAGGGAAGTGCGCTTATGCTTGCACAGAGATGAACCTTTCAGCGAGCGAAGCGAGCCTCTGCTTATGTGTCAATGAAATTTTCAGCAAGTGAAGCGAGAGCTTTGTTTGAGTAACAATGAAACTTTTAGCGAGCGAAGCAAACCTGGTTTTGTGTAGCAATGATCCTTTCAGCGAGAAAAGCGAACCTGATCACGAAGCTCCAAAAGATGGAACCTATACATCCATGACGGGTTATCGCAACGCGGTGCCATGCTCTCTAATATCCTTTATTATTACATTGGCTTTAATAAAGTGAAATAGGTAAAGCAATTGCAAACACGAGTTAATTCGTAATCGGTCAACACTGTGTTTATTGACATCTAATAACTACTTTAATTTAAAGAAACGTTATTAAAACCGAGTCCCGTTTAATAAAATGTCTGTCCAATAATTATGCTTAAAATGTTAGTCTGTGGCATTGGAATTTCCTTTTGACATATTTTATATCTTTTTACAAGTGATACAAAAACATTGAATCGAAATGTAAGAGTATTTCTTATTGTAATGAATGCTGAACATAGTTTATTATTAAAATACTGACAAATCAATTAAAAAATTTAACCAATGTGCATTCGTTGCACAATTTAAAGCATAGTTTAGAATATGCGACTTGGTTAATATGTTGGTTGGTTTGTATGCTCAACGACCTATTTTTATGAAAACGTGGATTGGACTTGAATTATAATTGGATAATTGGACTTGAATATTTATATTTAATCCTAGAATATCATCGTTATTTTTCAAATACCAATTTCCCAGTACCACCATGGGGCCGTTCCTACGGATTTTAGCCAATCTCGTCCAGTGCTAGCATAAATATACTGGACATTTTGAAATGTTGATGCATAGTTTCAAATTGAAATATATATTGTAAGAAAGAACGGAGGGGTAAAAAATATGTTTCGAGATGGTTTTGACATGTTTATTTTTTGATTGGTTGTTTTCAGATTATCTGATGCCGTCAGCAACACGAGGGCTATAATACGCCGAAACATTCGTCATTTGACAAGTCAACATACATTTACAAACACCCATGCCTTACACGGGACTCGAACCCGCAACCTCGCGGTCTAGAAGCTAGTATGCTAACCACTATACCGTTTGGTCGGCCATGTTTTAAAAAAAAAAAAAATCGTGTATTTTGGAACGAGGCTCAAGATTCGGCATGGATTGGCCAAGAACCCCTGTTTCCGACATTGGCCAATACCGCTGCTCTACTTGGGTTGTTGTTCATTTTTAATTGTTACACAAAACAAAAAGTAAATCATTTAAAGTAAGAGGTTGGGTATAAGAGCTTAATTGTTACCATACATTTATATCATTAAATATGTAATGATACTTGAGGCTCTGATTCCATCCTCATAATAATTTTAACCTATATTCTATGATTGGATTATCCATGAAATAATTAATAAAAAACACAGTTTCCCTATTGTTTTATATTGCAGAAAATATTGTATGAAATACGTTATATGATAATCAGTGAAAAATTTACTAAGAGCTACTTATAAGACTTAACAAGTTTTTCACTAATCTTTATGTAACACATTTCAAATTTTATAAGTTTGATGAACAAATTGCACCGTATATCTTTCATTTCCATCTAGTAAATAGACTAAATATAAGAAATAGCATTCAGGCTTTTTAAATTGCTAACCCTTGGTTATTCACGCGGTTGACAAATGTTCCCCACAATCAATTTTTCAATAGATGACAGCTTATGATCAAAGCCTTCTTACAGTATTTTTCAAGTTATTTTGAAAATATTTTTTAATTTTTACTTTCTTCTGTTCAATAATGTGTTTTTAATTAAAATTCCCACTTATTTTGATATTTGGTCACGAATTTAATGATATGCGCGAAAATTTGAAGGACCCCACGTGACTAAGCGCGAGACAAAAGGTCATGCGCCTAACCAAGGGTTAAAGCTGTTTTTAATAACAGTATTTAATCTGAGATAGAGGAAATACTCTTCCAATAATACAGTCTTATATTTAATCTTAAATTAATTAAGCAAAAACGTCCTTTCCAGTGATAGCCATAAATAAAAGTTGATTTATGTCAAATCGGAAATAGCTCTACTTCTTGAGGAATTGAAAATGGATTCAGTTATATCGCGCATTAACCTTAAAAGTAGTAACCCAGATTAATTAAATGAGACAAATCAAATGCTCACTTGGCAACTATTCCCAAGTTCAACTTTAAAAGATCACAAGTTTAATAGGGTCACATCTTGAAATTAAACGTATAAATTGAAATTTATGCCCAAAAAAATAAATAAAACGGCAACTTAATAAAAAAAATGCCACATAATTTCGTGCTTTTACAAAATCACATTTGATGACTTCGTGAGCTGCCATATCCAGTTTTGCCCCTTAACTCTTACAATAGGGTCAAAAATGTCCCGTTGGCCATCAAGCATCATAGACTAAAATTCATTGTAGTGGTTAGCTGATGTAGTTTTAACCTCATTTCTATGATGACACAGCGGAGAATGTTAAAATAAAACAGCTATTGCTCAAAACTAAAGCTATCATAGGAGTAGGAAAAGTATTTATCATATATCTATCATCAATCAAACAGTTCATTTCAGCTGACTGGTGGCTAGTAACTGGTGCTAAATACTGCAAGCTTTCTTCATTTGTAAAAAGTTTATAGTTCCATTTCTAAACATAAAATAGAGTTGATTTGAAATTGATCATCTAGAGTTTTATGATGTTTATTGTGAAATGTTGGATTGCTTCATTCCTAAACATCAATGATTGATAATAGCAATCATCATATCATCAGTATCGAGACAATCACGAATGCAGCGTTAGCCAAGGCAGAAATGAGAAGGTGGCTTTCAAAAACAATTTTGCGAATATTTTTATAATTTTACGATTTGCTAAAAATATTGAAATTAAACTTTTCATATATTTTCTGTACCTCAGATTTAAAAGACGTATAGATTACGTATAGATAAAAAACGTAAAAGATTTAAACGATTTTTTTTTTAAGTTTTAAGGTGATAATGGCAGTATTAAATGTGGTTCGCATTCCTTCAAGAGATATTCACCACTATCTAATCTAAAGCTTTATGGCGACGATACTCATTTTTAACCCGACGCAACAGTGCTTAAAGGAGAAATAATAGTTTTGCAATTTTGATTAATTATCCTGTAAACTTAGGAAAAATAAAAATATTTGGAATGGAGATAGTTTCCTATACAACTGGAATGGAGATAGAGCCGCATACATCTGGGATAGAAATATTGTTCTATACATCTGAAATGAAGATAGTATCCTAAACATCCGGTATGTAGATAGTGTCCTATACATGTGATTGGTTGGTTGTTTTCAGATTATCTGGCGCAGTCAGCAATACGAGGGCTATAATGCGCCAAAACATTCGTCATTAGACAAGCCAACATACATTTACAAACACCCATGCCTAACACGGGACTCGAACCCGCAACCTCGCGATCTGGAAGCTAGCACGCTAACCACTATACCGTTTGGTCGGCCCTATAGATCCGGAATGGAGTTAGTGTTCTATACATCTAGAATAGCGCGAAAGTGTCTTATGCATCTGGAATTCATATGCACGTTAAATTTAACCGAAGATTTCAGACCGGATCATGAATAATGAAAGCACAAGCATATAATCTTCCCCTTGTAAGATTATACTATTTTAAGTACCATCTCATTTTGCATAACAATATATTATTTCAAAAGCGACTCATAGGTAACGTTGAACCACAAAGCTAGCGTAAATAAAAATGAAAACAGAAAAGAAGCCAAAAAGTTCAGAAACAATCTTTAGCCATCACTTTCTCCCAGCTTTGAACACGTTTTCTTACAGGTTCTGTATGGAGTCCGAACTTAGTATGTATGTGAGCGTATCTCAAGTGTATGTGTTTGTCATCAGCTTCTGTGGATGTCATCACGCCGTTTGGCATACAAATAGTCCTGTTTAGCTGACAGTTGACCTCTTCCGGACACCAGCGGAAACATATCTAGATTTACAAAAATTGTGTGAAATCCTTTCAGGAAAATAGTTTGTTCTCTTTCAATTTTCAATAAGCTTCTTTAGTTTAATTAGTTTTATTTTTATTTACTTTTTGTGGATTCGTTTATGTTCCTTGTACTTGAGCGAATCAATGTGATGATTTTGATCTGAAATATATTTGCACTTTTAGAATCTAAATCAAAGTAACTTTTTATCGAAATGTTTTTTTTTTTAAATCCAAATTGAATTTTTTTTTTATCCCAATATAAAAAACTTTTCTTCCAAATCATAACATTTTATTAAAATTAAAATAACTCAAAATAAAACAAATTTTATAATTTGGCCCAAACAAAATTTAAACTTGTGGTCATAATATTACAAAAAAAACTCAACTTTTTGTTAAAAAATCACACAAAAATTACTTTTATCATAATATTATCAAACTAACTTTTTATCAGAATAACTTTTTATTGAAAATCGAAATAACTTTTTACTAAAATCAAGAGATAACTTTTTAATAAAATCAAGAGATAACTTCTTATTAAAATCAAAATAAATGTTACTCCATATTAAAATAACTTTTAATCAGAAATAAAACAACTTTCATTCCAAATCAATTGTATAATTTCACCTAAATCAAATTTATACTTTTAGTGGTCCAAATCAAAATAACTTTTGGTCCAAATCAAATTTTTGCAACTGTGGTCCAAATCAAATTTTTGCAACTGGTCCAAACTAAATTTCTGCAGCAGGTCAAATCAAATTTTTGCAACAAGTTCAATCAAGTTTGTAATTCACGAAGTTCATTAAGTTTTTAACTATGTCAAAAGATTTAAGATTATGTTAAGCTACTTTTATCATATTAAAAAAAATTGTTCCACCAAAACCTTGAGCAATTTTGTAATGTTGTTGATTGAAACTTTTTTAGCGGCACAATTTCATGGTAGAGTAATCTACATTTAGTCAACACTTTTCATGGAAGAATGACGTGTAATTAAAAATAGCAATTAACTTGTTTACTATTGAACTCGTTTACAAAGAAGCCCGGTGAAGATTACCTTCAGCATGTTAGAGAATATATTCGTATTAACTCTTTTAAGGGCATTTTTTTTTTAATAATGTTATGTTAAAATATTTTTGAGATTGGTTGGTTGTTTTCAGATTATTTGGCGCCGTCAGCAACACGAGGGCTATGATGCACCGAAACATTCGTCATTAGATAAGCCGATATACATTTACAAACACCCATGCCTAACACGGGACTCGAACCCTCAACCTCGCGGTCTAGAAGCTAGCACGCTAACCACTTTACCGTTTGGTCGGCTTTTTGAGATTGAGATTAATTTATAAGAAAAATTAGTTTAACTTATTATCTAAAATTAATTTGATTTTTAAAGCCATTTTTTTGTGTGTGTGGGAAGTATGTTTGTATATCATTAGATAAGCCAATAGTAGTATATCATTAGGAAGTATATCATAGTAGGAAGTATATCATTAGATAAGCCAATGTTTGTATATCATTAGATAACCCAATAGTAGTATATCATTAGGAAGTATATCATAGTAGGAAGTATATCATTAGATAAGCCAATAGTAGTATATCATTAGGAAGTATATCATAGTAGGAAGTATATCATTAGATAAGCCAATGTTTGTATATCATTAGATAAGCCAATAGTAGTATATCATTAGGAAGTATATCATAGTAGGAAGTATATCATTAGATAAGCCAATGTTTGTATATCATTAGATAAGCCAATAGTAGTATATCATTAGGAAGTATATCATAGTAGGAAGTATATCATTAGATAAGCCAATGTTTGTATATCATTAGATAACCCAATAGTAGTATATCATTAGGAAGTATATCATAGTAGGAAGTATATCATTAGATAAGCCAATATACATTTACAAACACCCATGCCTAACACGGGACTCGAACCCTCAACCTCGCGGTCTAGAAGCTAGCACGCTAACCACTATACCGTTTGGACGGCTTTTTGAGATTGAGATTAATTTATAAAAAAAATTAGTTTAACTTATTATCTAAAATTAATTTGATTTTTAAAGCCATTTTTTTGTGTGTGTGGGAAGTATGTTTCCCCCCACCCATTGGGACATCTTATGTTTTGCTTTTCTTTGTACATCGTATTACATGATATTTAAGAAATATAATTTGCAAGTACTAAAATTTACAAAAGGAATTTTAAATTAGATATATTTTGTATTCAAACATTTAAGAATTTTTACCTATCACTTTCCATGAAATTTCAGAATACAGGGATCAACACATAGTGAGACATTGCAAGCTGTACAAACGTATCTTGTTCTCTTCTTATGTACTTTAGTAGAGCACAAACGGCAACGTCTATATGTTTTTTGTAGGTGAAAAAATAGCTTCCCATCGACATTTAAAAATTAAGGAAATTGGTGGGAAATATACTTCCCACCGTCTTATGAAGGGTTAAGTACCAACATATAGGCAGATTACAAAATTTCTTGGTGTAGATTAGTATCCTTAATTTAAGAAAATTCTTTTAGATAAGATTTGTTGTTATTTATTCTAAAAACGGCTAAGGTTGCACATTTGCATGTAATTAATTGTGAACTGAATGCGCATATTGTTGATAGTCTATCGACAAAAAAATCGTGTGCTACAGGAACTGGTGTTAAGAGTACAAAATAGTTGGAATAACACCAATTTGCATATTTAATCTCTATAATAACAGTGAATGAACAGAAAATCGTTCAAAGTAAATTACAGTGAATTAACAAGAATCCGTTCAAAGGTTAATATTTAGGTTGGTTGATTGTTTTCAGATTATCTGGCGCCGTCAGCAACACGAGGGCTATAATGCGCCGAAACATACGTCATTTGACAAGCCAACATACATTTACAAACACCCATGCCTTAAACGGGACTCGAACCCGCAACCTCGCGGTCTAGAAGCACACTAACCACTATACCGTTTAGTCGGCGCTAATATTTAGGTATTTGGATACAGCGTTTCACTGAAAAAAGGATTAATGGAAATTTTATATGAAGACGAAGGATAAAAGCAATGATTTTTTTTTCCATTTCTGAAGTGGGTATGCAATTTATTATAATTAAATTTTTAAGAAATTTAGGGACCAAGTACCCTAAATTTTTTTTTCAAAAATCGACTTAAGGTTTATAATTCCATATTTATTCTTGTTTCCTTTCCATTGATGTATTAGTTCAGTTTGTACTCAGATTCGATGTTATTTTATATATATATATATATATATATATATATATATATATATATATATATATATATATATATATAAGCAAAATTCAATTATTAGCTATATAAGACTTTTACCTTAATCTTTGGTTTCCTCTAACCCTGATAATTAAAAGTCAATGTACCTTTTCTACCTAACTAGTTGAGATATACCATTAAATTCTTATAAAGTTGTAGAAATTAACCTACAGATTAAACTGATGTTAAAAATGTTCCCGGTATTTTTATAGCTACATTTTAAAATCTCATATTTTTGTAAAAAAAAAAGGATAATTGATCAATTTAAAAAAAAAGAAAGAAATCTGTGATATTATTTTTTACTAAAATTTAACCTCTGTATCTGGCATAAGACCTATATAGCCTAAATAAAAATTTCAAACACTTTTGTTAAGAATTTTGCTAGAAAAGGTATCTTCGAAATAGCAATTTACCATCACGGATATAAGGGTCCACAGAGTAGTCTCATTTTTATATAAATGTTTGTAATATCGTTTACTGTAGGTGATGTAGTAAATATGAGGTCAAGTTTAATTTAACAACGTGTGAAACTTGCTTAGCTAATAATTATACAGTAGGGTGGGCCGAAAAAACTTTTTTTCGAAATCGGTTTGGGAATAGCGCGGAAAAGTTGCCTAATGGGTCAATTAGAACACACAAAATGTCGTCCATTTTGCTCAATATTTAACAGCGCCCCTCTTGCTTTGAACAAAAATGTGCATAAATTCTGGACAAATGGATGAAACTTTTTGTGTATTCTAACTGACCCATTATGTAACCATTCCGTGTTATGCAAATGCTGGTTTTTAAAAAAAATTAAGTAATCGCTCAAAAATAAGTTTAAAAGTGCATTTATTGTATGTTATGGACATTTTTTATGCCAGAGGGACGCGGCTAGATATTGAACAAAATTGACGAAATTTTGTGTGTGTTTTAAGGGTGTCCGGCACCTCTATAGGAGCCCATGTTAAATTCAACAACTTTGGGGGCATCTCATTTAATAACCGATTCTTCAGTAATTATGAAACTTTCACAGTATAATATTTGGATACTTTTGAATACTTTAACACGAGAATTTTGTTATTTTTTAAAAATTAAAATAATTATGATTTTCTAAAAATATGTTTAAGAAAAATTATAAAATTTTAGACTATTTAAAAAAAAAAAAGTATGCTACTTATTAATAATGCCTAGTGTTAAAGTACTTAAATACATTAGAGAAACATGTATAAAAAATTTCAAGCATTTATGTCATATAGATTTTAAGCTATGTGCCCCCAAACATGAAAAACTGGCATTTTGAGAAATTCGCCTTTGAAGTTAAAAAACATGCATTAAATACCTGCATTTTGTTTACTTCAAAAAATTTAAAAAAATACTTTGAAATAAGATACAATTACAAATGTGGCATCATTTTAAAGACAAAAATTTATATTTTAATAAACAGTAATAAACTTGAAATCAATAATCTGAAAATTTTTCATGTGCCGGACCCCCTTAACCGACCCGTTAGGCAACTTTTCCACGCTATGTCAAGATCATTTGAAAAAGAAAAAAAATTGGGTCCACCCTAACGTCCAATCTTACGATTTTGTGACATTTAGACACTTTTTTGCTTACAGCAAGAGGGGCGCGGCTAAATATTGAGCAAAACGGGGCAAATTTTGTGTGTGTTCTTAGTCAACCATTAGGCAACTATTCTATGCTATATCAACGCCATTTTTTAAAAATTATTTCCAAAAATTTAAAAAATGGCTTAATAGTGAATTATTTGGACAGTTTAATCAGAGAGAAATTGAACAAAATTGACGAAATTAGTTGTGCGTTTTAACTGATCCATTGGGTAACTTTTTCACGCTATTCCAAGACCTATTTCGAAATTTTTTTTTATTTTATTTCCCCTAACGTCGAATCTGTTACGATTTTGCGTAATTTAGGCACATTTTTGTTCAAAGCAAGAAGGGCGCGACTAAATATTGAGCAAAATGGACGAAATTTTGTGTGTGTTCTAATTGACTCATTAGGCAACTATTCCCAAAACGATTTCGAAAAAAAAAAAGAAAAAAAAAAATTGTGGCCATTTTCTGCTCACCCTATTATACAGTGTGCTAGATTTTAGAAAAAGTTAACCTTTCACAATAGTTAAAAGAAAATAGTGCCTACAGATTAAACAAATTAAAGTCTTCCCAAGACAGTATGACCCATCACAGTTTCAATAACCTTGGGTCTGATGGAATAAACTAATGCTCCATTGCACTTCGTAAATATTTTCAGTGTTGTTTCATCAGTAAAACAAACAAACTTACATCCTTTTAAAAGAAATAGCGTCGTTTAATAAACATGAACAAATGACACTCCCTTCCCCCATTCCAAAACCCGTTGTTCAACTAAAAAAGTAAGTTACGATTACCATGTTTCCTGGAATCTCTTCACAGAAAATTGAGCAGACGAAAAAAAACGGTACATTTTTTGGCTCGTTAGTTGAGAAACTTTTGAAAGACAAAGGCAGTTTAAATCCCAAATTGGGGGAAAAAACAGTTCTTGTTTCCTACAAGGTCTGTCGAGATGGACACAACAAGTTTCGGAATTGAGCAAATAAACATCCCACATAGGGCAGAGCTTATTTTATGTAGCCGGGCATAACAGAAAAGACGCTCCGATGAATTTCGTAAATATTTTCACTTTTGCTTCCTGGCTCAAATGCGCCAGCTAAAGTATAACATCCTGTTGAAAGATAGCGCCAAGACAACACGATCCAATAAAGAAATAACAAACATGTTGTACATTTCGGGAGACTGTTTCAAGCAACAGACCGAAACTGGAGCCACGCATCACATACACTTGGAAACAAAGTGCGATATTAGTAGGACAGGACATCAACTCGGATAGTTTTGGAATGAAGTCGACAGAAACGACTCTACTCTGTTCAAGAAATAACGCGCATTGGGTTTGGATAGTGTTCTTCAAATAAAATAATATTCCGAGCAAAAAGTGGTCAAACCGTTGATTTCTTTTCGGTACCACATCACTAACCTCAGATATAAAAAAGTTGTGCTACTTTTATATTTAATTTAAATACTTGCTTATTCACAGTGGTTCAAATAAATTATCTCGAAAGTTAAGATCTGTAACACAAGATGTAACGAACTCTACATCAATAAATTCTAATTTTATAAACATAGGGTTCAACCATGCTTCCATATTGCTACTACAATACTGATTTATTATTCCTGTTCAATTTGATAAATATCAATGGCATGGATGGAAAGGGGCAGAACATGACGGGCATAGTGATGAAGAACAAGAAGAAAAAGTTTACAAGGTATTTGCAATATGTGCCTAATTGATTCAAGTGGGGGGGGGGGGAGGGCAGGCTAAGCTGATGCTCGTACTAAAGTAGAGTACATGGAAAACATAGTTACTAGTGAGAAGGAGCATTCTATATATACCCAATTCAAGTCACGTGACTATATGTGACGTCATTCGAGTTGAGTTAATTCAGAAGAAATGAATGAATAAAGTTAAGGAAATATTATTCTATGCCCACTCTTAAAGCTATAGAATGCTAGCTCATACAAGGTTATTCTATCAATTCTATTGCTACCCTTTAAAAAATTATAAATCCACAAGGAAACCTTGTATGAGCTAGCGTTCTATAGCAAAACAATATTTGCTAAATTAATTAGACTGACAAAAATAGGTCGACCAGATTTCGAATATTTCTATTTTTTTTCTAATTGTTGTCCCCAGTACTTACAGTCACTTTCGATGTGCTCGCAGTCACTTGCCACTACAATGCCGGTAGGGATGGCCACTTGTGAAGGGGCACCCAGTGGGTGAGCCATCGTTTCTCCTAACTTAGGACGTCAGCGCAGTCTGATGCACTAACCACTATACTGAATGGGCGACTCGAACATCCATATTTAACCCCATATAAAGAAATGACTGATACTTTAAGTTGCGTCGTTGAATCAGAGTAATTAGAAATAAGTCGAATTTACTTATATTTTCAAATCAATTGAGTGATCATCAAAGCTTAGAAAACTCGTGTGTCTACTTTAAGTGAAACAAACAACGATATTCAAAAATTAAATTTTAAATACGTATTTACTGAGCATGGAAAATCAAGTATTTTCTGATCACTAGCTTTCCGAATAAAAGATTAAAAAAAGAATTTTCAGTGGTGTAAATTGATAGCAAATGTATATTTTTGAACTTATAGTGTTTTTTAAGCAAATTTCTTTTCGTATTCATTGATATGAAGGGCCACGACAAAGAACGATTAGAGTCCAATTTTTTCAAAATCGAGATTTCCCGCCATTTGCAAGGTTATAGCAGATGGTTTAACCACGCGGAGTTCTCTGGCAAATAAAGATCATGGTACGTGAGATTTGGAGCAACCATTTACTTCAACCTTGAAAAAGGCCTTGAGACTTGAAACCTTAAATCAGCTTTTCTGGAGAATTGAGGAAAACGGACTCTGATCGTTCTTTGCCGTAACTCTTCATTTGAAAAAGCCAATATTCCTAAAGTATTTCACTGTAAAGCAAATAATTATTTTTTTCAGTTGAATTGCATGTTTTTTTTATAGTCCGAGAGGCAACTGCAATTTTTGGACCCCATCGAACATCATTCTGAATTTTTTATAGAAATTGGAGAAAAGTGAGTAGATTAGGAATCCACTGGTCTGCCGTGGCAAAAATAGCCGAAACTGATCAAAAATCGACTTGGAATGAGTTGAACTAAAATACGATTGCCAAATATGTCATAACTTACCAAAAAGAGAACAAACTCTTTCGTCTGGCAACTCACTGCATTTTGATTTTCAATGAGAAAAAGTGCAAACGAATTCTGATCTCTGGCTCGGAAAACTTGTATCTTTTAAAAGTAAGCAAAATTGGAGACATCATTTACGTCATCAGTGACGTAATGTTTATTGCCAATTTGACTCATTTGTCAAAGATGCAAGTAAGCCATAGCCACACATCCGATTAGTCTGCAACCTTCTTAATTGAAAATTAAAGAGTGAGGGTTACCAAATAAAAATCTACTCACTTTTCTCCAATTTCTATAAAAAATTCAGAATGATGTTAGAGGGGGTCCAAAAATTGCAGTCGCCTCTCAGTCTATTACTTAAGGTAAAATGAATAGATTCATGATTTTGTTTTTGAGAGAATTTTTATTTTGAATGAGCTAAATTAATATAAGAGTTATGCAAATATTACTGATCAGAGGGGCATAATGTTTCACATTGAAACCTGTTCTTGATTAAAATATCATAATATTTTATGCAAAGCATTTTATACAAAGCGCGAATAAAATATTTTTACTTTCAATTACTCATATGTTAACATTGGGTATTAAAAATATTGTTTTCTCTGAAAGAAAAATTCTCGATTTTTTTTTTTCGCATTTCTTCACGTATTGGAACATCCCCACTTCAAAAATGTGGTCTAGAAAAAAAGTATGTCTATGTGTACGTGGTCAGCATAACTCCCGAACAAATTGACCCACGATGTTCAAATTTGGTGTATGGGTTAGTGGTGGCCATGGGACCAGTGATAAAGGTTTTCGTCAATATATCGGCGGGTTACCAGATAAAAAATATTTTTAATTGGTAACTCACTGCTTTTTAATTTCCAATGAGAAAGGGTGCAGACGGTTTGATTTTTTTAGCGACGTCTTACTTACATGTTTTAAAAGTGAGCCAAGTTGGCTATAAATATTACGTCACTGATACCGGAGATCAGGAATCGTCTGCAGCCTTCCTCATTAAAAATTAGATTGTGGATGAGTTACCAAATAAAGACGAATGATCATTTTCTGACAAGTTATGATATATTTTGCAATCCGATTTAGTTCAATCATTTAAAATCAATTTTTGTACAGTTTAGGCCATTTTCGCCCAGGCAGACCATTGGCTTTATGATGTATTAAGATTTCTCTATATTTTATAAGAAAAAATCAGAATGATATTCAATAGGTTGTAAAAATTATATTTTCTTGAAAGAAACGACTGTAACACTTTGTCTTAGATTCCGAGATACGGACTACAAGACAACTCTCCTTTCAGTCAGGACTAGAGGTCGGAAATATCGATCAAAATAAATATCGATACTATATCGTTGCATAGAAAAAAATATCGATATATCAAGACATGTTTTTTTGGAGGGGGGGGGGGTCTGAGATTTTCGGGGCAAATTTCTACTTTTCATGAATTCTTGTCAAAATTGTTTTAATAAAAATTGTTTTGATAAATAAATTATAAAAATTGTTTTAATAAATAAATTATATTATCAATCAGAATAAATAAAATACATTTGGATGTCAATGCATAAATTCACATTTATATTTGAAGAAGAAATTTTGAAAATTAGTTTATCACATATTTTGCTGATAGAGATGTTTTTAATTTTTAAAATTAGATGCAAATTCCAGGCACACGCTGGCAACAGAAACGGTGCTATGTTAATGACTACTAATAAATGATCTTATCTTTCTATTACATCATGTTTTCTTTTTTGTTAGGGTGCCATTTTAACTGTCTCTCAGCCAAGTCCAAACCTTAGTTTTGAAGTTTTTGAAAAGGGAATAAAGAAAATCGAAGAAACACATGGAACTACAAAACGATCATCAAAAAACTAAAAATGTTTGAAAATATCGATATATCGGTGACTTGTATCGATATTTTTACTATCGATATTTAAAAAAAAAATCGATAAAAATATCGTCATATTGATTTATCGCCGACCTCTAGTCAGGCCCTATACCGATGAGCCATGAGTAGGGCAATTTTCTGTTAAATAGAATGTCTAACACTCAACAGAAATTCAATTGGAAGCCATTAAGGAGTCATCAAACGAAATAAGATAATCGGAAAGGAGTGTCAATTCATTAAGAGTTCAAGATCTTCCATAAAAAACATTTGCTCAATTGTGGAACTCCTATTCCCTGAGATATTCCTTGGACTTAGCCTTGATTTAAACATCGGGTGCAGCTGATTATTAGAGATAATAGATAATGATGTGCTCTATTTCTGCAGGGTGGGCACTGCATTATCACTCAAGAGACATAAAAAATATATTGGTTTACTTTTTTACTCAAATGCTCAATCGCACAATGCAATAGCTGGAGGGCTGTCATAATATTCATAATTATACTACAAAACCTGCATTTAAAGGATTCGTTTTTTGCAATGGCTTTGTTTTTACATTTCATCATTCACAGTAGTTTGTTATCAAAAAAGAAACGACATCGTAGGACTTTGTGACTAAACAAGTTTGTGTTAATGAACATGAAAGATGTAATTTGTGAACCAAGAACTCAGTGCTTAGTAACGTAAAGTGGGTTTATGTTTAGTGTGTGATATTTTATATGAAGATATCGACTACTATACCTAATTGAATTTCAACCATAATAACATAATCCATAAAAACAAAGTTTTTGTATAGATTCTTTAAATGCATTGTCAATTTTTATACGCCGATTCTGTAAACAGCGTGTGCTTGGTGTTTGCATCTAATTTTATATATCAAAAACATTTCTAGCCGACCAAACGGTATAGTGGTTAGCGTGCTAGCTTCTAGACCGCGAGGTTGCGGGCTCGAGTCCCGTGTTAGGCATGGGTGTTTGTAAATGTATGTTGGCTTGTCTAATGACGAATGTTTCGGCGTATTATAGCCCTCGAGTTGCTGACGGCGCCAGATAATCTGAAAACAACCAACCAAAAACATTTCTATCAGCAAAATATGCGGCAAACTACGTTTCAAAACTTATTTATTAAAATAAATGTTAAATTATGCACTCACATCCAAATATCTTTTATTTATTCTGATTAAAACAATTTTATTATTTATTTATTAAAAAAATTTGGCAACAGGAAAGAGTTTCTTCAATGGTTGGTTAAATGCTATTTTAGCATGATTGGATGTCGGCAAGTTAGTTTATTAGTATTCCGTAAAAGTGACTTTTTAGTGACAGTTACAGCACCAAAATTTGAAAGAATGCATTGTCATCGAAATCGAATCTACCTGACAAGTTTCAGCCCGATTGGATGACAGCAAGGAGGTTAATTAGGCCTCCGCAAATGACTATTCAAATAATTTTTAAAAAAGACTTTGGTACCAAAACTTAATTCTTAAGAAGTATAGAATTTTCTTCAAACCAGTAAGAAATACTACGTAATGGAACTTTTAAAGGTCTTTTTATGAAATCCACTGTTTCTATAAAATCACGACGATTTTCATTGTCTTAATAATTAGAACAGAGGATTCCATCATTAAATTTTTTTTTATTTAATTTTTTGTAATATTTGTACATCAAAATAGAGGTCGGAAGTATAGATCAAAATAAATATCGATACTATATCGTTGCATAGAAAAAATATCGATAAATCGATACAGGATTTTTTTATTTGATTTTCAATTTTGCCAGAAATGAAGTTTTCCGGAGCAAATTTCTATTCATAAATTCATGCCAAAATTGTTTTAATAAATAAATTATAAAAATTGATAATATAATTTATTTATAAAAACAATCAGAATAAATAAAATACATTTGGATATCAATGCATAAATTCACATTTATTTTTAAAGAAGAAATTTTGAAAAGTAGTTTACCGCATATTTTGCTGATAGAGATGTTTTTAATATTTAAAATTAGATGCAAATTCCAGGCACACGTTGGCAACAGAAACGGCGCTTTGTTAATGACTACTAATAAATAATCTTATCTTTCAATTACATTACGTTTTCTTTTTGGTTGGGGTGCCATTTTAACTGCCTCTCGGCCAAGTCCAAACTTTAGTTTTGAAGTTTTTGAAAAAGGAATAAAGAAAATTGATACAACACATGGAACTACAAAACGATCATCGTGTTGCTGACGGCGCCAGATAATCTGAAAAATCTGAAACAAAACTATCATCAATAAATTAAAAAAATTTGAAAATATCGATACATCGGTAACTTGTATCGATAATTTTAGTAACGATATTTTTTTTTAAATATCGATAAAAATATCGTCGTATCGATATATCGCTGACTTCTACCTCAAAACCAAACGAGCCTAAATAAGAACCAGTAAACTTTACAGAAGAATAAATAAATTGAATACTACTCTGTTGAACACTCGTTATGACTCTCATACATAGCATTGGAAATAACCCTCTGTTATAACTCTCATTAAAAGGGTCCAATACCGAAATTTCGTCAACAATCACAATTTTTTTTTATTATTATTATTTTAAAAAATAGTTCTGACATTCCTGAAAAGAATGATATTTTTATTTTACTCTTCCTTTGATTAGAATGCCACGAAATTGCCTGTTATTTAAACATCACTCATGGGTGTAACGTATTGATACGTCTGCTTAAAAGGCGTTTTTCGGGCACTAGTGTTTTTCACAGATGTCACAAAATCAAATCAATATATCTCCAGAACCATTAACAATTGGCTATTCAAACTTTTGAACTATTTAATTTGCATAGTCTTAAACCACTTTCTTATAACAGAATTTTTTTTTTTAATTCTGTTTGAAAAGCGTAAAATATAACATAAAAAAAAAGGGGAAATTTCAATATTTTAACTTTGAGATTTTTTTAAAAAATTTCTAATTCACTCATCAAAATTCTGTGAAGTCAATATTTTTTTTATGTAATTATGTATTACCAAAAGCTTTCACTTTGAAAAAAAAAAAATATTTTTCTTGACTTGTTTCAAAATACGCAAACATCAGTTATTATAGATTTTTCTTCATTTGCAATTTTTAAAAAAATAAAATAAATAGACATAATATTTATAAAAAAAAAAATCTCAAATACATATAAAAAGCATCTCATACACAAGACAAATTTTTTACTTAAAAATATTTATAAATAGCGTTTTTTTTTATATATATATTTGGTACTAGACCGCCTAAAAGGCTTTAGATTTTCTGGTAGAGAGTCACAATGTTAGGGTGCAACAGAAAACGAACTTTTAAAACATAATTTGCAATAAAAGAAAATCGCAAATTTCGTTGGTTGGTTTGTACGCTCAAAGACCTATTTTTTTGCACAATAATGGTTAATCAGGCCGGGAACTACAGTTTAACGTAGATTCCAAACCACAACGAACACCCATGCCTAACCCAGGATTCGATCCCGGCACCTTTAGCATGCAAGGCCAGAGCGTAAATTTGTATTTAGGCATGTTTGGCTTTGAGGTACAGGGTCATTCATCACTAATCCTTCACTTTGAAATGACACAATTGCGAAACAGTGAGAGACAAAAAGAAGAGACAAGTGGTATTCTAGATAGACAGGTACAGAATTTTAAATACACCGGTTTGGCAAATTGATTGATGGGAGTAAATTTGATTACGGCTGCATATAGTTAAATGATGAAGCTCATTTTCATTTGAATGGATTTTGTCAATAAAAAAAACTGATGAATAAGGGGTACTGAAAATCCGCCTGTCTTTCAAAACCCTTGCATTCTGTAAAAGTGGTCATTTGGGATGCACTATCCAGTAAAAGAATCGTTTGGAGTTTTATTTCTTGAGGGAAAGTATAAACTCATTTCGCTATATTCAGATTTTACAACAATTTTTTACCACATTTCAATTCTGTAACTAATTTTGCAAACCGGTGTATTTAACCCTTTGCGCTCGAGAGGTGCCACGTGATTAGATGCCGCAACTCTAGAGAACCACTAGGTTTGATGCGGAAACTCGATGCAAGGCCGATGACTGCGTTTAGTTTCTTTGAAGAGCGGATCCGCAGCGGCAAACTGAACCAAAAATGACGCTAAACGTCTCGAGTTGCTGGTTCCTCAGCGCGAAGAAGGCCTCCAGTGCAAAGGGTTAAAATTTCAAACCTGTCTACCTAATTTCTCTTCCTTCTGTTTCGAAGTTATGTCATTTCAAAATTCGAGCCTGTATGATGTTCTGCATAAAGCTCACCTTCTTCGAGGTCATCTCGTGCATAAAATGCGTCGGGAAGAAGGAAGGCACGAGAGCAGCCAGCGTGGGGACAGGGACACACTCACCGGGCAAGTCACGCTGAAACAAATCAACAATTAGTATGCATTCTTATCAAAAACACTTATAGATTGAGAGGCGACTGAAATTTTTGGACCCCATCGAACATCATTCTGAATTTTTTTAAGAAATTAGAGAAACGTGAGTAGATTACAAATCTACTGGTCTGCCGTGGCAAAAATGGCCGAAACTGGTCAAAAATCGACTTTTAATAAGTTGAACTAAATCCAATTGCCAAATGCGCCATAACTTGCCAAATTATGAGTATTTTTTTTAATTTTTTTTTTGTAATTCTCACTCTTTAAATTTTAATTAAGAAGGTTGCAGACGATTCAGATATCTGGCGACGGTCTACTTGCATCTATTCAAAGGGAGCCAAGTTGGCAAAAAATATTACTTCACTTATGACGTAACTGATGTCGCCAATTTGGCTTACTTTTAAAAGATATAAGTTTTCCGAGCCGAAGATCAGAAATCGTTTTCGCTTTTTCTCATTGAAAATCAAAATGCAGTGGGTTGCCAGATGAAAAAATGTATTCTCTTTTTGGCAAGTTATGACATATTTGGCAATCGGATTTTAGTTTAACTCATTCCAAGTCGATTTTTGATCAGTTTCGGCCATTTTTGCCACGGCAGACCAGTGGATTCCTAATCTACTCACTTTTCTCCAGTTTCTATAAAAAATTCAGAATGATGTTCGATGGGGTCCAAAAATTGTAGTCGCCTCTCGGACTATTATTAATAAATAAATAATATTCATTTGTTATCTACAGGGTGGTTACAAAGTCAGTACCTATTTGTAACAATGAGTATTGCAAAGAGTAAACAACCTATCACAGTTCCATTGAATACATATTTAAGGCGTACCATTTGGTTATTAAGTTACATTCCAAAGTATGCACCCGCATTTTCCATATATTTCTGGAAACTTTGGAACAGAATCCACAGCTCATCTTAGCATCCCAAGTGGAACATTTACAAACACTTCACGGATACTTAGTTCAAGGCTGTTAATATCTCTTGGTTAACTTGTACACTACGCAAAGAAAAAATCCGAACGATGGCTATATCTTGTATTCTTATTGATGAAATTCAAAACTACAAGTACCGTTGAAAATCGTGGAAGGTCTGTGTAAGTTGTATATATATATATATATATATATATATATATATATATATATATATATATATATATATATATATATATATATATATATATATATTTTATCTTGAGGGGTCATCTACATATTAAAACAAAAATCAAATTTTAAAAAATTCAATAGCAACCCCATAATATTATACTATATTTAGATTGAGAATCCAAAAAAAACTTGCTAAATACCAAATTTCATAATTTTCCGATAAGTGGTTACCAATTTAATTGACGTCAAGAAAATGGCGAATATGTTAAAAAAAAAAAATTGTTTTTTTAGCCATACATTTTTAAATAGTTAAATATTGCTAAAATATATTGTTTCAAACAATAGTTTATTGAAGGCCAAATATAAATAACATGCAACTTTTGTATTAACAGTTAATTAAACAGTATTTTAATAATTAGGAATTAATAAAACAAGTTTTCAATTTTTTCAAATAGAAACATGTATTTTTTTGCATCCATTAGAATTATTATGGTCGAAATCCCCTCCAGATTTTTTTTTCTATGCCATTTTGACTCTTGGTTCTCAATATTTTAGAAAAAATGTAAAAAAAGCTCACTTTAAGGGACCGTGTAATAGATTACGTCTTGAAGCACTCAAAACGTTTGCTTAAGAGATTAGCCCTCAAGATAGATTAAAACATTTTCGCTCATAAGTGACGTGTTTCTCAACATAATGAAATGAAATTTGGTATCTGGGGTAAACGAGGTATTCTAAATCGAATGAAAACATAAAAAAATAGGGGTTCGTATTGAAATTTTTAAAGAAAGAGTTAAATTTACTTAGAATACAGCCCCCTAAGAAAATAGTTTTGCACCAGACATATAGAAAATTGCAAACAAAACATTTTGGTGCAAACCGCAAGATTCTATGACAATTCGAACCGAAGATATAGCAACCGTTCGGATTTTGTTTTTGCGTACTGTACACTTAAGGCTAAAAAATAAATTGAAACCAAGGGATATTATCAGCCTTGAAGAAAGTATCCGGGAAGTATTCGCTAATGTTCCAGTTGAGATGCTAAAAAGAGCTGTGGATTCTGTTCCTAAAAGATTCCAGAAATGTGTGGAAAAGGCTCTACCTATTTCGGGCAGTCGCTTATGGCATCTCACTCCCCAAAGTCACTTATTTTAATCACTTGATATTGTAAAACTCTCTAAAACGTATGGTGTGCGCCAGCTTCGCGTTCTAAAAGGAAAAATTACGTCCTATTTCGTTGGCCTTACGGTCAATCGAACCTAAAAAAAAATACCCCTACCTATTTCGGGCAGTCATTTGTGGGCACCCCTAAAATCCCTTTTTTTTAATTAGTTTATACTTGTAAACTCTAAAAAGTAAGGTGTCCGCATTTTAAAACTCATATTTCATAAAGCACCAAAATATAGTTCCAATTTTTATTGGTATATAGTTTCACCACAAACACTATAAATAAAAGTAATGTTTTCATACTTTGCCTAAATAGCATTTGTCATTCTATGGAATGCCTAGGTATTATATATAATGCCTAGGGAAAGTATATAATAATTTTCATATTTCATACTTTGCTTAATGGCAACAGGCATTCTATAAAATGCAGGCATTTCACAATTTACCGGTAACATATAAAGGAAAATTATTATTAATATAATAATATTCACTATTAGTATATTAAAAACATTTATAAGAGTTATATTTATAATATTTATTACAAATATGGAATATTAATCTTTACCTATTTAAGCCCTTGAGTGTATTTGTATGTAGATTAATTCTACAGCATTTAATAAACAGACTATTAAATGCGTGAAAAAAATATTAAATGCATTTTATAAAGAAACTATTACATAATGTCTCCAGTTTTAGGTCACGTGACGTCGTAATATGTTTCCCAATTACACTAGTGTTTGAAGTTTTTAAAAAAATAACTGTTAGAGATTTGGATGATGCCAATTAGCATCATTGGTTTCGAAACAGTTAATTTAATATTAATTCTTTTTTATAATACAAATACAATATCATTTAATAATTCAGTTCATTATTATTTAATAATTGAATTCAATATTATTTAATAGCAGAACTCCATATTATTTATTAATTGAATTCAATATTCCTTTTTAGTTGTATTCAATATTCTTTATTAATCAAACTCCATATTGTTTAAAAATTAAACTCCATATAGTTTATTAATTAAATTCGATATTTGTTTTAATATTTAAATCCAGTATTTTTTAATAATTAAATCTAATATCATTCAATAATTTAATTCAATATTGTTAAGTAATTAAATTCAATATTGTTTAATAATTAAATTCAATATTGTTTAATAATTAAATTCAATATTGTTTAATAATTAAATTCAATATATTTTAATAATTAAATTCAATATATTTTAATAATTAAATTCGATGTATTTTAATAATTAAATTCAATATATTTTAATAATTAAATTCAATATATTTTAATAATTAAATTCAATATTGTTTAATTATTAAAATGAAATATTTTCAATAAATAAATTAAGTATTGTGTAATGATTAAACTCAATTTAATTCATTGATATTTCGAGAAAAACTTCCCATGTAAATTTAGAATTTGCATATGAAGACTAACTCGTAATAATTACCCCCAACGATAACTAATAAACATAATGACCATAAACGTTTTATATTTAAATTAATATCAAACTATTGAGAAAATAGTTTTTGCTCAGAAAATTGCTAAAAAGTATAGTGTCACTTCAATAAAAAATCTATAATATTCCTGAGGATAGTGTCGACTTAAATAAAAAATAAAATAAGTTAACGCAGATAGTGTCATTTCAATAACAGATAAACAATAATAAAGTAGATAATTTTACTTCAGTAAAAAATCCAATATGCTAAAGAAGAGAGTGTCACTTCAAAAAATCACATATGTTAATGAGGATAGTGTCCGCTTAAATCAAAAATAAAATAAAGTCACCTCGTTAAAAAATTAAATATTCCAAAAAGGATAGTGTCACTTCAATAAAAGCAGTAAAAATAAAAATGATGCGAAAACGTTATGAACCCTTGGTAAGAATGAACCGCATTATCGCGTTTTCTGGATTGTGTGTCGTTCCATTTTAATGGTGGTTTCTCTTTCTTCACTTTTCGTGGAGTAACATTTAAGAATCTGGATCTCAGATGAGTCCGATTCTTGCGTATGTCACATTCCATAACTCATAGGAGACAATGGCTCGCCTGCCATACTTAAGGTTTTACACCTACTGAACTTACGCCACTGCCCTAAAACTTTTAGCAACAGAAAGTTCTCTTAAAGGCAAAGTACAAAAGTTGGTTTTATTTGTAGTTTTGAAGCATTTTTTACAAATTTTTATCACAAGATTGCTAATGAGATTTTGTAATATTTTCACTTTCTTACAGGAAATATCTTGAATTTTCGAAGCTCTTAAATATATTTGTAAAAATGAATGCTTTAAAATTATGTAATTTTTAAATTTCGAAAATTTTATAATAGTTTTATTTATTATTATTTATTATTTAAATGTGCTTTTTTTTAAGTCTGTCGAGCTATTTTTAAAAAAAAAATTATTGCAATTTAATATTTGATAAAAGATAAAAGCTTCAAATCTTTTTAAACTTTAATATACTACTAACAAAAGAAAGTTTTAGGAATATAGGTGTTAAGTATCCATAAAAATTAAAAACTATTTGACTCGGGTTAAATATTACAAACTGAAAAAAAAAGCGACACAGTTTCTAAAATGTATAGGAAATTCGTTTTTTATAACATTGCAATATTTTAGAAAACTATAAAGTATAAAATACATTCTAAAAACATCATAAAGTTTGCCCTTAAAAGTTAGTTTAAGTACTTAGTGACTTACTGTCAGTTTTATATCAAGTCTAGAGTGTAAACAATCTTATTGAAACATATTACCATTTAAAAATAACTTTATTTGCATACGTACAATGCTCGAGAAGATAGCTGCCAATCTATTTAGTATCCTTCAATTCCACTAAACCACTTTTTAACCATCAGACAATATCCAGAACACACCCACTTCCTGTTGCCCACATGATTCCAATTAAACTTTGTCGTTTGAATGGAAAGTATGAGATTTCGAAGCTTACGTCACATTCATCGAAAAAAAAGTATTTGCAAACGATAACCTGAGTTGATTAAAGGTTCAAGGTTAAGGTTAATTGTAGAGTAAGAAAAAAAATGCCTTTGGTCGATTTTCACTACTTCGAAAGTCCACTGTGTCTTTAAATAATCATCTTAAGATGTTGAAGTGATTTTAAAGTCGAGTTTCAAGATAAATATAAAAAAATTAAAAAATGCTTATCGGTTTATTTTTTATGACAATCTTTAGTGAAAGACTAGATCTCAGATTGAAAAAGAGCAAAATCAAGATTTTCTTATCGAGTTATTTGAAGTCACTAATAAACGAATGTTCCCATTCATAAAATTTATTTCCAAGACACTGCTTTAATTAAATGACATAATGTAATATCCATATATTCGTTCTTGTACTTATCATTATTAGTACTTAACCTTCATCTTCCAGTTCTCAACCTATATCCACTAGCTACAATCCTGGAAGGATTACATTTAACTTTAGATTAAAATGTACTTTGTTGAGTGTTTTTTTCAATATTCCAAAATATGCAAAACATATATAATAATAATCTCTCCCTTGCTACAAATGCGACACATCTCAAAATTCATTTTTTAGTAAAGTGTCTGCAGAATCACGGATTACATGGAATTGAATTTAAAAGAAAGGCATAAGTCAGTTTCAACTTGAGTTCAACTTGCAAATAATCTGGTGATGTTCAACCAGCTTCGTTTACATACAGCTCACTCTTCTACTCAAAACTAGGGGTGTGGAACATGGCACAACTTTTAATTACACTAGAATACTGACGTGGATTTGCGTCGTTTACCGTTATTATATTTTCATCATTTATTTAGAAAAAATGGCCAGTATGGCGATATTTTTTGCGATAATTCTTGTATGGATTTTTTTTTTAATCGCCAAAATTGGGAATTTGGCGATGTACTTTACGATAATCCTTATATTATCCTTCATTATAAGTGAAACTGAGGAAAGAAGAAAAAACGATGGTTGATGAGGTATGCTCAAGGAAAGAGAACTCTGTGTTGAAGGCATTCGTTTATCAACTTTTTACGCCATTAAAGCATTTTTACGGAATTTCGGAGGTGGGGATGTTTAGAACACCTTAAGAAACATTAGTACAGCAATTTTTATCCAAATCATTGGAGCCGTTTTTTAACAATCATTGAAAAGCATGATTTTTTTTCAATGGTACCTACTTTATGCGCATGCGCGATTTTGACGAAAACCTTAATGGTAGGTCCTTGAACCATCACCAACCCTCACACCAAATTTGAACATCGTAGGTCAATTTGTTCGGGAGTTATGCTGACCACAGATACACAGACACACATACAGACAGACATTTTTTCTAGATCACTTTTTTGAAATCAGGGTGTTCCAAAACGTGGAGAAATACAAAAAAAAAAAAAAAAAAAAAAAAAAAATACTATACTTTTATTACCCTATGTACTTATGTAAAATACATATGGGTAATTGAAAGTAATGAAGAATTTTGAGTTACGTCACTTTTATAACAAGTATGCGCTACATCACAACAATTCCGCATCATAAAAATAACTATCCTAAGTCTTCTGATCTAATGTTGTCCCCTCCAGCTTGTTTGGAAGACCTCTAGCTCAGTGCTTGAAAATAACTTTTTTACTTCACATTTATTTTGAAAACTATACTGAAACCCAAAAAATGTCGCCTTCTACTATTAAGGACACATTAAATGGTTTTAAGTACTTAACCTTCATCTTCTAGAACTTAACCTACGTCCAAATTGTCTTAGTGCTAAAAGGGTTACACTTAACTTTCAATAAAAATATAGTTAGAGTAGTGTTTTCAATATCCAAAAATATGCAAAAATAATTCAGCGCACATGTCATTCCAAAAACAATCGAAAAGGTTACAACTCTAGCTATGCTATAAAAGGTTGTCCCCTCCAGCTTGTTTGGAAGACCTCTAGCTTCGTGCTTGCCAAGAGTTGCTGTCGTAAATATTCATATCCGTCGCTCCTTTGGCAAACATGGATCGTGCTGTTGCATTGTTGACATTGTGTGCTGCCAAACGCAATCACAAAGGTGAAGTGAGGCATGTTAATAGGGGCGAGGCATGCTTGCGATGACATCACTCTTTAAATCGAAAGGGCGGGAAGTGGAAAGGTGAAATGAGGAGATCAAATGATCTCTTATTTGCTCAATTTAACAAACAGAACTTCAAAGAGAATCGGATTTTAATTGAGCGTAGCGCGGAGAAGGGATTTTGACCCGTTTTGAAATGTTAGTTGTTAAGTCCAATTTTTTAATGCAGCGGTTTCCAACCTTTTTATATCTCTGGATAACATTACTTGAGCCTTAGGGTATACATATACATTAGGAATCTCAAAATTTGACTCAAGTCTGCGTTTTTGTTTTTTTGTTTTAAAATATTCCCGAATTCATTACCTTTAAAATAATACCATTTTCTTTTTGAGACTCAATTTACTTTTTAAATTACGGTGGGTTTTATGAACCTGTTTTGTATCACGTTCATTAGTGTAGTAAACTTTAAAAGCGTTTTCTGAAGAATGACATTTTGGTGTTATATGACTTTACGCCAAAGGTCATAACTTCATAATAAATTGTCCGATTTACAAAATTCTAATTTTTTTTCGTAGACAATAATTGTGAATGTGTTTTCTATGGAGAATATAACATATATTGATATAAACACATTTTTTCTGATTATTTTAATCTTAATTTTTTGTTAAAAACTACGCATTTTTTTAAACTTTTTATTTAAAAATTTATAATTAAATAAATATCACAGCCACATATCGTTCCAACCTGATATTCAGGGCATAGTAAAACCGGTTCACACATCGTTGTAGGGTATTCAACGAGCTTAAGTAAGCCTGTCGCAAAGCATAGTTGAGCGGACCACGTGTTTCGTAAAAAAAGAAAAAAATTAGAGGCCCACTAGCTAATAGAATATGTGCGCGTGTGTGTATCAGTAATTAGTAAAACATACTATACAAGAAGGATTGGCCGACCAAACGGTATAGTGGTTAGCGTGCTAGCTTCTAAACCGCGAGGTTGCGGGTTCGAGTCCCGTGTTAGGCATGGGTGTTTGTAAATGTATGTTGGCTTGTCTAATGACGAATGTTTCGGCGCATTATAGCCGTCGTGTTGCTGACGGCGCCAGATAATCTGAAAACAACCAACCAACAAGAATTGAAAAAAAAAAAAATTATAAAGAAAGTAACTTCATTGTTATCACTTTGCCGTCACAACTATATATATAAAAAAAAAAAATATTGGTGAAAGTTAAAAAAATTATGGGATTTTTTTTACATAGTTTGTCACCTACGAGGGAGTCAATATCTGGATTAAACCTGGATAGCTTATTTAGGCATGCTGTTGAATTCACTCATTATACCATCGAAGAATACAATTGAATACTTCGATTGTTGCTAACAATCGAGTGACTCGATTGTTCCCGTCTCTATCCCTGAAGCTCTCATAATAGTTATCTTGGTTTAGATTCTTGACCATCGTCCACGGCCCAGTACCACGTTACTCTCGAGCCATTGGTTGGGATAATAACCATGTATCTGGAAAAATTAATCTCAATCACGTAGTCGACTGGGGAAAATTTTTCCTAATCGTCCAGGATATTGTAACAATAACCATATAAGCACACACATAATTTATAGTTTTCTGGTAATTTGATCACTGATGAGATATACTGTCCCACAAGTACAATTGAAATAATACCAATAAATATAATAGTCCGAAGGGCGACTACAAGTTTAGGTACACCATCGAACATCATTCTGAATTTTTTATACAATGTGTAGAAAAGTGAGTAGATTACGAATCCACTGGTCTGCCGTGGCAAAAATGACCGAAACACGTCAAAAACCAATATGATGATCTAAAGCCGATTATGAAATACGGCATAACTTGCCAAAAAGTGAACAAACTTTTTCGTCTGGTAACCCAACGCACTTTGATTTTCGATGAAAAAAAGGGCAAACGATTTCTGTTCACTGGATTGGAAAACTTGCATCTTTTATAAGTAAGCCAAACTGGCGACATCTGTAATATTAATTGCCAACTTGGCTCATTTGTGAAAGATGCAAGTAAGCCTTCGCCAGACGTCTGTAACCATCTTACTTGAAAATTGAAGAGCGGTGGGCTACTAAATAAAAAAAGATTGTTCATTATTTGGCAAGTTATGGCGTATTTTGGAATTGGATTTAGTTTACATTATTCCAAGTCGATTTTTGAAAAGTTTCTTTCGGCCATTTTTGTAACTGCAGACCAGTGTTTTCGTAATTTATTAACTTTTCTCTACATTCTATAAAAAATTCAGAATTGTGTTCGATTGTTACCTAAACTTGTAGTCGCCTCTTAATTTATAAGTAAAAATCAAAATTTCTAAAAAGGCTAAGTATGATATAAATAAAGTTGTACTTAGTGCGAAATTGAAAAAATAAATAAAAAATAGACCAATCGAAACGTGAGTAATGAGCGTGCTCAAAAACATTAGTCTGCCATTTGCAATCTGAAAGTGTTTCCAAGTGTTCTTAATCATATTTTTAAATCCTTTAGATTAACCCATTACAGACGTCTATTAAATGAAAAAACAGTAATTATTTTTAATTTTTACCTTGATTATTTAGATCATTTAAGGTATATTTTGGTTGGTTGGTTGTTTTCAGATTATCTGGCGCCGTCAGCAACACGAGGGCTATAATGCGCCGAAACATTCGTCATTAGACAAGTAAACATACATTTACAAACACCCATGCCTAACACGGTACTCGAACCCGCAACCTCGCGGTTTAGAAGCTAGCACGCTAACCACTATACCGTTTGGTCGGCTAAGGTATATTTTGAATTTTTCAGGTTGTTAATTTTTTTTTTAAGTGGAACCACAATTGCAATTTATTAGCAAGAAAAATAAATTTCGATTGGCAAGTTGTTTTGCCAACCGTCGTTAAGGGGGTCCGGCATCTCCATAGGAGACCTTGTTAAATTCAACTTTGGGAGCATCTCATATAATAACCTTCAAACATTATTAAACTTCCACAGTATAATATTTAGATACTTTTAAATACTTTAACACGAGATTTGTGTTATTTTTTAAAATTTAAAATAATTATGATTTTTTAAAAATATGTTTAAGAAATTTTTTAAAATGTTAAACTAATTATTATTATTTTTTTTTAGGTATGCTACTGATCCATTATTCCTCATGTTAAAGTACTTCAATACATTAGAGAAACATGTAGAAATTGTTTTTAATTATTTATGTCGTATAGATTTTAAGCTATGTGCCCCCAAACATGGAAAAACGGCATTTTGAGAAATTCGACTTTGAAGTCAAAAAACATGTATTAACTACCTACATTTTGTTTACTTCAAAAAATTATTAAAATACTTAAAAATAAGATATAATTACAAATGCTGCATCATTTTAAAAAGAAAAATGTATATTTTAATAAACAGTAATAAACTCAAAATTATTAATAATGTAAAAATTTTCATGTGCTGGACCTCCTTAATGGGTTAACTTCGATATTTGTGTGTGTGTGGCTTCCGGGAAAACCCTGCGGTAGCCTAGTTAACCCACTTGACTTCATCTGATCAGGTTGAAACTTGGCAGATAGATTCAATGTCGATGACAATGTATTTTATCAAGTTTTAGGGGCTGTCACTGTCATTAACCCTTCTTTGCATGATGATGGAAATTTCCATCATAATATTTAGTCAAAAAAAGGTACTCAAAACCCTTGTACTGTAAATTTGTTGTTGCTGGCAACTTTTTAAGCGACTATTGCGTACAAAAAAACGCAGTTGTCAAAAAATAGCAAACGTCACTGTCAATTACCAGGCCTACAACTTGTCATTCCGCTGTTTGTTGTGACTGGAAGAAATGAGCGAGATTTTAAATTGTTTTATGGAAATAAACGGAGATATAAAATACAATAAAAGTGAAAATGAGTGGAAAAAAGGTTTGTTTTCATGTTTTTGTTATTTTATATACAACTAGCTGAATACCCGTGCTGCGCTACGAAATTTTACCATTAGCATTTTAGCGATCAAAAGACATTCATGTATTCTACACTTCAGACGTTTGCTCCCATTTCGATCCCGACAAATTGATTTATCAAAATAGGAACTTTCCTTTGTTGACATTTTAAACGAAATTTATAATTGTGAATAGTAAACTGGTATAGTTTATTGTGTTTATGTTTGCTCTTAGTTCTAAATTTCAAAGTAGTAGCTGTATTGGAATTAAGTTAATTAGACATTAAGTTAATCCTCGTATAGTTTCAATGTTGCGTCGTCTTTTCATCCCTTAAAAATTCGTTAATCGATATTGGAATGACTTATTTTTTTTAACATTTGCAAAAAAATATCAGAAAAATGACTACATTGGAAGAGGAACATTCGGATATCCCTCGTTTGGAACATTTAACCCCTTCTCGACCCCTTAAAGTTGGTTAATCGAGAACAGAATAGCTTACTTTTTCTATGTTTAATCTTTTTTGACATTTGTACCAAATTTCCGAGGTGTGACCATATGGGAAGTGGTACATTCGAATATCCCTCGTTTGGAACGTTTAACCCCTTTTCCACCCCTTGATCCACCCGAGATCGGAATAGTTTACTTTTTCTGCGTTTGTCTTTATTGATATTCACACCAGTTTTCAGAATTGTGAAAGTATGAGAAGTAGGACATTCGAATATATCGCTCGTTTGGAACATTTAACCCCTTTTTGACCTCTTAAAGTGGGTTCATCGAGATCGGAATAGCTAACTTTTTCTATGTTTACCATTGTTGACATTTGTACCAATTTTTAGAGTTGTGACCATATGGGAAGTGGTACATTCGAATATCCCTCGTTTGGAACGTTTAACCCCTTTTTGACCTCTTAGAGTGGGTAAATAGGGATCGGAATAGCTTACTTTTTATACGTTTGTTTTTGTTGATACTTGCACCAGATTTCAGAGTTGTGACGAAAGGGGAAGTAGGACATTCGAATATCCCTCGTTTGGAATGTTTAACCCCTGTTCCACCCCTTAAAGTGGGTTAATCGAGATCGGAATAACTTACTTTTTCTTCGTTTGTCTTTATTGATATTCTCACCAATTTTTAGAGTTGTGACGAAATGAGAAGTAGGACATTCGAATATTCCTCGTTTGGAACTTTTAACCCCTTTTCGAGCCCTTAAAGTGGGTTAATCGAGATCAGAATAGCTTACTTTTTCTATGTTTACTATTGTTAATATTTGTACCAATATTTAGAGTTGTGACCAAATGGGAAGTAGGATATTCGAATGTCCCTCGTTTGGAACGTTTAACCCCTTTTCGACCCCTTAAAGTGGGTTAATAGAGATCGGAATAGTTTACTTTGTCTATTTTTACCATTGTTGATATTTGTGCTGATTTTCAGAGTTGTGACTATGTGGGAAGTAGGATTTTCGAATGTCCCCCGTTTGGAACGTTTAACCCCTTTTCGACCCCTTAAAGTGGGTTAATCGAGATCGGAATAGTTTACTTTTTCTATTTTTACCATTGTTGATATTTGTGCCGATTTTCAGAGTTGTGACTATGTGGGAAGTGGGAGAATTAGTGATGAGTGAGTCAGTGAGTGAGGGCTTTGCCTTATATATATAGAGATTTATATCAAAACACTGTGAATAAATTTCTCAAAACTATGTGATAGAAATTTACATCACTATGCAGTAACTTCACTTGTAATGTACTGTAAACATTTTTTTGTTAATGTTCATTTTATGTTGTTTTTTAGGTAAACATGAATGATAGAGATATTGAAGATTTTTACATCATACATTATCATATAGAATAAAGAAGATTTAGTAAAAAATATTTTTTTATTTATTTATTACTGAGCTAAATATGTGACAATGCATGATGATGTAAATTTCCATCATATTGTTTTTTACATAATACATATTTTTATTTACACCAAGATTTTTTTAAATATTTTTCCTTTAATCTAGAGCATTAATTACATCACCCTGATTTTTTTTTAAAAAAAAGAAAAAATCATACAAAGAAGGGTTAACCTATCATTGTTGAAACTCTTTCTAGTTGCCAAAATTATTTTAATCAGAATGAATAAAATATTATTGGACTTGGAATTTATTACAGAGTGTGGTCCAGTCAATTCAACGTTGCGTTGCGTAGTAACGTTGGAAGTGAAAGAATTTTAACCAATCATTGTTGAAACTCTTTCCTGTTTCTAATATTGTTTAAAACAGAATAAATAAAAGATATTAGGATATGAATGCATACATTCACATACATATTTAATTTTTAAATTTTAAAACGTAGTTTGCAGCATACATTTTTCTGATATAAATGTTTGTGATATTTAAAACTATATGCAAGCACCCTGCACTAGAGGTCGACGATATATCGATACGACGATATTTTTATCGATATTTCTAAAAAAATTTCGATATTGAAAATATTGATAAAAGTCACCGATATATCGATATTTTCAAACATTTTTAGTTTTTTGATGATCGTTTTGTAGTTCCATGTGTGTTTTCGATTTTATTTATTCCCTTTTCAAAAACTTCAAAACTAAAGTTTAAATTTGACTGAGAGACAGTTAAAATGGCACTAATATTTAACATTTTCCACGCACTTAAAAGCTATTGAAAATTATCTAAATTTTTCTTAAAATCACTGCACCAATTGTGCGAAAATATAACTTTTTTTTTTAATAGATCCATTTCAGTTGAAAAAGTAGTCACCTTACGAAAAAGCAATCATGAAAAGTAAAAATTTGCCCCGAAAAACTTTGTTTCTGGCAAAATTGAAAATCAAATAAAAAAAAAAGCATGTATCGATATTTTATCGATATTTTTTCTATGCAACGATATAGTATCGATATTTATTTTGATTGATATTTCCGACCTCTACACTGCACACGCTGACAACAGAATCAGCGCTATGTTAATGAATAGAAAAATTGACAATGCATTTAAAGGATATGTACTAAAAGCATTGTTTTTTATGAGTTATATTATTATTTCCTACTTCCTCAAGCACATTGAAAACATAAATCCCATATAAAGTGTGATTTTTTAACCAATAGGGAACGAAGTCTGATTACGCCAAAAGGGTTCATTCTTCCGCGATATTCATTATATTGGATGATTGAAAATCAATTTCAAATGATGGAGGATTCAAATAACCTTTCCAAAAGGCAGTTTAATTAGAAACTTGATTGAAAAATACATTAGGGAAAAATGAGTTTTGTAAAACTTAAAATACCACCTAAATATTTAAAGTCGTTTAAATCTTGCCAATTTCTTTACGGTTTTCAATACTGAACAAAGTGTTCTTTACAATTCTATGGTTATCTACAAATCAAAGTACAACTAAATATCTAAATGAATTTTTTCTTTTTGCAATTAGTTATAATAATATATGAAAATCCTAACAGAAAAATCATACCTGAATTTGATTTAATATTATTTTACGTCAAATACTTTCCATTATTATTTGTTCAACAGGAAGGCTAAATTAGAATTAAGTCTAATTTATAAATTATTGGTTTCCAAGGCTACGAATTGATCAAAACTGATTTTGAAAAAGTAGAAATCTAGAATTATCAATATAAAATTTCTATAATGACGTGTAAAAAGTAATTGCAATTGATTCTAATAATTAATAATAACGCCTTCTATCTTAGTTCAAATTTCTCTTTTACCACTCAAAGTTAAGAATTGAAGTTTATTTCGTAAATATTAACGAAATTCCCACTATGAATTCCTCGTAAATAAAATAAATTATAGCTACGAAAAACCATCAGTAACATAAGTTATCATTGCTACCCACTCTATTATTATCAGATAACAAATTCCACATTCTTTCTATATTTAATAGCATATACATTATTTTAACCAAACCTTTAAACTCAAATGCAAATTGATTTTGCAATATTCACAAAAAAAAAGCAAACGATTTTTCCGAATGGAAAAACAATTATGTAAAGACGCAAAAAAAAAAAAAAAAACCAGCCATTATATTGCTACTGTTATGCTGAGAAAATTTCTTTAAATTCAGATAATTGATTTTCCTTCACTAGTAAAATTACTTCGCGAAGTTACACTTTTCTCGTGTTTTTTAAGATTATACCGTGAGAGAAAAGATTGAACTAAGGTGTCATTTCTATGTTGCATCTACTCATTATGCTTCAATTCTAATAATTATAGAGCAAACAGGCAACAAAACTATTCGACTCTTGGTTATTCTCTACTTAAAAATATACTTCAGGCTAATTTTTTTTTTAATTAAATAAGACTACGCAGCGCAAGGAATTTTCCTTGTAAAATTGAAAAAAGTATTCAAAATGCATTCAAAAAATAAATTAATCATTAAAATTGAAATAAAAACAAAAAACATAAAATGTTACCATTTCCTAAAAACAATCGTTTGCAGTTTAACTATTATAATACAATGATAAAAAAAATATTTTTCGTCGTTCTCTAATGACACACAAAACCACAAACTCTAAAAAAATATACAAAGAATTTTCTCGGCCATTGACTTGGTTATGTCGATGTTTCAAATGTGTTGTAAGTTTCAAATGTCTACGTCGTAGTGATTTAAAACGCACAAAGGTAGGGATTTTGGAAACCTCAAAATTGACATTTCTCTTGAGGAAAATGCATATCCCTTATTTTTGTAAAGTCTAAATTTTTCTTTTGATACGGCTCTTAATATTTAATTAGCTTAAATCTCTAATTACATAAGAAAAGAAACTAGTCAAACCAGTCTGGGAACATGCTAAGTTGCTGTATTTTTTCCACAATGTAGTGGGGGCGGGGGGGGTCAATTTTTATGCACAACGACGGGTAATCAAGCCGGGACTTACAGCTTAACGTTGATTCTAAAACACAACGAACATGCATGCTTAACCTATGATTCGAACCCGTACCTTTAGCAAGCGAGGCCAGAGCGTTAACCGTACAGCCATCAGGTGGGCCCAGAGCATCGGTACTAGTCTTGTTTCTATAGCTATCCTCCATATCTAGACTGTTTGGTGGGAGCTATTCTGATGGTAGACAGACACTATGCATGAATACCTCAATCCAATAATTAAGTTTGTGTTTCTATTTAATTGATTATAAATTGTGAGCAAACTCAATTGTATAAAATGAATATAAGTTGTACTTTTTTACTCTGGGTACAAACCGATTATTAATTGCGCACAAAAGGTAATTAGAATGCTTGTAATGTTTGAAAAGATTGCAACACCATGTTTCAATCTTAAAGGAAGAAAAATATATATATATTGAATGATGCATTTTTATTTTAATGTGACGTCTTATATAAACTTTATTCGTTGTCTTTTTTTTTTTTTTTTGGAAGTTTTTAATTTATCTTCAATTTATTTTTTAAAAATAAACTGTTATTTTTAATAATTTCATTCCTAAAAAACACCTTTCATTGCACCTTGAAGTACAAAAAATAAAAAATAAATCTTATTAAATCATGATGCCCAAATATAAAATCCTTATTAAATCATAATGTCCTTATAAAATCCTTATTAAATCATAATATCCATATAAAATCCTAATTAAATCATGATGTTTTTATCAAATCCTAATTAAATCATAATGTTTTTATAAAATCCTAATTAAATCATAATGTTTTTATAAAATCCTAATTAAATCATAATGTCCTTAGAAAATCCTAATTAAATCATAATGTATTTAGAAAATCCTAATTAAATCATAATGTCCTTATAAAAACCTAATTAAATCATAATGTCCTTATAAAATCCTAATTAAATCATAATGTACTGAGACGTGCCCTAATCGAATAGTTTACTAATTAAATCATAGTATTCTGAAGTGGAGTTAAGGCTCATTTACACGCTACCAGCCATTGTTCCAGTTTAGATCACCAGTTGTGTGATGTCAGCGAAGCAATCGCTGCACCGCCTGCCGGTGGTCACGTGAAAACGCAGATGATGGGAGTAGCCAGTAAATCAAAAATACTTCATCTACTGGAGCCATTAGTCAGATGACGTCACAGACTGGCAATCTCAGCTAGTACACTGACTGGTAGCGTGTAAGTTAACCTTTCGTATCTCTTTATCTCAAAAACATTTCAAATGCATTGTTTGATTTCGGAACTTTTTTAAATCCTTTATATTAACTTCGATTTGTGTGTATATGAGAGGTTGTGTATGTCGATGGCGGGCAAATCTGTTGAGGCCTAATTAACCATCTTGCCGTCGTCCAATCGGGATGAAACTTGGCAGATAGATTCAATGTCGGTGACAATGTATTCTATCACATTTTGGGGGTTGTCACTGTCACTAAAAAGTACCTTTTACGGAATACTAATAAACCGACTTGCCGTCATCAATCGAGTTGAAATAGTATTTAATCGATCATTGAAGAAACTCCTCCCTGTTGCCAAAACTGTTTTAATAAATAAATAATATAAGTGTTTTAATCAGAAAAATAAAAGATATTCGGGTGTGAGTGCATAAATTCACATTTATTTTTAATGAATAAATTTTGAAATGTAGTTTGCGCATATTTTGCTGATAGATTTTTTTTATGTTTAAAATTAGATGCAAATACCATTCACAGGCTGACACCAAAAACGGCGCTATGTTAAGGAATATAAAAATTGGCTATTCATATAAAGGATTTGTATTAAAAACTTTGTTTTTATGGTTGTTATTATTGTTAAATTTAATCCCATAAAACAGGATTAGAACCAACAACATTTGTATTTTAAAAACTAAGCGAGGACACTTCCTCATATACTAAGCGGCAAAGAATGTGCTTCAATAATTTCAAGGATTTCCAAAAAAAAAAAAAAAAAAAAAAATTAAGCAAAATAGTCTTCTAAATTAGAAAATTCGGCGTTTATATGGAAGAGAGAAGAATCTAATTGCTCCATTTAAGTGTTTATGATAAAGAGTATTGTGTTGACCGAGTCTGTTTTTAATTCAACAAATCGATTTCTGAAGGTTTGGAATAACGGAGTAGGTTTGCGCAATTGGTACCGCATCTAAATAATGTTAAAACTGTTTGTTTAAGATATATTACGGATAAGTAGTATTTTATTTTTCAAATACTATTTAACTTAAAAAATTTTTATGCATTAGAGGAGTTCTTTTGCAAAAGTTTTAAGGCTTTTTTTAAAAATATTTTTAGTAAGTACATGTACTTTTTTTCCAAAAACGCTAAAAAAAGTTCCAATTGTTTTAACATTAATCCATGAGTCAAGATGTTCAATACTATCTGGTTATTAGAATCGCAAAATTTTAGAATAAATAAGTTTCTAATCTCCAATCCAGTCTGACGGAGTCAGACCAGGTCAAGCAATCCGTTGACATACTAAAAAGTCTCTGACAAGAAGGGGAGAAGAAGAAATTTCCTCCCAAAGGAGACCCAAACAGTCCAGGATGTAGAGGTCGAAAATATTGATCAAAATAAATATCGATACTACATCGTAGCATTAAAAAAAAAATATCGATAAAATATGGATAATTTTTTTTTTTAATTTGGTTTTCAATTTTGCCAAAAACGAAGTTTTTCGGAGCAAATTTCTACTTTTCATGAATATATGTCAAAATTGTTTTAGTAAATAAATTATAAAAATTGTTTTAATAAATAAATTATATATATATATTTTTAATAAATAAATTATATTATCAATCAGAATAAATAAAATACATTTGGATTTCAATGCATACATTCAGATTTATTTTTAAAGAAGAAATTTTGAAAAGTAGTTTATCGCGTATTTTGCTGATAGAGATGTTTTTAATATTTAAAATTTGATGGAAAATACAGGTACACGCTTGCAACAGAAACGACGCTATACTACTAATACATGATCTTATCTTTCCATTACATTATGTTTTCTTTTTGGTTAGGGTGCCATTTTAATTGTCTTTCAGCCAAGTCCAAACTTTAGTTTTGAAGTTTTCGAAAAGGGAATAAAGAAAATCGAAAAAACTCATGGAAATATAAAACGATCATCAAAAAACTAAAAATATATGAAAATATCGATATATCGGTAACTTGTATCGACATTTTTATCATCGATATTTTTTAAAAAATATCGATGAAAATATCGTCGTATCGATATATCGAAGACCTCTACCAGGATATGTTCAGCTGAGGCCTGGTGTTGGGGGCACTTGGGGCAAAGAGTGTAGTTTTTCACGCCTTTAGAGAAGGTTAGACATTTAAGGTGGCCGCTGGTTAGGAGCGAAAGGGTGGTAGATGATTTTCTGTCACATGCGAGTAGTAAATAAGTAGTTTAAAGAAATGCTCCTTTTTGGATAAAAATATTTTCCGGGAAAACAGGGATTTAGTGAAAAACTTGCATGCATTTAAAGAATATTTTAAGATATAAATAAAAAAATCAACTTCTAGTGCAGGTAGAATACAAATTTAAACACTATTAAATGCAGAAAAGGAATTAAATAATTCAAGAATTGAAAAATCTATTTTTAGATCATTTGTTTGCACCCCTTGACTACATATCGACGTGGAACCCATAAATGGTTTAAAACCTATCTTATAGAATATCAAGTTAATGGGTTCGGAAGAATAAATCTCTAAATATTTATAAACAAACTTATACCCTTATTAATGCATGTATTACACAAAATTATGAAATTTGTAAACAAGCAATTTAAAGGGCTTTGTTATTAATCAATAATTTAGATAATATTTTTTGAGGATGTTCAATATTAAAATTAAATTTTATTGACATTTTAAAAATTACAAAAAAAAAGAAAAATTAATAAAAATTAACTACATTGTGAAAGTTAAGAGATCAGTGAAAATTTCTCGCACAGTTTATTAGGAGGGATAGTATGAAAAGAAGAGTAAAATATGGATACATAAAAAGGAGGTAAAAGAAAAAATAGGTCAATAAAAAGCTACAAATAAAAATGGAGAAAATAATAAATAAGAATGATAAATAAAAATATATAATAAAAACAAATAAATAAAATAAAAACAAATAAATAATATAATAAAAACAAATAAATAATAAAATAAAAACAAATAAATAATAAAATAAAAACAAATAAATAATAAAATAAAAACAAATAAGTAATAAAATAAAAATAAAAATAAACAAATATAAATAATAAATAAAATAACAAATAACGCAAAAACAATAAATAAATAAAAATAATAAATAAAGCAAAAACAATAAATAAAGCTAAGATAATAAATAAAGCAAAGATAATAAATAAAGCGAAGATAATAAATAAAGCAAAGATAATAAATAAAGCAAAGATAATAAATAAAGCAAAGATAATAAAGTAAAAATAATAAATAAACTATAAACAATACATAAAGCAAAAGTAATAAATAAAGCAAAATAATAAATAAAGCAAAATAATAAATAAAGCAAAATAATAAAACAAAAATAATAAATAAAATACAATAAATAAAACAAAGATAATAAGTAAAAATAATAAAAAAGTAGAATTAATAAAGTAAAAATAATAAATGAAAATTATCAATACAAAATAATTGAAATAAAAAAAGTGTTACAAAAAAGGACAAAAAAAAAAGAATTAAGTGTATAAAAAGAAATAAAGTGCATAGGTATGACAACTGCTTTTTTATTACTTTCATGAATGTGTTATTTTCATCCGATATATATATATATATATATATATATATATATATATATATATATATATATATATATATATATATATATATATTTAAATAAACGAAATAAAATATTCGTAGAAGAGATGTTGCACTAATTGTTTTGATGCAACAACGATCATTTCGAACCCAAACAAAGTATGAAAAGATAAACCCATTTCACATGAATTGAGATGCTCTGCAAAGAAGTCCGCTCCGGATGAGGCCAAGCTTTGGGGTCGAGTGAGTGTCCAGTGAGGCCGGGTTTTTTGAGGGATTTCCTTGTGCGACCTTCACTCACGAACCTGTGCTTATGCAATTAAGAGAGCGTCTTCTATTACTTCTTCCTTCCTTTTAGTTCAAGGCGGTCCACTCCTTCACTCGTTTAATGGACGGCCTCATTTGAATAGACACCCGACGGACGTGGCATTTATGTACACACCAAGCGCCATTCATGTACAAGCTAAGCAATAGTCATTTCAGTACAAAAGTTCAACTTCCCATTTGTACATGGATCAAAATATCACTCATATTCATACTAGTGCCCAAATTCGCTCATATTCATACAAATGTCAAAATTCACTCAAATTCGTACAATTGTCCAAAATCACTCAAATCCGTACAAGTGGCAAAAAATCACTCAAATTCGTACAATTGGCCAAAAACCACTCAAATTCGTACAATTGGCCCAAAATCACTCAAATTCGTACAATTGGCCAAAAACCACTCAAATTCGTACAATTGGCCAAAAATCACTCAAATTCGTACAATTGGCCAAAAATCACTCAAATTCGTACAATTGGCCAAAAATCACTCAAATTCGTACAATTGGCCAAAAATCACTCAAATTCGTATAATTGTCCAAAAATCACTCAAATTCGTTCAAGAGTGCAAAATAACCCATTCGTACAAATGTCCAAAATCATTCATATTTGTTCAAAGATTTAAAATCCCTTATATTCGTGCAACCGTCTGAAATCATTATAATTCGTACAACGGTCCGAAATCACCCATCCGTGAAAACGTCCAAAATCATTCATATTCGTTCAAGGGTGTAAAATCCTTTATATTCGTGTCTAAAATCACTAAACTTCGTACAATAGTACCGTTCAAAGATTTAAAACTAAACTTAACTCAGTGGCGTAACAGCCCCGTGGGGGCCTTGACCTGCTGCTCCCAACCCAGCTTAGCCGACCAAACGGTATAGTGGTTAGCGTGCTAGCTTCTGGACCGCGAGGTTGCGGGTTCGAGTCCCGTGTTGGCATGGGTGTTTGTAAATGTATGTTGGCTTGTCTAATGACGAAATGTTTCGGCGCATTATAGCCCTCGTGTTGCTGACGGCGCCAGATAATCTGAATACAACCAACCAACCAACCCAACCCAGCTTACTTTACCATGGTCCCGGGGTGCCATACAGCTATGTTCCGGTCAGATGATCAATGGCCGTACACAGGGGGACCCCCCCCCCCCCAGAAACGGTGTGAAATCTTGTTTTGCCACTTCCCCTTTTTTTGTGTAGCTTGTTATACGTATTTAATCAAATCTTCGACCATACCCCCCCTTTCCCCGAAAAAAATTCTCGCTTTCTGCCTGCCCCCAGTGTTTAGTTCCCAAGCATACTTGGTTCTAATTTAATCGTCCCACTAAAGGAATGAAAAGCCGAAACTTGGCAGATAGATTCGATGTCAATGACAATGCTTTAGCTCAAATTTCGGGGCTGCAACTGTCACTAAAAGGTCGCTTTTACGGAATACTAATAAACCAACTTGCCGCCATCCAATCACTCTGAAATAGCATTTAACCGATCATTGAAGAAACTCTTTCCTGTTGCCAAAATTGTTTTAACAAATAACAAAATTGTTTTAACCTTTAACTGCTGTAAGCGGTCTGACAGACCGCGAGTCATTTTTTGTGGAATGCTTCCACCCTCTAAAATATAGCATCTCTGACTTTTATATTAATATTTCTGATACTATGTTTCTTAAACTTTAAAATGGTGTTCATCAATTTGTTTGGTGCAGTTTGGACCATGTGCAGCTCTTGCGCCAAAAACCTCAAACCATCCAACCACAGCAGTTAAAGGTTAATCAAAATAAATAAAAGATATTTAGATGTAAGTGCATAAATTCACTTTCATTTTTAATAAATAAATTTTGAAAAGTAGTTTCCCGCTTATTTTGTTGACAGATATGGTTTTTGCATATAATTTTAAATATTAAAAAGCACACGCTGCAACAGAATCGGTGCTGTGTTTATGAATATAAAAATTGGCACTGCATATAAAGGATTGATATTTAAACTTTTTTATGGGCTATATTATTAAAATATGTTGACCAAAATTGTGCATACTCAAGATGCGATCTAACTAATCCTCTACCCTATACAATGGAAGAATGATGTCTGTAGACGGGCCACGTTTTAAATGCCATCTAGAGGGATTATCAGGGAATTTTTAATTCGATCAAAAATGCGGGACAGTTTCTCTAAGAATCTTCAAACATCTATAATTTTAGACTTGGTCAAGATTTAAACACCTTTTTTTCGGTACACTGACACAAAAGTAGCGCTGCATGGTTGGTTGTTTTCAGATTATCTAGCGCCGTCAGCAACACGAGGGCTATAATGCGCCGAAACATTCGTCATTTGACAAGCCAACATACATTTACAAACACCCATGCCTTACACGGGACTCGAACCCGTAACCTAGCTGTCTAGAAGCTAGCACGCTAACCACTATACCGTTTGGTCGGCATAGCGCTGCATGGCATTTCTGAAGTTCCATACAATGACAATCCTATACATTTAACCAACTCATCGTCATTTTAACCGTAAACAATATTCCTTTCATAGTTCTTTAAACTGTGAAAAATAAAAGGAAAACAGAAACAAAAGCGCCGACCAAACGGTATAGTGGTTAGCGTGCTAGCTTCTAGACCACGGGGTTGCGGGTTCGAGTCCTGTGTTAGGCATGGGTGTTTGTAAATGTGTGTTGGCTTGTCAAATGACGAATGTTTCGGCGCATTATAGCCCTCGTGTTGCTGACGGCGCCAGATAATCTGAAAACAACCAACCAACCAACCAGAAACAAAAGCAGCTAATGTCAGTTACTCATTTTTGCAGAACCATCCAGAAAAAACTAGCTACACACATCTATGCTAAAAGATTTTCGAAATGCAAAAAATTCTTCCTTTTTTTATTGTTAAGGATTACAAACTTTAATAACAGAGATTTTCAACGGGGTAGAAAAATTATTTTGGCACCGTTTGTCCATGTTTTTGGTTACATATATTTAAGTTACGAAACCTCAAAATGGATATACATTACAACAAGCATTGCAAAAATATTCCCCACAGGTGAAACTTAAATGCAATAAACCCATTATAACAGAGTTTTGTTCGTTTTACCAACTCGTAAAAAGTGGTAATATAACTGAAGATCAAAGCTGTTTAAGTCAAAAATTTAAATTTTTCAATTTATTGGAATCCTTTTCCTCTTAAAATAGACATAGAAATATTCGATTTCATGACTTCAAATTATAAACGTTAGGTAAATTATTTTATTTCAAAGACAGAACTAAGTGATCTATTAGTGAGACGCATTATAAAAGAAAAACTACATAATACTACATAACATAAACCACTAACATCACTATATAGTGTAACAGGTCAACAATTATGGGTGGAATCGTCAATTTTAACTCGCATAAAAACTTCGTTTGTTTTTCCTATCCATAATCTAATTGATCTAAAGCAATATTCCAGGAAAAAAATATAACCCATACAAAAAAAAAAGTTAATATAAATCCTTTATATGCATTGCCAATTTTTATATTCATTAATATAGCGCCGTTTCTGGTGTCAGCGTGTGCTTGGTGTTTGTATCTAATTTTAAATATTAAAAACATCTCTATCAGAAAAATATGCATTAAACTACTTTTCAAAATTTATGCATTAAAAATAAATGTGAATTTATGCACTCACATCCAAATATCTTTTATTTATTCCGACTAAAACAATTTTATTATTATCTTCAATGATCGTTTAAATACTATTTCAACGCAACTGGATGAAGGCAAGTTGGTTTATTAGTATTCGGTACATGCGACCTTTTTGTGACAGAGACAGCCGCCAAAATTTGATAGAATGCATTGTCTTCGACATCGAATCTATCTGCCAAGTTTCAGCCTGATTGGATGACGGCAAGGGGTTAAATAGGCCTCCTCAAGTTTGACCGCAATTGACAAACATACAAAATCGAAGTTAATAAATAGGATTTAAAAATAAATATTAATGAAAATTTCTTCACGGTGCTTATTTGAGGGTTAGAATGAAAACTGATTAACAATTAATTTAATCATCACATACAAAACATTTCAAAGGCGAGACGGCGACTGTTATAAAAAGGGAAGTTATTTAATTTGAGAATGTTCCCTCTTTTTAGAAGAGATATGGTGGCGAGTTACAAGGCGTGTCAAGTCAATTCAATAGATAAACTTGACGTGGAACATCGATTTTCTTCCGGATATTTATGATGGAGTTAGTTAACCACCATGTCAAATGAGATATGCGTTACCATGTACTCTAAACAATTACACTTATAATTTGTTGCGAGCACAGCATTCGATTCAAAATAAAATATCTGAAGATTTTAATCATAATTCCAACACTTCATTAATATGAAAGGACCGTGCAATTTGTAGTGACGATTTGTTTGAATTGATTTGAAAAAGTCAATTTATAATGCCTCTGGTGTTTCTTATACAACAATGAGAGTATAAATTTTATGTAACTGATGACGTAATATTACAGCCAACGTGGTTCACTTATAAAAGATGCGAATGTTTTTCACCAGCGAGGTGAAAAATCGTCTGCAATCTTTCTCATTGAAAATTTAAAAGCTGCAGGTTATTAAATAAAAAAATTCTCATTATTTAACAGGTTATTGCATATTTGGAAATCAGATTTAGTTCAACTCATTCTAAGTCTATGTTGGTACAGTTTCGGCCATTTTTTCTCCTGCAGACCTCCGGTTTACCCATATTTAAACTCACCATTCACCCTGGACACGACGCTTGCCCGAATGAACTGAGGATATATAGTTTCATTTTAGGATCGATCTAAATATAATTTGGCAGGAGTTAACATTGAGCAAGAGTGTCATAAATATAAATAATTGATGACGTATAACACCTGCCAAATTGGCGCGTCTTGAAAGTGATAAATTAACATTAATTCTGGACGGTGATTTTTGTGATGACCAATTTTTTTATTTAGCAAAACCAAAACTGATAAATGATACGACAATTTAGAGGCTAAGACTTTTGCTTCTTGTGTTATTTGTTTGAAAATTGAAGTTACAAAAGTCAGAAGTAGTCCAAAAGTTTTGGGAAGCTGTGAAAAAATACAGTAGATGGCAGCACTATAGAAAAAAGAAAATTACAATTCAAGCATGTTAAGGAAACCTAAGGGTCTTGTTGTATCGAGCCACTCGAGCGGCGAACGCGTGCCACTGCTTCAGTCGCTCAGACAAGCCACTCGAAGCAAAACATTATAGGTCAGAAATATCGATACTATATCGTTGCATAGAATAAAATATCGATATATCGATACCATGACTTTTTTTTTTATTTCATTTTCAATTTTGCCAGAAACAAAAGTTTTTCGGGGCAAATTTCTATTTTCCATTATTGCTTTTTTGTAAGGTGACTACTTTTTCAACTGAAATGGATCTATTACAAAAAAAAAAAGTATATTTCTGCTTAATTGGTGCAGTGATTTTAAGAAAAATTTAGATAATTTTCAATAGCTTTTAAGTGTATGGAAAATATTGAATATTGGTGCCGTTTTAACTCTCTCAGCCAAGCTCAAACTTTAGTTTTGAAGTTTTTGAAAAGGGAATAAATAAAATCGAAAAAACACATGGAACTACAAAATGATCATCAAAAAACTAAAAATGTTTGAAAATATCGATATATCGTTAACTTTTATCGATATTTTTAGTATCGATATTTTTTTAGAAATATCGATAAAAATATCGTCGTATCGATATATCGCCAAACTCTACAAAACATGCAATCCTATAAAGCTTATGATACTGGACCACTGCTGTGGCTAAAGGTTGCGTCTGTCGCTTGTGGCGCCCAGATTCTAAGCGAAACATGCAGTCGTATGGAGCTTATTAGACTGAGTCGCACAGTGGCCAGAAGTAGTGGCGCGCGTTCGCCACTCGATTGGCTCTGTATAATAAGGCCCTATGGAATATTATTAACTCAGAAATAGAATACAGTATCCAACTCTGATCAACATCCAAAAAAGTTTGCCCACGGGACCACTTGTTTGAGGAATTTAGCTAAACTGCCGGTGATTAAAACTCAACGTAAAGATTTGGCGACTTATGAAATAGTTTGCCTATTGTGTAAATACAGGTCGACAGTTTTTAAACTACGGGATTTCATCCTTATTATCCAAATTGGCAGTTTTCGAAAAAATGTGGTTCATACTGGACGAAGATCAACCCCATCGGACAGTTAGTGTTTGAAATCCTGGAAGAACACTTTAGAGATCTTATTCTGGCAGGCAATGGGGTACACAGAGGCCAATATTAAAGTCCACACTGTTAAAATTTTATCCCACCTTGAACCAAAAATTGGTTCCCATTTAGCTACAACCAACATTTGGTGCTTAGTTTCACGATTTAATGTTGCGTACGGTCCGAGGTGGTACCATTAAATCGTGAAACGAAACAAAAAATGTTGGTTGCAGCTAAATGGGAACCAATTTTTGAAGCAAGGTGGATCAAAATTTTTTACAGTGCAGCTACACTAGCCATGCCAGGCCGAGTTCCGCTTTCCAAATCAAACATCATTAAACAGGGTTATAATTATTGAGCTGTATGAAATAAATAACGTTGATAACTTTTGAACCCTTGATGAGATACAGTAAAAAAATTTCGTTTGAATGCAAGACATGTTGGGATTTTTTTGGAGCAGGAAAATTTTTTGATCAAGGGTTGGTAATGTATTCATATTTTTAGTTACATTCGCATTTGTAGTTACAAAAAAAAGTTAGTAAATAGTTCGGAAAGGATGTTTTCTTCTTAGTTGTTAAACATTATGAAAACTCGATCTGAGCTCAAGAAGTTGCAATTGCACATAAAAATCAGCAATGCATATAAAATATTTAAATTAAAAACTTTGTGTTTACGAGTAATATTATTTTACCTTTGGTTAGTAATTCAATAGATTGCAGCCCATGATCAAAGCCTTCTTACTATTTTTTCTTCTTTTTTCAAAGTTATTTTAAAAATATTTATTAATTTGTAATTTATTCTGTTCTATGTTGTGTTTTTAATTAAAATACCCATTTACTTTGATATTTATTCACGAATTCAATGGCAATAGGCACGAAAATTTGAGTTTGAGGCGACTAACCACGTGACAAAAGGTCACGCGTCTAAGCAAGGGTTAAAACATTATCAAGCTTCAATACCTGATTTAAGTGCATAAAGTAGATGCAAAACCCATACTGAAAGAAAAACGAAAGAAACTACAGGGTGGTTGAAAAATCAGTACCTATATTTGTAACAATGGATATTTTGAAGAGTAAACAACCTATCACAGTTTTATTTCCATTGAATACATTATTCAGGTCTACTATTAGGTTATTAAGTTACATTTCAACATATGCACCCGCATTTTCCACACATTTCTGGAATCTTTTAGGAACAGAATCCACAGCTCTTCTTAGAATCGCAAATGGAACATCTGCAAATACTTCCAAGATACTTTGTTCAAGGCTGTTAAGGCACCTCGAAAATAGGCTATTTTCGCGATTTTTTTTCGAGGATTTTTGCAAACAATTATGGGATAAAATGGATCCTATATAATAAACACATCTTTCAAGTACAAGAAAATTTTTATTTTGTTATTTTTTTGAACAATTATTATAATAAAACAGTAGCATCGAAAAACCCGTGTAGAAATGGCTTGTTGATGAAATTTCGGAAACTATCCGGCCGATTGTCATGAAATTTGAATGACATATTCTTCATAGTTATGGCTATAGCGCATATCATCAGATTTTTGAAATTTTGATTTGAAGTATTTTTTTTTTTTACAAAAACCTGCAAAAAAACGCGTTTTTTTTTTACTTTTTCGAAAAACGTGCGCCATTTTGTTATTTTCTCGAATATCAAAAATCTGATGATATGCGCTATAGCCATAACTATGAAGAATATGTCATTCAAATTTCATGACAATCGGCCGGATAGTTTCCGAAATTTCATCAACAAGCCACGAACATTACATTTCTACACGGGTTTTTCGATGCTACTGTTTTATTATAATAATTGTTCAAAAAAATAAAAAATAAAAATTTCTTGTACTTGAAAGATGTGTTTATTATATAGGATCCATTTTATCCCATAATTGTTTGCAAAAATCCTCGAAAAAAAATCGCGAAAATAGCCTATTTTCGAGGTGCCTAAAGTGAGAAGACGCCTTAATATCCCTTTGTTTAAACCTGTACACTTAGGGCTAAGGAACAAGTTAAAATCAAGAGAAATGATCGGCCTTGAACAATGTATCCGGAAAGTATTTGTTAATGTTCCAGTTAAGATGCTAATTGCTGTGGATTCTGTTAGTAAAAGATTCCAGGAATGAGTGGAAAATGCGGGTGCATATGTCGAAATGCAACTTAATAACCAAACGGTACACCTTAATAACATATTCGATTAAAATAAAACTGTGATAAGTTGTTTTCTCTTTGAAATATTCATTATTAGAAATAGGTACTGACTTTACAACCATCCTGTAGTATGATACAATACGCGACTTCAGAGCTAAATTAAGGTAATTTATTTTTTGTAAATACAACCTTTCAGTTTTAAAATAGTAAAATCATGTGCATTGTATCCCATATTTTATTGTTGGTGCCGACCAAACGGTATAGTGGTTAGGGTGCTAGCTTCTAGACCGCGAGGTTGCGGGTTCCGAGTCCCGTGTTAGGCATGGGTGTTTGTAAAGTATGTTGGCTTGTCAAATGACGAATGGTTCGGCGCATTATAGCCCTTGTGTTGCTGACGGTGCCAGATAATCTGAAAACAATCATTGTTGGCATATTTAATGGAGTCTATGAACGACCTGGTGTCGAGAGTAGAAATAATTGACCACAATTTTAAGTAGAAGCCTCCAAGATATTTTTCGAGTATTGCAAACCAAAGAATAATTTAAATTACGTTTTATATTTCTTTATTTGCATGTTTAATGAAGTCTATACAAGATATATTGTTAAGAGTATAATAGGTAGTGAAGCTAATAGAACGAAATTAGTTTACATTTCTTAAGGTAGCCGATTACCTTAAATAGTTGAATTTTCATAATATTTCACAATTATTTTATATGATTTTGTGAAAACTTATTTCTTAACGTTTCTAAAAACCACATTACTTTTCTTCTATTTCAATTATGGAGAAAGTTATGATAAATTTAATACAAGCCTTTCAACAGGTTTTCAATGAAACTTTGTAATTTAAACTCATTTTCTGCAGCATGGAATTTTCAGTTTCTTTAACACCATTAACATGATAACTTAAAAAGTAACATATATATTGCTGTGAAATTTTCTGTGGATGTTTTTGTAATGCTTACCATAAAATGACATTTGATCTAAGTTCCAGGTGCAATAGTTAATAATTTATAACCGCATTTATGCAAAACATATTTTTTCCAACTTTATTTTTTTTTTGGAATATATATTTTTTAGAATATATATTTTAAGCAACCATTTTCAAGATAGTGAACTTATATGTTACTGGTTTCCAGGAGATTGCATTCTATTCATAAAAATTTTGTTGCCAGTGTTAACCGTAAAAGTTAAATTTAACTAAAAATTATCTTAAATTTTTTTTAATTTTTTCAAAAAAAAAAAAATTATCGAGTTTTACAAATGTTCACTCCTTTTCCTCTTTTTGTATGCTGTCGCGACTAATAGTATGAAAAAAAATATTTATATTTACATAATTTTTCAAAAAATTTCTCCGATAATAGTCAGCTACCTTAAATCCCTGAAGTAAAACTCTTTTTATTCGAAGCAGAGCATCGTCATTCTGTATGCCGTGAAGCTGATTGTTCCGTGATGCTATTCTATGAATTCTTTTAATTGCCGCCATTGAATCGAGAAGAAGGTTTTTTGTGGGGGTTGATGTGGAGAACCAACAAGTTGTCCTCAAGTGCGTCAAAATGCAGAACCGGAATGCACCAGGAAGTTAAAGTTCAGCGCCTCTCGTAAATAAAAATCATAAGTCACGAGGAGAACAAGAAAAGCACCGAGAGATCATTAAGAAATATCCCCGGGAGATGTGGAACGACGGAAAAAGAAGACGGCGAACAAGTTTTGGGGGCAAAAGGCAATTTCAGGAGAACAGGAGGACCAGCCCACAAAATCACACCATACAACGATTTTAGCATACAGCTATTTCAGCATGCAACCGTTTCAGCATTTAACCATTTAAGCGTGCAACTATTTTAAAATAAAGCTATTTCAACATGCAACCATTTCAGTGTTTAACCATTTAAGTGTGCAATTGTTTTAACTTACAAAATTTTAACATACAGCTATTTCAGCATGCAACCATTTAAGCGTGCAACTGTTTTAATTTACAGAATTTTTAACATACAGCTATTTCAGCATGCAACCATTTCAGCATTTAACCATTTAAGCGTGCAACTGTTTTAACTTAAACTGTTTTTAACATACAGCTATTTCAGCATGCAACCATTTAAACTTTTAGCATTTACACGTGCAACTATTTTAGTATATACAAATGTAAATGACGCTCAGATTTGTATATTATAGGGCCATCTGGTGCCGAAACTCTTCAGAATTGATATGCGACCTAAACAAGTATAGAGGTCAGAATAAATTACATGTTAAAATGCTTAACAATTAATTCTTTTGTAATCGTGTTGTAATGTCTTCAAATGAATCAAGAAAAATGCCAAGCAGAGGTTTTCATTTTAATGATAAGTTTTACGATTCAGGGAATAATTACGAAATATTTCAGGGTAAGAACTCTCACAAAAAACTTCGGTACTTATCATATTCTAAACGAAAGTTGAATGCGCAGTTTTCTAAATATGAGTCTTGCCTTTTCAATTTATTATCTATTTGCATTTTATTGTAAAAAATAGTTATTGCTCAAATTTTCAAAATAATCATAGAATAAGTTAGTTAAATTATTAGTTACAATTAAGTCATTAGGTGCAATTTAAAAATATAAATATTTTTAATTACACGTCTTTGACATTTTGAAAGTTATTCAAACTACCAGCCTATGAAGTTTGAGGAGTATATCTCAGGGTCAAACTCATAATGGTGACTATGCTAATGGTGAAGCGAACCAAAAATAAAACTCGTCCATTTCTTTTTACCTGGGTATTTAGTATTGTGTGTCATCTAAGAATGAAAATACTTTTACATTTCACTCATTTCTTAAATGATGATTAACATGTTATACATAAATAATTAATATTCATCAATATAAAATAATAATGAATATAAAAAGTCAATTAGTATTCACGGGATATAAGAATAAAATTAAAATTTCAGGCATTTTTTTAATGATGATTAGCAGGTTATAGATGAATAACAAATATTCAACAATATCCAATAATAATGAATATAAAAATTTAATTAATTATTCACGGGATATTAGAATAAAATTAATTAATAATAAACTAATACAATAAATAAACCATGAAAATTGGAATTAATGAATTGTAATGAAAAACATTTTACAAAAATCAACTCAAATTTTAAAATACTCCTACTCAACTGATACAAAATTCTATTGATGAAAACGTAGAGCGATGTTTTTAGGGAAAAATTCTCATTGATTTGTCTTGGAGACATAGTATAAAACCCTCGAATTGCTTAGAAATATCAAAAACTGAATTAGAAGTTGGAATAAAAAATCTGACAAGCAAAAAATTCTCAAAAATGCGAATACCATCATTCATTCTTAAATTATTAATATTTAATATCCCTTATTTGTATTTTGAGTAGATCCTTCAATTTTTTGTGTACGCTTAAGAAGTAGATTCCAATAGAGCTTGACGAGATAACACCTATAATAACCTTTGTTCATTACTATTATTTATTTAAATTTTAGCGTTTATGCATATGGCTCATTTAAAAAACCTTTAATTCGATTTTTTTTTTTTTTTTTTTTTTTTTTTTGAGTTAGAAATCCTTCATATCCTGCATATTTTTATGAAAAACAAGAGGATAATTTAATTTTTATCTTAAGATGCACAATTAGGGTGTGTTTGGGAGAAGAAAAAAAAAACAAACAGTCCAATGCCAAAACGCAATCAACTCCTTCCCTACAAAATGAAGATATACAGACTTCCTTTCCTTCCAAACGAATAATATAGCTGTCCAATTTATATTTTATGCAACAAAACCTTGTGCTCAAAGTTTTCAAAAAATTAACCCATAAAAACAAAGTTTTGCTATAAATCTTTTTTATAATTTGCCAACTTTTATGTGAAATTACAACTTATTTAAGTAATTTTCAGCTTAGATAAAGTTTTCATAGTGTTTGACCACTACGAAGAAAATACATATTCAGTGCAAATTGACCAATATTTTTTTTAATTTATATATATATATTAAAATATGATAGTATGTATTGTCATCGACAACGAGTCCAAGTTGCAGTTCGATTGGATGAAGGCAAGTGGTTTAATTTCTCCGAAGAATCTATTCTCGATACAAAATGCAGTTTTTTTTTTACCATGGGAAGGTTTCAGACATTAAATATCACCAAATTGCTTATGCTTGAATATTATTTTGAATCTAAAGTACTGCAATGCAAACGCATTTAAAAGCGGTCTTTTAGGGACAACCTCCAAAACTTCATAGAATGCTTGTCCTTGACAACGATAACATCTGCCAAGTGTCAGATCGATTGGGTGACAGCAAATGGGTTAATTAGTTCTCCGAATATTTTGTCCACCACAAACAAAATCAGAATTAATATAAAGGATTTAAAATAATTTAATATACAACCCCCGAAATTAATGCCTCCGTATTCTACAGGATTAAGTGCCGTCTTATCTTAGTAGGAAGCCAAACACAAACTGTTCACCATATTGGGTGAATGGCGGAAGTGTTGTTCGGTCATTGCATCCTTCGGGAGGTGGTGAATAATTATTGAAATGAGAATCCTCCCCCACCTGCCACATTCCTATATCTGACCACTGGCCACACACTCTTGACCTCTTCTGCTTCATGACGCCAATCACCTGGCCACTTCGTGCGCACGAGCAAACTCCATTCCGTGCAATATTAACAGAAGGTCAATTGAGGACTCAAATCAAGAAAAGATGAGAGTCCATTGAGAACTAAAAGAAACTCCAGCGATGCAAAGTGGCATCTTCTACATTTCCATGGGTTTTCTTATCCCTTTGGGACCAGTGGCATCATACACATTTTTAATACATTTCCAATTTTACAAGCCCTAAGAAAGTTAATTAAAATATAAGGTTAAAAAAACTTGCGTTTTACTTAACTCTTTCAGGATCTCATTTTAGTTAACACTCTCAGGACCTGTGATGCCGTATAGCATCATCTAAGTATTATATTTTTCTATATTATTTAAAACTTAATATGTTTTAAAAACTATATTTAGAGGCTTTATGTGATGAGTATCAGGTGAAGCGTTATGTGATGATTTCTTTATAAACTAAACACTAATAAACCTCTCTGGACCCAAATAACTTTGGGGTCGGGAGGCCCTTAAGGTTAGAGGTCTTAAGGGCACCTTAAGGCTGGAGGTTGGGAAGTTTTTAACCCATTCAGCCCTAAGGCTAGTTCGATTCACATTACTTATAAAATTATTTTTTTTACAAAAAAAATCCCATTAAATATTGTATCTGGTGAATGGCTATATCCCTTATTTATTTCTAAATCTAATTTCAGAAAATACTTAAAAGTTTTAAAAGTGGATGATTCCATGAAGATAATTTTTTTCAGAACTTAAGTGCTTTTAAATACATTAAGATCCAAAAGGTTTCAAAATAAATGTCGTATCAACAATTTTCTAAAAGTACACTTTTTCACAATTCCAAAGTACTAGTATATTTTGCATTTTGTCAAAAGATAACGTTCCATATTCCAACATTCGGGAAGTTTCTACCATTGTTGTTTATGCTATCGATGTTTTACAGCTAAATAAAAAATAAACATCGGTAGCAGTGTTCTCATTTATTCTTGACATAGCAGAATAGGCCATTGCATTTTTAAATCAAAGCAGTTGCAATTATCAAAGTGTTTGCCACAAGTTTTATAAAAATATTATTTTGGGACATTTAGGACTCTCTTAATTTTAGTAAGTATTATTTAACTTTTATAAAAAAAAGCTTTTGTTCAATACTCCAGGTCAACTAAGTTCACCAATTTAAAATAAAGAAAAGTAGTGACATAATCAACAATCATATTTTATTGAAAAAAATATAACATTAAATATAGATATTTTCGAGGACTTGTTTTGATCATTTGTAAAAGTTTGTTTAGTTGTTTTTAAAGTGCTTAATTAGTTATAAGGTCAAATTAGTTTTGTTAGGGACATTAATTATTCAGCACAATGCTTTGACATTTCATCGCTTGTGATATTGATTCATTGAAACATTCAAATTCGCAATTAGAACGCATTAATTAATGCGCGTAACCTTCCATCACTTGTGATATCGATACATTCAAACACGCATGTCACACGCATTAATTAATCTTTGCAATACTCCGATATTCTTCGTTTGCGATATCGATACTTTTAAACGCGCATCCTCGTTTGTGAAATGGAGACATTTAAACGTACAAGTTGCTTGCATTAATTATTCCGTGCAATGCTCCGACTATCACTTGTGATATCGACACATTCAAACGCGCATGTCACAAGCATTAATTAATCTTTGCAATTCTCCGATATTCTTCGTTTGCGATATCGATACTTTTAAACGTGCATCCTCGTTTGTGAAATGGAGACATTTAAACGCACAAGTTGCTTGCATTAATTAATCCGCTCAATGCGCTCCGACTATCGCTTGTGATATCGACACATTCAAACGCGCATGTCACACGCAATAATTAATCCTTGCAATACTTCGACATTCCATAGCTTTTAGTGTCGACACCTGGGGATGCTGTTCCCCAGTGTTTCGGAAGCCAGGGGTGAGGGGGGTGGCAGGTGTGGTCGACAGATGGCCGGCCAGCTGGCAACAGATTCAGAAGGATTCGCCCCTGATTTAGAGATGGGGGACGCGCCCGTTATTCCGGGAGACTCCCTATTGTTGTTACTCCACCTGGTTAGTATCCTGCTACATGCCAAACGACATTGCAAACATACACCTTCAGACGACACATCACAAACTGTAGGATTGGTATTACACTATACTTGAATATAATTACAAATACGCATTTTATGGTTGAGATGAGAACACCATTTTATTCAAGATGTTCTGCCCTTATTATATTTAAAAGATTCTGTTAAATATGTTCTTTAAGTTAAGGTACCTAATTTTGTCTGTTGCTAGAGTCTAATGGGGGAAGGAAATGTCTTTTCGCCTTCATTCGCAAAATCAGAAATGGAAATAATTAGTTTCGATATTTAGAATTACAAAATTAAAATCTTAATAAAAATCATATTTTTACAATTATTGAAGTCGTTCAAATATTTTATTTCATTGTACGTCGACCAACTTTGAAGAATATAATTTTATATAGGAGGCTTAGGAACTATTGCCTTACCACTTTTTGATTAATTAAAGAAAATTGAAATCATTTACATTTAGTGACCAATAAGTATTCGATTTAGAATTCTATATCGAATTTACTATTAAATTTAAAATTCCGTTTGGCATGCGAATTTTAGTGTGAAAATTACCTATTGATATTATTTCGAAAAAAAGCTCGCAAGACGCAAGAATTGAACTTGGTTGGAGTAAAATTCACAGTTTTTAGTTTGACAAATTCAAAATTTTATTTTTTTAATACTAGTTAACGTTAAAATTTATGTACACGAAAATTTATGCACACTTCGCAATACGTGATAACACCCAATTTTTCAGTAAGTTATTTTTTATCAGTTATTCATACTAACTCTTTGTTGATAATTGAATTTTGAATAATAATATACTATATCTAAGATTTATATTTTAAATTTAAATTCATTATATTTCTCTAGATAAATGACAAAATGAGTGACCAATTTAACTTTTTAGAAATTAATCATAATTGTACCATTTAAAATTTTGGCACCCAGACTTATTCGATATCCCGATTTCCAAATAATAATTCAAATAATGTATCACAAGAGGAAGGAAGTTCCCGACTTATTTCCGTGAACTTTCGTACAACTAATTTTATGCCATTTTCTGGTTTCCGTACTTCCGTAATTTTCGTTATTTCTGCTCAAGACGTTAGTCTTCGAATCCAATTTCCATCGCGTAGAAAAATTTCTCATCGATTTTTTTTTTTTTTTTTTTTTTTACTTTGGGAACAAATTATTATTTTTCCATTATAATCATTTTTTAAATTAAGTAATATAAAGTTAAAATACTAAAAACTTTATATTATTTCGCTGTTTTCATGAAATTATCTGCCAGAATTTTCATTAAAACAGTATTAAGGATCCTGCAAGATTCAAAGACTTGGTTTTAATTGCTTCAAGGTCACATATTAAAAAGATTAAAACTATTTCAGAAACTTTTACATGAAATGCATTTTGTACGATTTTTTCGAATTGATATTGACTTCCGGGTCAATAATTTGATAAAACGTCTAATTTATTTTTTTATTAAAAATTTTCCCCAATTTTTAAACCATATCATGCGTTCAAAAAGATTTTGTGTGAAAGTTTGAACACCCTTTAGTTTTTATATTGGTTTGTTAATAATTAGTTATTCTTATGGGACTCATAATTGAAAGTCTAAGTGGATGAAGGAAATATGTATCCAAAAGTAACTTTTGAGATACTAACTTTTGAAGATTTTGCTTTTGTATTCTTTTGTATGTAACGTACCTCCTTATTCAATCAAAATATCTGTCATTAAGCATTTGTTATAAAGCCAGGATTATTTGCCATAAAACCATAATTATCTATCATAAGGCCAGAATTATACTTCATAAAGCCAGAATTATTCGTCATTAAGCTAAGATTCTTTAGGGGCTCATAATTCAAGTTCCAAGTGGATGACTACGTTATGTACCAAAAGTAACTTTTGGAATACTAGTTCTTGAATATTTTACTTTTGTATGTAACATATCTCCTTATTTAGTCAAAATATCTGTCTTTAAGCATTTGTCATAAAGCCAGGATTCTTAAGAGGCTCCTAATTTAAGTACTTAGGGGATAAAGAAGACATGTACCAAAAAGTAACTTATGAAGTACTAAACATATTTTATGGCCAAGTTAATAAATGATAGAAAATCAAATAAAGTGGTGGTCCTAACTTCATTTTGATGTTTGTGCATCTAGCTGATTTTGCTAAGTACAAGTCCTTAATGAAATCCTATCCAAACGCCAGAGGCTTAGAGCGTAATCTTAAAAGCCGAAAACTTCTAAAGAAAAGTGCAGTTAATTAGTGAAAAATATTAAAAAAAAAAAAAAAGAATTGAAAAATTCAAGGAGATTTACCCTATTTGCGTGCAAATTTAAATTAGTCGATCATAACTTTCATATAAGGATATGTATTGAAATAAAAATCTTTCTTCAAGATTTAAAATGGTTGGTTGTATTTAGATTATCTGGCGCCGTCAGCAACACGAGGGCTATAATGCGCCGAAATATTCGTCATTAGACAGGCCAACATGCATTTGCAAACACTCATGCCTAAGACGGGACTCGAACCCACAACCTCGCGGTATAAAAGCTAGCACGCTAACCACTATACCGTTTGGTCGGCCAAAATTTAAAATGGAATATTCTCATAAACGAATAAGATTTTATTGGGGAAAGGTATAAAGTGTTTAAAGTTAAGATTATAAAGTGTTATCACTTTTCCCTTACTTTAATTCCAGAACTTGGCGGGAATAGACATGGGTCCTTAAAATTTGGCACACGAGAAGTAAAGTATTAAGATAAAAAAGTAAAGATTAAGAAGTTAAGTTTTAAGATATTTTGTACAAGGTAGAGTATTTTAGCGTGATTGGATGACGGCAAGTTGGTTTATTAGTATTCCGTAAAACGACCTTTTAGTGATCGTTACAGCCCCAAAATTTGATAGAATGCATTGTCACCGACATCGAATCTATCTGCCAAGTTTCAGCCCGATTGGATGATGGCAAGGAGGTTAATTAGGCCACCGCAGATTTACCCACCATCGACCAATTCACAAATACGAAGTTAATATAAAGGATTTAAAAATTAGGATTTAGATTAAAGAATTAAAATATCCAACAATATTTAGTTGATTGAGTTGGTTGCATTGAAGATTTTCTTGGGTTGAAGTTTTATGACACAAGGGCCACACTAGGGCCATGCTACAAAGACATTCTTGAGCAAGTGAGAATAAACTGCACCGGAACATCGTTAGGTCAATGTATGTGTGAAGAGAAATTTCTTTCCGGGAGGTCGTTCAAGAGGAAACTATGCCGAGATTGTTTCTCGAATAAAAAGTAAACATAGAAGATTCTTATCAATTAATCTACATCCGATGCAAGACTACCTGTCACGATTATTACCATAACTACTCACTTGGTTTGGTTTGTACACTCAACGACCTATTTGTATGCACAAAACGACTTATCAGGCGGGGAATTGCAGCTTAACCTGGATTTCGAACCGCACGAACATCCATGCCTAACCCGGGATTCGAACCCGGCACCTTTGGCATGCGAGACCAGAGCGTTACCAACATAGCCATCAGGTACGAAACTACTCGCTTAGAAATGAGTTGTGTTATATTTTTAGAGACTATATTGTACCGAAATATCAAAGTCTGGACAATAGAGCGCAGCTCAAACCCTGGAAAGAAAAGAAAAGGAAGAAAGGGGGGAGGGGCTCTGAATACAAGTGTTGTTTTACCACTCAATATGAACTCATATTTCATAAAAATATTGGAAATTGTAAACTAATACATCACTTTTAAAATGTTGTGAAATCGCCGCTGTTGTAGAACAATGACACAACTGCAAATTTGTCAAAACGAAGTTAAGGTCTGTATTGTGTCGAGAATACCTTGCGCATCGAGGATAACAAAGGCAAAACTGTAACGCTTATTGTAGCAATATACGCTAGTTCCAAGTTCATAGGAGTCACTAAGTTTTTAGTGGAATCAATTTGGTTTTTAGCGTTTCCACTTTTTACAGTTGTGTCATTATTTCATAATTGCGACGATATGCTTACCACTTGTCCGAGAGGAGACTGCAAGTTTCGATACTCCATCCAACAATATTTTGAATTTTTTATAGAATGTGGATAAAAGTTATTAGATTACTAATCCACAGGTATGCCGAGATAAAAATGGCCGAAACTGATCAAAAATCGACTTTGAACGAGTTGAACTAAATCTGATTGCGAAATATCCAATAACTTGCCAAATAATGAGCATTCTTTTTTATGTAGTAACCCATCTCTCTTTAATTTTTAACTAGGAAGGTTGCAGACGATTCAGATATCTGGCGACGGACTACTTGCACCTTTTAAAAGTGAGCCAAGTTGGCAATAAATATTACGTCATTGATTATATAACTGAAGTCGCCTATTTGGCTTACTTTTAAAATGTGCAAGTTTTCTGAGCCAGAGATCAGAAATCGTTTGCGCTTTTTTTTCTTCATCGAAAATTAAAGTGCGTTGGGTTACCAGATTAAAAAGTTTGCTCACTTTTTGGCAAGTTATGACATATTTGACAATCGGCTTTAAATCATCTCACTCAAAGTTGATTTTTGACGTGTTTCGGTCATTTTTGCCACGGCAGACCAGTGGATTCGTAATCTACTATTTTTCCTCTATATTTTATGAAAAAAATAAAAATGATATTCCATGGGGTATATAAACTTGCAATAGCTTCTCATCTACTCGTTAACAATATATTATAACATATTTTCCGCTGGAATAAAAAATTTATAATTATCTCTACTCCTTTCTTCAAAAAAATTATAAAGTAAATTCGGTTTACTTTATTCTTAAATAGAATTAATTACTTTAAAAAGTTTAAAAAATACCTGTTCATTTCGAAAAAAAATCCTAAACTATTTTAACACTAAAGTTGAATAGTGCGCATTTCCTATTAAAACAAAAGATCATGTCAAAGATTGATCTTAGTAAACCATTTTATTTAAATAGTCACGTCTTTAAGAATCATATTCAAGTAAGTAACATGGGCATACTGTATATCATAACAGAGTTGTAACTTACTGTCATAATATTTCCTGTAAGAAGTAGTTTATGTTTCTGAAAAGTCAACATTTTGAAGTTAACGTTTTTTAACATTTAATACTCGATTTGTGTCAAAAATAACTCTCGATGCGAAAAATTGAAGCCTCAAAGTTTAGATTTAAAAATATAACAAGCGGATGAAGTTTAATTTGAAGTAGGATCTTTCACATACAAGTCAAATTACTTCCTAGTCTATTCAATAGAAAACATTTGTTCTCGGCACATTCTTTGTAACATACCACATGAAAAACTTCAAATATTTGAAATATCCTTTCGATAGGTACAAAAATTAAATATACAAGTACAATTACTCAACTAAAGTTTAAAAATTGAACTCTGTTAATATCCTTTTCTGGTTTAAAAAAGAGGTAGTTGCCATTAATGATCAAAATGTCGATTTTTAAAAATTTTGTAATTTCTAAAATTATGAGAATTTTGGAATTGTTAATGTTTAAATTTTTTATTTTAGACAAACAAGAAGTATTTTTATTTATTTTTAAATTCTTTATATTAACTTCGATTTTGTGTGTGTCGATGGCGGGCACATCTGCGGAGGCCTAATTAACTCCCTTGTCGTCATCCAATCGGGCTGAAACTTAGCAGATAGATCCGATGTCGTTGACAATGCATTCTATAAAATTTTAGCGGTTGTCACTGTCACTAAAAAGTCGCTTTTACGGAATACTAATAAACTAACTTGCCGTCATCCAATCGCGCTAAAATAGCATTTAACCGATTATGGAAGAATTCTTTTCTGTTGCCAAAACTGCTTTAACCCTTTGAGTACATTTGACAGCTGAGATTCGTCATGCACTTGTTTTGCTTGTTAATAATGACGAACCTGATTCGTCATTCAAACTAGGTTGATTGAATGGATTTTAATGTCACAAGAGCTATGATTGGTTAAGTCAAACATCGGTTGGTTTACCTATACTTTAAAAAAATAATTTGTTTGGCTGTGTTCCTTTAAAGTTCCTTTATTGTTTTGAACGAAACGTTCAAAACGCAAGAATTTTCCCAAATAAATCTGTACCCAAGGGGTTAATATATAACTAATAATTTTTTTTTAATCGGAATAAATAAAAGATATTTGGATGTGAGTGCATACATTCACATTCATTTTTAATGAATACATTTTGCAAAGTAGTTTACTGATAGAGATGGTGTTTGCATCTAATTTTTAATATTAAAAACAAGCACACGCTGTTTACAAAATCGGCTCTGTGTTAACGAATATACAAATTGGCAATGCATATAGAGGAATTATTTAAAAAACTTTTTTTATGGGTTATTATTTAAATATTTTTCATTATGCAATAAATATATACAAGTTTTCACTAAATCATTGTTTTCTCGAAACGAGTTTTCTATCCGAAAAGGATCATTTTTTTTTAAATTTCTTACCTCATCTATCCTAAAACTTTGCAAATCTAATAATAAGTGATTATTAAACATTTTAACCCATGTATAAGTTTATAACTATTTTACCAATTTTCCGTTGTTTTTACGGAGTTTTACTTTTTAAGGTTAACCCATGATCAGTACTGTCACAATACGATGAATAAATACGAGATACAATAGCGTAACTAACATTCAGCCGAAATAACGTAAATCTCGGCAATAGAGAAAGTATTGGTGAATTTAAAGAGTATTGGTAAAAGATTGAGAAAAGATACTTCGAGTAGGTCTTTAATCCGTAGACTTCAAAGCTATGAAACCATAAAAATACTTAAAAAATACGGAAAATCCGTAGAAAAGGCATCTCTGCCAAGTATTTGTGCATAAAACAACTGAAATAAAGTTTAGGCTATAAGATAGAAATGTAATATTTTTTGGAAAAAGCACAGATCAAAGAAATTATTTAAAAAAAAAGCCCCCAAACTCTAATTGCGTAAGTTAATATTCAAAAAAGTTCATAGAATGTATAACCAAAAAATTGTGTGTTTAAGTTAAATAATATATTTTTAAATGTAACTTAAAAACCAACAATTTTAACATTTTTTAACAAAGTCAATTGCGTGCATCTATCCACTCCAAAACGAATAAGTATTTCGAAGTAAATATGTAAAGGTATTGGGAAAAATATGCAATATGTATTAAAGTATAATTCAATTGAAGTATATCTGTACCCCTGAGGTAAGTGATAGCAAAAATAGGTAGATAGCGAGATAGGAAAAATATGCAATATGTATTAAAGTATAATTCAATTGAAGTATATCTGTACCCCTGAGGTAAGTGATAGCAAAAATAGGTAGATAGCGAGATAGGAAAAATATGCAATATGTATTAAAGTATAATTCAATTGAAGTATATCTGTACCCCTGAGGTAAGTGATAGCATGTCACATTTTTGTGTATGTTCAGGAGAGCCAATTTTTCATAACTTTGAGCTATTAAAAGGGACAGGATTTTATTTTTCAATGTCTTCTCTTCGTAATTTATGGAAACTGGACATAGTGTACTATACCATTATAGAGATCGAAAAATCCACATTAAGGACATGGTGTTAAGTCATTTGAATAAAAAAATTAACATGGTATTCTTTACCTCCGAGACACATAGATACTAGTTAAACTGTGAATATTAAAATATAAGTATTATACATATGGAAATCAAAGATAAAATCTTGATTAAAATGATTCTATTATCCTTGTAAACCTTAGCACAAATAGAAAGGGTTACCCAAAAGCAAAACCTGAAAATAATTATTTTGCACTATAAAAAAAACCGCATAGAAATTTATTCCTTTGCTGTTAAGTTACAGAATCGTGAAGAGAAGTGTGGTATATAAATCCAAAGAAAAGACAATTCAAATACAAAATCCTTCAATCTCTGTTGCCAGATAATCCTATGAAACTATATAAAAAAAAGCATATTTTAAAGTAACTGCAATGTATTCTATCGGTCTCATTCGAATTTATAAGGTTATGAAAAAGTAAAAATACAAAAAAAAAAATACTGTAGGAATTATTTAAGCCCACATTTAATATTTATTAAACAAAATTACGAAAAGAAAGCTGCAATGGTTACGCTATTTAAGTTTTTGAAAAAAAGAACATTTCGAAACCTATTTTGATAGTATATAGGTTAATCAAAAGATAGCGTTAAAAATATTTTTGCGTAAATTAAGTCAAAAGACTTAATTTACAATCTTTACGTGCGCGCGTTTTCTCGACTAAAATGTAAATATCTACATTAATAAAATACACTTTATGGATCAAAAGATAGTTTTACAAATGAATTTTTTTTTTATCCAATGAAAAGTTTAAATTATTAAAAAAAAAAATTCAATTGTAACTTCCGTGTTTTTTGTATCAAACTCTACACCAAATAAGATCACAAAAACTACAAATCAAACGACAAAATTTTAAACCAACATCTTCAAAAATAAGAATTCTGAAATATTTTATTTTTTTTTAAATTCTTCCTTTCAAAATAAAAAAAAAAAAATATAGTTTTTGAAAAACCCAGAGTTAAATTTCAAACACAATTATTAACGCAATGAGGAAATATAAGAAAAACAACCGAAATAACTCACATTTATCAATCAAACCCTCCAAAACAAACACAAAACTTTTTACAATTCGAACAATTAATAAATAAAAAACAATAAAATAAAAAATACGTTTTTTGATCGCCCCTCTCTACATCAACAAAATAAAAAGCATTCTCTTACCAGCACCATGCGCTCCGTCAAGTGACGGTACTCTCTTCCCAGTGTTGCCGTGAAAAGAAGCGAGTGTTGCGGCAGCGAATCCGCCGCTGTTCGCGCTCATGTACCGTCGGGGCGTATAGAACGCAGTTTTCTCGTGAAGTGACCTCCCGTCGCCAAAGATTCGCAACAGGTAGAAGGTGGGGAGGGAAGGGGATGCAACAGGTATTGTTCAGAGGGCGCTTTACACATCCTTTCACCTAATTGCGCGCATCTTTTATTCATCGGGAAGTGAAATCGTCTGAGAAGACAATCGTCTGGGAGGGGACAGACCTTGGATCGTTTGGAGGTGGTGGGTGGAACGCGATGCTTTTAATTGAAGATGAGATTTTGTAACACAACAAACTTCTTGGATGGAATTAAGATTTGTTGCAAACTTGTTTTTTCGCCCCGTAGTGGAGAGGATATTGTTTCCAAAAGTGGAATCTTGTCTGAGATATCTCACCATTGCTATAAAAGCTACTCAAATTTCTTCATTTTGAATTAAAGTGTGTACAAAAATTAATTTATTATTAAATTATTTTAATCACAACAAACTTCTTGGATCGAACTAAGATTTGTTGCTAACTTGTTTGTTCACCCCGTAATGGAGAGGATATTGTTTCCAAGAGTGGAATCTTGTCCGAGATATCTCACCATTGCTATAAAAGCGACTCCAATTTCTTCATTTTGAATTAGTACAAAAATTAATTTATTATTAAATTATTTTTTTAATTTAATCACAACAAACTTCTTGGGTCGACCAAAGATTTGTAGCAAACTTGTTTTTTCACCCCGTAGTGGAGAGGATATTGTTTCAAAGAGTGGAATCTTGTCCGAGATATCTCACCATTGCTATAAAAGCTACTCAAATTTGTTCATTTTGAATTAAAGTGTGTTCAAAAATTAATTTATTATTAAATTATTTTTTAAATTTAATAACAACAAACTTCTTAGATCGAACTAAGATTTATTGCAAACTTGTTTTTTCGCCCCGTAGTGGAGAGGATGAAACAGAGCAAAGAACATGTAAGGGAAGGGAGATGGGGGGGGGGGAGGGAGAGTGAAGGCTACGTAAGTGCTGGTAGTGAAGTGTCTTTCTCAGTCGCTTTAAAAAGAAAACTAGAATTGGTACGTTTTCGCCTCTTAGCCATGGCCCTATTCAAAGTGAAGTAAAATGCTTCCTTGCTGCTTGTTTTCATCTAGTTTCATAATCAATTCCTTATTACAATAGCATTAGCAACTTTAAAGAATTACCATATTCACGAAAGAATGATAAAAAAAAAACAATCAATCTAACATCGTGATCTAATCTTCAATCTAACATCGTGTCTACGAACATATGAATTTTTTTAACGTATCTATGTGATAGTTATATAGTTAACCCAGATAAATGGATTTTTCGTCAGGGACCGAACCATCAGTTGGCCTATGGCCACATTTTATTAACAATTACTTATTAGATTATATTGCGACATGATACTACTGATATCAGGGGAAACTATATGTATGGAGAAATAATCTATTCAAATTTTCACCACAGATGGAAATATGGCACTAAAAGTATTCACATGGAAATTAACAGGATAAACTTTACCGGGAACATTTTTAATGAAGTTTTAGACAAAAATCTAATAAAGTTTTGAATATTTATCCAATAATTGTTTTCGAAGCGTTATTTGTGAAAAATGTTATTATTTTATAAAAATTAATTTTTTGTATTAAATTTTTTTTTCTTAAGTTTATTTTCTTGTGCATCACCTCTCCAGTATATATATTAAGTATATACTATTCTCTGTATTCAGCCAGTTCTTTACAGGAAATCTTGAGCAATGAACACCCTGGAAATAATTTTCGGAAGATTGTTACACGCACTAAAATTTGCGAAATGGTCTTCTACGGAATATTTAATAAACTGAATACAACACATACTGTTATTGTAATCCTATGTGCAGGGCCTGACCATGACAAGCTGAAGCCCAAGACTCGGAAATATTCGGAGGGGGGCTTTATCAAACGCGTGGTTTATTGGAAATGAACTCAGTCAAATGAATTAGTATTAAAAAAGTTGATTAATGTTAATATTGTTTTCTAAAAATTATTTTTTATCTCAAATAAAGAAACAAATTTCAAGTTATCAAATTTATAAATCAAAATGGAAAAACTTTTTACTGGTTTAAAACTTTATTAAACTATCACTATGATGTCCGTGACAACAATGTCTGCAGTGTTATTCACAACTTCAGAGTCGACATTTTCTGATCTTACAATAAGTTCATCAAGACTTCCTTGCAATTTTTTTCTCCATTCTTCCAAGAAAGCTTATTTTTTAAACTTCGAAATGAGGATTTGGTTTATTTGAATAAATTCACTCTGGAATACTAATAACGGTTCAAGATCTATACAAAAAAAGTTATAGGTTTACAGTCAATTTCGTGACCCCTAAAAACATAGGCCCAAGGCCAGGCCTAGGCAATGATTAGAGCCTGCCTTTGTGCGTCATATAAAGAAAACAATTGACCTACCGCCGCAGTATGAGAACAGTTTCTATCCTTCTGCGAATGTGATCGAATTTTGAGAAATAAACAAAGAACCTGTTTGTAGTCTCCATCGAACCATGTTCAATGCGACCGTAAACAGCAAGGCTACATCCAAATGATGAATAGACATTTCCCTCGTAGGACAAATGATGATGGTATTGCTATCAGCAAACGGTATAATTACACGCGAGGTGATTTGGGTGAAAAACTCCAGTTTAGGATGAAAAAAAGTGAATTTAATCAGTGAGAGAAAGTACCTTAATTCGTAGTGTGACGGAATTCGTATTTTATTTTCAAGTAAAGAAGGACCAATTGATTTGAAACGAAACACGTGAGGAATTCCGTGAAGGGTTTATTTTTCCTTCATTCATGCTTTATCATTTCATTTGTTTATTCAAACGTTTAGTCATTCTTAATTTTGTTTATTCATTTTTTCATTTGTTTATTCCCTTTTTCATTTGTTTCTTTACTCCTTATTTTGTTTATTTATTCTTTCATTAGGTCCATCATTCTTTAATTTCTTTATTCATTACGTCCTTCGTTTATACATTTATTCAATTATTTATTTATTCATTTATTTGTTTATTTATTCTTTAATTAGTACATTCATTCCTTTTTTTTCATTTATTTATTCATTTATTCAATTATTTATTCATTATTTTTGCAATTCTTTATTCATTTATTCAATTATTTATTCATTTATTCAATTATTTATTCATTTATTTTTGCAATTCTTTATTCATTTTCATCTTTATTCAATTCGGTTTTAATTTATTTCATTCGTTATTCATTTTTTCATTTTTATTCATTTCTTCAGTTGTTTATCCATTTGTTTATTCAGTCCTTAATTTATGTATTTATTCATGCGTTCGCTTATATAATATACCATTCATTAATGTGTTTATTTGTTTAAGTATTAATTTTTTTAATAAATTTATTCGAGATCCAAACCACAAATCATTCATTTCTTTCGAGCTTTGTAACAACGTCGTAGGGTATTATAACTAAATAAATTTTATTAAATAATTATTTTATTTTTTCTAACGTAAAGAAGAAAACAGAGAAAATTGATGAAACTATATTTTTCACGGGATTGTTCTAAGCCTCCAGGCCATGACACTCAACCCTTTTGACTTTTAATAAAAAATAAAAAAAAAAGGTGGAACCTTTTTCTTATAATTATAATTTTTGTTTTATATATTCTTACTAGTTCAAATTTTACAGCAATCGTGGAATCCTCAAATCAAGAAAGTTAAGTCGAGAAATAATGTTTTTCTCAATAACTACTAAATTTATCTGCAGAAAAAAAAATTACAGCCCAATAAAAGCATAAAAAATTCAGAAACTAATATATTTATATATTGCTATAAATTAATATAAAATTTCTCAAAAAAATTATCAAATTGTTCACACATAATGTTTACAAACAAACATGTTTTATATAATAAAAAATCACATCATACGGGACACATGGAATTTCATTTTTTATGCATTAAAATAATTATAATAACATTTTATTATTGTTCTAATAAATAATGGTTTGAGACTTGTTATACTAAAACTTTTTTTTATTTCAATCTATTTCTCTGAAAAAAACACACCTTGTTTTCTGAAGTTTAAAACATTTGGGTACTATTGAATCTATAGATGTTATACATGAACATGAAAATGTCTGCGAATATATCAATATATGTCGCATCTTCATAAAGGATGAAATTAATCGAATTTCAAATTATATTTAAAAGTTGATAATTTCTTAATAAATTTTGTTTTATAATACTAAAACTTCATCGTGAGGGTCTGACCGATTCTAAAGCATCAAAGTGGAGGGGGAGGGGGGAATGCATTTAAAGATCAACTTATAATGGTATTTTTTTGCCTCAGATTGTAATTTGACTAATAATCTTTGAAATTTTTTTTTTCATGAAATCTAAATTTTCAGCATGTTCCTGTGGTCTCCAATCCAAATACTATTAGTTCCAATTTTTGTTTAACATAAAGGTATTAAAACTAATATTTTCCGAGATAATAATATATGTATATACTCACAGCCATTTTCATATTCAACATCTTTACTTTCAACAGTATAGTAAAAATTTAAATGTAAGAAAACAAGTTTTTAGAAATAGAGACAAAAGCAAAAAATATCAATTAAAAAATATATAAAATACAATGTGACACAAATATGTTTTATACCACAGAAATTCGTATACAAATGCTTGTTTTGTATACAATTTCTGTGCTTAAAAATCCAGAATTTGCGAAAATTTGATAAACAAACTTGCTCAACCAGTTTGTCGCATAGTGGAAACTAGCATTCAGTTAACATATTAGTCTCCGCTATCTCTAGTACGGAAACGACACGTGCGGATACAACACGACAGCGTGCTTCCTTCAATAACGATTTCAGAAGGTTAATAGATCTTCTTTTCAAACAGATGATAAATGAAAATCGCTTAGAAATCCGAATCAAATCGAATCATTTCGGAAGGCCAACCAGAAGAAACATTGTAGCAAGACGAAAGGAAATAGGAACGACAAGAAATCGGTATAGAAAGAACCTTGCAAGACCTGATTGAGAAAATCCAAGCATCATGTCGTAAGTGTAGCCCACTTTTGAGACTGTTGGAGTATTTTTAAATATTAATTACCTTTTGGCGTATTTTTTAATTAACTTCTTAATCTATTTGCGTCAGCTTTTGATATATTCCAATGCAGCAGCGTGGCATTAGAAGCTAAAAGGACATTGAAGCATTATATACACAGGTTTTAAAAAATATTTAACGATTCATTGATGTCCATTATGCCGTGTTCTCTAGTATTTTGTTACGATACATGTGCTTATTTCAAGTTTATTTTCTCAATAAAACCGGATAAGTGGCGAAGAATTGATAAATGATCATATTCTAATTTTATCCAGAGATGTATTTAACCCTTTGCACTCGTAATTATGCTTTAGAAAGTTAGCAAATAACTCGGAATTTTTTTTCATGTTCAATCAAGATGAACTTTTTTGATGGAAATGTGTTCCAATTTAACTAGAAGGTTTACCATCCTTAAATCAAAAATTTAAAAATATAGCCCCTGAATACACCCCTTGACCTAGGATGGGAATGTGGCCACATAATATTTTATTTTTCAACGTGTCAAAATAATTTATTGAAACTACTAAGAATACTTAAGTATATTACACTACACCGCATTAACCCTTTGCATTCCGCTGTCCCCTCTCAGGGGACATTGTAATCTAATATATCACTTGGATGTGCCATCTCAGGGGACATTAAAGTTTATTAGTGATTACGGAAAATTAACTTTTTCCAGCACAACTTTTTGAGAAATGCATGTTTCCCTGAAGTTTTCTCTTGAAATGGCACAAGAAATCAAATCAATATATGCTAAAATTACCAAGATATATATAAAAAAAAACCGTTTCAGCGGTGTTTTGTGTCAAAAGAGAACGAGTGAAGTGTTGGTTCACGACGGTCCGAGCACTTTTCTGCGGCACTTGAAAGGAGCGATAAGGAGAGTTTGTCGATGGTTGGGTTTGTTGAAATTTACTGGAGCAAGGGCAACACTAAGGCTGAGCTGATGGTAGCCGTCCAGAACGACGGCGTGCAAAAGGTTAAAAACCTAAGAAATGTAATAATATGAACAAACTATATAAACAATATTTAGGGGCGAAACGTAATGCCGGCACCTCCACCAAAGCAAATCATCTTAGAAATACTTCGAACAGAAATGTTTTGGTTAAGTTATCACAGTTTGCCCAATACAGATGCGATGTCCCCTGTACGGGGACATACGAGCGCGATGGTAAAACGAGTAATGTCCCTCAAACGGGGACATACGAGTGAAAAGGGTTAATATTTAATGCAGTTTTAATGGGAATATTCTTTAATCCTTTATTTACTGATGAGACTAAGTTCCGTCTGTTTTCTCATAGTGCTGTATTAATTTAAACGCTTTCACACCCATTAGTATTTTCAAATTCACTTCTGCCGACCTAACGGTATAGTGGTTAGCGTGCTAGCTTCTAAACCGCAAAGTTGCGGGTTCGAGTAACGTGTAATGCATGGGTGTTTGTAAATGTATGTTGGCTTGTCTAATGACGCATGTTTCGGCGCATTATAGCCCTCGTGTTGCTGACGGCTCCAGATAATCTGAAAACAACCAACCAATCAAATTCACTTCTATGAAATTCGTTCTTTAACCCTTTGCACTCCAGGCCTTTTTCGTGCGGAGGAATCAGCAACTCGAGACATTTTAGGTTCGGCTGGTGTTTATGGATTTGCTTCATAGAAACTAAACACAGTCATTGGCCTTGCATCGAATTTCCGCATCACACCTAATGGTCCTCTCGTGGTTTGGCATCCAATCGTGTGGCGCCTGAGAGGCGCCACTGGAGTGCAAAGGGTTAATTGATGGATAGCAGCACAGGCTTATTTATCATTAGAAGCTTGCAAGAGACAAGTATATAAGCTAATGTAAGGCCAATATGGATGCTTAGAAGATTTAAAATCGTCCATATGTTTGCATATAAAGAGAAATTAGCTCGTGATGACATCGAACAATTGAACGAACTTCATAGATGGAGATTTCATAGTCCCAATGGATTTCAATTCGTTTAAATTAATGCAGTAGCATGAAAAAACTTAAGTCCTATAAGTTCAGTCAGTAAAAGGAAAAATCAATTTTAAAATACAAATATAAAATAATCGGATTAGTACCGACGTACAATTTACTTTTGGCCTTACGTCCAAATTCATTTCAAAACTTTTTTTTTGGGGGAGGGGGGGGGTATATAAAACATCGATGTATCAATACAATTGAACAACATCAGCATGCATCTCTTTTTATACAAGCAGGCTCACGCCCACACAATGCCTTCTTCTGCGCATGTACAAACATTACATGGGGCGGACACTAGATCACACTATTGTCCAATGAGGAACTTTCACGTTTTTTGGTTTTATTTTTAAATAAAAGTAGAGAAAATATCATGAAAAACAATACCATTCTTTCAAAAATTTGAGCTCGGATAGATAGTTAAAAAAAAATATTTAGTTTTTCACTTTGCGATTTGGCGGGAAAAGGCTACTTTTGCGTGTGACGTCAACACGCAGATGATGAGCCAGTCTAAAACCTGTTTTAGACCAGGTTCTTCCTCGGATTTAGACGGAATCTATACGTAACTACGTCACGGTTTTTTATGCGTTTTTGGTCACGTAACTTTTGCTTTGATTTCAAACTCGGTTTTTGATTAATTGAAAGCATTAAGATAAAAAATAATTGCACTGCTAAAATATATATTCGTTGGATAACACTAGAAAATACAAAAAATATTCATTTTCGTCACTTGTACAAGTTCCTCATTGTAAACAATAACCATGGCTTAGACCGACCCATGGCATGACCAAAGTTAACAATAACCTTGAGCTTAAGGCCCAGGGTAATAAAGGGTTCAAACAGAGAACTAAATCTTTAAAACATTATTATATTTCTTAACACTAGAAAGACGGGAGCTTAGTATATACCTATATTGCCTGAAAGCAGTCAAAATGACTGCATTGTGAAAAAATAACTAATGCGCAAAGAAATTTGTTTAACAGTAATTTTTAATATATTTTATATCACAGTCATATAACAAGTTATTAATAAGTATTAACAATAAAATAAATCTATTTCAGTTCGAAAAAAAAAAGAAAAAAATATACATTATCTGGACATTTTAGCCGTATCGATTACAGTATGAGATCATTCAGTGATGCTCCTTCCCATCTGAATTACGTTACAGCGCGTTCAAAGGGAACAAAGCGCGTGGCCAGGCCTGGCATAAAGATTCGAATAACATTTACGAATAACAATAACTTTAGTTATTGAACAACTGCAACTTATCAAGTATATGTCGAAATCGACAATTTATCATGAACTTGTATGTTATCATGTTATTCCAATCCAGAGACGAACTGGTCTTTTCCAAGCAGTCAAATTGACTGTTTTTTGGCAATATAGGTATAACACACATATATATACCGGAAGTGAAGGAGGGGGGGGGGGGCAACAACAATCATTAATTAATCCATTTATATGTTGTAGAAAAAGTCACAAAATTATAAGAAGCTATGTCATTATTTAAATAATTATTTTTTTAATTGAAATTCAAAAGCAGTCAAAATGACTTGCTTAAGCAATCTAGTGTTAATTGTAGTTTAAATTACAAGGAGAGAGAATAATCTCAAGGCCGAGTCGAAGCTTCCACTTCATAAAGCTCCAAATACCATCAGTATAGAGTCCCATCTCATAGAGTACCCTCTGCACTATATAGAGTATCCTTTCATAAAGTCTTAGAGTCAGCCTGAAGGCTGTGGGGTTAACGCTCTGACCTCGCATGCCAAAGGTGCAGGGTTCGAAACCTGGGTTAGGCATGGATGTTCGTTGTGGTTCGGAATCCACGTTAAACTGTAGGTCCCGGCCTGAATGGGCCGACAAAACGGTATAGTGGTTAGCGTGCTAGCTTCTAGACCACGAGGTTGCGGGTTCGAGTCCCGTGTTAGGCATGGGTGTTTGTAAATGTATGTTAGCTTGTCTAATGACGAATGTTTCGGCGCAATATAGCCCTCGTGTTGCTGACGGTGCCAGATAATCTGAAAACAACCAACCAACCCGGCCTGAATGGCCGTTATTGTGCACAAAAATAGGTTGTTGAGCTTACAAATAAACCAAACCAATTGCAAAAGAGTACAAAAAATGAATATATTTTTCTCTTACCGTATATCTTTCTTTGCCACCGTTATAATAAATACACTGGTTAAAACGGTGGGATATTGATTCACACTTTTCAATAAACATTTCATTGGTATTGAGACATATTCTTGCTCAATTGTGGCTTTTAACTCTTCCAATGTCGTCGTCTTTAACCCTTCATTTACTGACAGGACTTGTAAGTCCTGTATATTTTCTCATGGTACTGTATTGATTTTAACGCTTTGAGACCCATTTGGGACGTTGAAATCCAATTCTATGAAGTATCATCTTTAATTGTTAGATGACAGCACAAGCTTATTACTTTTTTTAATGCAAACAACCAACTAATCTCCTAGGCATCCATCTTGTCCTTATATCGTCTTAAATACTTGCCTCTCTAACATACTTCTATGAGAAATAAACTTGTGCTGAACTGACTTCACAGAAGTGGATTTTAACCTGTTCAGGACCGGCGAAAGGAGAAAGAAGCGCTTCCCCAGGCCCGCGCGCTCAAAGAGACTACGCACGCACGGGACCGGGCATTTTTCCCGGTTAAGCATTTTGCCCCGTTAAATTCAAATAAAACGTTCCAATCTGAAATCACGTCTGTGTGATGATGGGCCGGCTGGCACGGAAACACTGATCACAAATACGATATCGCGGGCCGTGAGGGAAGAATCGTCTGATCACATATACGCGATCACGGTCCTGAACAGGTTAAAGATCGAAAGGGTCTCAAAGTACTTAAATTAATACAGAACCATGAGAAAAATGACGTGACTTATAAGTCCTGTCAGTAAACGAAGGGATAAAGCCATTGAAAGAATTAAAAGTCGCAATCCAGCAAGAATGTGTTTCAACATCATATGAAATATTTGTTGAAGTGTGTGAATCAATATCCGATTGTTATAAGCAATGTATTTATTCTAACGTGACTTGCCAGTCACGCCAGTAAGTAAAAAGTTAAGGTGTAGACTTTGTTTTAAATGTATCTCCAAAAGAAAAGTACAGTGGCGTCAGGTCTGATAAAGGGATAGGGTTATACTGTTGGTTGGTTTGTACGCTCAACGACCTATTTTTATGCAAAATGATGGCTAATCAGTCCAGGGCTTCCAGCTTAACGTGGATTCCGAATCACAACGACATTCCCTGCCTAACCCAGTATTCGAATCCGGCATCTTTGGCATGCGAGGCCAGAGCTCTAACCATACAGCCATCAGGTGGGACAGTGTATTCTATGGGACTTCTTCATCCAAGTCATCTGTGAGAAAAATTCTCGTCAAGATATGCTCTTGCACCCTAAGGATTATATGCAGATGCTCCGTCCTGTTGCAATTATGTTAACAAATAAAATTCGTCATCTTTACTAAAGTCCTCGCGAATGCAAACAGTACCCGCCCACTTGATGCTTGTGTGGTTTGCACTCTGGCTTCGCATGCCAAAGATTCCGGGTTCGAATCCCAAGTAAAGCATAGAAGTTTGTTGTGGTTCGGAATCCACGTTAACCTGTAAGTCCCGACCTGATTAGCCGTTATTGTGCACAAAAATAGGTCGTTGAGTGTACAAACAAACCAAACCTTTGGTCTAAGCCTTTAAATAGCCTTTAAATAAGTATGCATTTATTTATTATTGTTTTTTATAAAAGAAAAAGGAATCATCAAAAAATAACACCTTCCAGAAAAAATATGCAAAGTCATAATTATTATTATTATAATTTGGCACCAACTTTAAAAAGCCAAAATCCATCGGAAGCGATATTTTTATTTTTAATGCATTTTGAAGTTAATGTATTATTATTTGTATTTTATAATATTTAGTGCACAAAAGTGTACCACTAAAAATCTGTTCTATAAAAAGTTAAATTAATAGTTTTTAATAAACTTTGAGATTCTTATTGATTGGAATAAGTATTATGAATTACACTTCGTAGCATAACTAAAAAAAACTTCATCGAAATCATTTGAATATTTCTAGTCCTGATCAAATGTCCAATCCTTTACCGGATTACACAAGGCGTTTTCGAAATTTTGTTCAGTAATAATCTTCTAGGGAAAAAAATTATATATAATTTTTTTATATGATTTTAGTATATATAATTTTATACTGTGGTCATTCTTATGTACAAGTGCTTAATTTCCCCCTGATCTCAAGAACATTTGATGTTTTTTATAATTTTACTAAATGCAATCTTATTTTTTTTTTTTTTTTTTAATAATTTTGCGATAATTGTTACCACTTTTGTATATTGTTGGTATAAGAAACCTTTCATTTGTTAACTTTAATGTCGTATTACACTGACGTCCAATAAAAAAGACAAATTAATGTCCGCGATAATATTTTTTACACAATATGATTTAATAAGGGAAATGTGATTTCTATTAAATTTTACTTTCAAATACTCATGTATACATAGGGTAATAGTAGTATTGTTTTTGGTCAAAGAATTTTTTTTTTTTTTTTTGTATTTCTTCACGTTCCGGAACATCCCGACTTTCAAAAAGGGGTCTAGAATTTTTTTTTTGGTCTGCGTGTATACTTGGTCCTCGAACGAATTGACCTATGATGTTCAAATTTGGTGTACGGATTAGTGGTAGCCATGGGACCTACCATTAAGTTTTTCGACAAAATTGCGCATGTGTATAAGATAGCTGTCATTGAAAAAATAATGTTTTTCAGTAGTTGCTAAGAAATGCCTCCACCGATTTTGATCAAAATTGCTGTGGTAATTCCCCCAAAGGTCTTCTAAACATCCCCACCTCTGAAGCTCTTGTAAAAAATACTTTAAAGGCGTAAAATGTTGAAAAATGAATGTCTTCAACACTGAGTTTTCTTCCCTTGAGCATCGCTCATTAACGTTTTCTCTTCTCCTTCATTTCCCGTACAAGAAATTATAATGTAAGAATTATCGAAAGATATATCGCCATATTCGCCATTTAACATGTGTAAAGTTACGTAAGAAAAATTTCAATTTTAGCACAACTATTTTACTATGTAATATTCCTCAAAAATAATTTTCACATCAGAAATAATTTTCATTTGCGTATACTAAATTAAAAGGTTTGTTATATTCATCATTTTTCAACTGGTGCCTTATAACGTCTAATTTATACATAAAAATCTGGTTTGGCATGCACGCTCAACGACCTATTTTTGGGCACAATTACGGCTAATCAGTTTGAGACCTACGGATTAACTTGGATTCCGAACCACAACGAACATCCCTGCTTAACCCAGGATTCAAACCTGGTACTTTTGGCATGCGATGCCAGACAAAGTTGCTTCATTCGACAAAGTTTTTTTTTTTGACAAATTGTTTAAAGTTTGTCGAGAAATAAGGAAAGTAAAAAAATATATTTGATAAAAATGGTATTATGACAAAAAAAAAACTCACTTGTTTTGGTTCCCAAAATTCCGACTGATAAAATCAGTTTTGAAAATCATTGAAACAAACGAATGTTTTAATCATACAGCACTAACCTCACAACCATCAGGTGGGCCTAAAAATCTGAACAAAAAATATTGTCATTCGTTTTGTAGTGGGGCAATCTTTAAGAGAAACACAATGTCCCTTATATAAAAAAAAATATTTAAAAAGCCATGTCCCCTTAAAAAAAAAATCATATTGCTATTCCGCGTTCTGTAGTGCGGCAATACACAAGCTATTTTAAGAAAAATGTAAAGTCCCCAATATATATATATATATATTTTGTAAAAAGCCATGTCCCCTTAAAAAAACATATTGCCATTTTGTTCTGAGGTAAGGCAATCCACAAGCTATTGTAGAGAATGACCATGTCCCCTATATAAAAAAAAATATTCTAAAAAGCTATGTCCCCTTTTAAAAAACATTGTCATTCCATTCTGTAGTGAGTATCCACAAGCTATTTTAAGAAAAATGTCATGTCCCCTGTATTAAAAAATATTGTAAAAAGTCATGTCCCCTTTAAAAAACATTGTCATTCTATTCCGTAGTGAGTATCCACAAACTATTTTGAGAGAAAGACCATGTCCCCTATATCTGCCCTTGGTGTTCCGCAGAGCCTTATGGAAGTGGAACACTGCTCTTACAGATAGACTAAGATGAGCAGAGCAGGACAATGGGCCCTTTAGCACCTTCGATTCGAACGAGGTGTGTATGAGGCATCAAAGCGTAGATCCTTCCGAGTTCATGAGAAAAGTTTCGATCTGCGGGTCGGGAAGATCTTTTGGTGAAACAATCGACTTGCTTCAGTGCTTTCATAATCGGAACATCCTCGGACAAACCGAAATGGATGAATGGAGGGGGCTGCTTCATTCGATTCGGGTTTTTTTTGTTTTACAAGTTTTTTAAAGTTTATCGAGAAATAGGGAAAGTAAAAAAATTATATTTAATAAAAATGGTATTATGACAAAAAGAAAAAAACAAGAAAAAAACACTGGTTTTGGTTCCCGAAATTCTGACTGATAATATCAGTATTGAAAATCATAGAAACAGACGATTGTCTTAGTTTTTTAAAAATCCATTTGTAATTTAAATTGTAATGCTATCATAAAATGTTAAGCTAATTAAATTTAAATTTATAATTAATTATTAATAATTTCATTTGATGGCAAAAATAAATGTTACATTCTTAAATCTTATATTCTAAACAAATTTTATAATTTTGAGAAAAACTTTAGACTATTCTAATGAAACGATTAGAATTATATATAAAAAAATGGAAGCAACAATAATTATTAATTTCGGAAAACTTACAATTATCAATGTTAATATTTATTATTATTATTATTTATATTAAGAATATTAATTAGAGAAAATTAATAAGAATATTTATTAATTGAGAAAGAATTTTTAGAAAACTAAATGAATTTTTTTTCTTCAATTAACAATACAATGATCAATTAACAATACAAAGATCAAATATCAATGCGAAGATACAATTAACAATACAACGAGTGATAAAAAAATACATCGATACAGTTTTGTAGGTAATGTTCTCTAAGTACTGGAAAAAGAAAGTCAGATGTAACTCAGTTTTAAGTTAATTTAAGTATACAAAACTAGATACCGAATTAAAATTATCACTAAACAAAACTTTATTTTTCTTATTCAAAATATTGTCTTTAAAACAGTATTTATGTAGATAGTGTCATTTGACTTTAAAACAACGAAATTTTGTTCCACTTTGAGGTTTCATAGAAGAAGTTCCGGGTGATCATAAAGTTGGTTGGTTGTTTTCAGATTATCTGGCACCGTCAGCAACACGAGGGCTATAATGCACCGAAACATTCATCATTTGACAAGCCAACATACATTTACAAACACCCATGCCTAACATGGGACTCGGAACCCGCAACCTCGCGGTCTAGAAGCTAGCATGCTAACCACTATACCGTGTGGTCGGCGGGTGATCATAAAGAAATTTTGCCAATATATAGATCTCTAGCTTCCGTTTCGTTCAACAGATCGAGATGAGATTTCAGGTATAGTTATTCAGAGGTATGAGCTCGAGATTCTGTGAAAGGCAACAAATTATAGTTACAGAAACTCAACATTTTCGAATAGCAACACCTACTTTTTCCTGTCGCAAAATGCTCAATGCATGCGAAAACTCTAAAGAGCGTTGGAACAGTACATGTATCACAAAAAACAAATGCACGCACAGAAAAAAATAGCTCTGCGAACGGCCAACAAAAAACACGATCGGGGCGCATGGTGCAAATTTGCATATGACGGAGGACAAAGTTCACATGCTGCCATCGCAGGCAATTTTATTGGTTTTCTACGCTGAATATCTGTCAAGCGGCGTTCTGTGATAGGTATCTTTACTCTGCTGGTCGTTCGCAGAGCTGTTTTTGTGCGTGCATAACGCATCCATTTTTTGTGATATACGCACCGTTCCAACGCTCATTAGCGTTTTTGCTTGTACTGAGCATTTTGCGACAGGAAAAAGTAGGTGTTGCCGTTCGAAAGTTTCGAGTTTTTATGAATATAACCATAACCGTGAGTGCCCTTTTATTGCCATTCACAGAATCTCGAACTCATACCTCTGAATAACCATGCCTAAAATTTCATCTCGATCTGTTGAACGAAACGGCCGCTAGAGGTAAATATATTAGCAAAGTTTCTTTATGACCACCCTGTATCATGCGGTCTTAATGAAATGATAATAACTAGATAATAACTACGTATCCAAAATTGGAATAATAGTCATTAAATATTTGGCCTACAAAATTTTTATTACAATACTACGACTTAATTTTTTTTTTTAAAAAACAAAATTTTTTTTAACAATTTATCCCCGAAACTATTTAAATGCAGATATATTCTACAGCAATGATTTTACATAAAACGTCTTTAATAATAAAATCTCGTGTTTCATAAAAAAAAAAAAAAATTGAAAATTATATTAAGTTTCAAAACCAAATTATTGCAAAAAATTAATGAAAATTAATTTGATATCACACACTGGTTTAAATGGGGCTACAAAACTTATCACGTTATGGTAATTTTTTGATTGTACATATTCTTAAAAAAAAGCCTCCCTACTCCCTAAATATCATAACTCCGAAACAGTGAGATACAAAAAGAAGAGACTAGTGGTATGTTTGATAGATAGGTATGGAATTTTAAATTCACTGGTTTGCAAAATTAGTCGCAATACTTAAATGAGTTTTTCATTTCCCTCATGAAAATGGTCCCTAAGAGAGTTCAGAGTTCATGTAAATGGTTCAGATTTTTGCAAGACACGCAAACCATTTTATTCCTATCTATACAACATTCCACCAGTTATGTCATTTCAAATTTATAGTCTGAAGAGTGACTGCAAATTTAAGTATCTCATCGAACATCATTCAGATTTTTTTTAAATAGAATGTGGATAAATGTTAATAGATCATGAATCCACTGGTCTGCCGGAGCAAAAATGGCCGAAACTATTCAAAAATCGACTTTGTATGAATTGAACTAAATCCGATTGCCAAATATATTATAACTTGCAAAATAATGAACATATTTTTTTTCTAGTAATACATCATTCCTTAATTTCCAATTAAGAAGGTTGCAGACGATTTGCCTTTCTTGGCGCCAAGATTATCATCTTTTAAAAGTCAGCCAAGTTGGCAATATGTATTACATCATCAGTGACGTAATATTAATCGCCAACTTGGCTCATTTTTAAAAGATGGAAGTATTTTTCGCCAGAGAATAAATATCGTCTGCACTATTCCTCATTGAAAATAAAAGAGCAGTGGGTTACTACATAAAAGAAGAATGCTCATTATTTGGCAAGTTATGACATTTTCAGCAATCGGATTTAGTTCAACTCATTCAAAGTCGATTTTTGAATAGTTTCGGACATTTTTGCCCCGGCAGACCAGTGGATTTATGATCTACTACATATCTCTACATTCTATACAAAAAAAAAGTCCAGAATGATTTTCGATGAGGTATCTAAACGTGCAGTTGCCCCTCGGATTATTATGGATTCTTTTCTGATAGATCCTGTAGTTGTTGAAGACCATATAGTCAGAGAGGCAACTGCAATTTTTGTACCCCATCGAACATCATTCTGAATTTTTTATAGAAATTCGAAAAAAGTGAGTAGATTACGAATCCACTGGTCTGCCGTGGCAAAAATGGCCGAAACTGATCAAAAATCGACTTGGAATGAGTTGAACTAAAATCCGATTGCCAAATATGTCATAACTTGCCAAAAAGAGAACAAACTTTTTCGTCTGGCAACCCACTGCATTTTGAATTTCAATGAGAAAAAGCGCAAACGATTTCTGGATTCTGGCTCAGAAAACTTATTTTTTAAAAGTAAGCTAAATTGGCGACATCAGTTACGTTATCAGTGACGTAATGTTTATTGCCAATTTGGCTCATTTGTGAAAGATGCAAGTAAGCCATCGCCACACATGAGAATCGTCTGCAACCTTCTTAATTGAAAATTAAAGAGTGAGGGTTACCAAATTATAAAAAGCGCTTATTATTTGGCAAGCTATGGCGCATTTGGCAATCGGATTTAGTTCAACTTATTAAAAGTCAGTTTCTGACCAGTTTCGGCCATTTTTGCCACGGCAGACCAGTGGATTCGTAATCTACTCACTTTTCTCCAATTTCTACAAAAAATTCAGAATGATGTTCGATGGGTCCAAAAATTGCAGTCGCCTCTCAGAATAATACATTTTCCGTTTCCCCACGCCTCGAATTGTTACAGATGCCAAGTTGAGAATCTACAGTAATCTCCGTAGGCGTGGGTGGTGTGTAGCATCGAGGCGTGACCGTCTCACGACCACTGCCACAATAAAGGGCTTCTCTGTCACCTACTTTCGGCCGATGGGAATGACAGCTCCCCGTCATTCCGAACAACTTCCAATTGGGATCGGGTGGTTCCGTTCCAATAGAGATCAGATGCTCAATAGAGAGATCTTCATTTTTTCCCTCAATATAGATGCCCTCTTAGTGTAGATTGACAATACATCCTTGGGAAACAAGGGGTGTGAAACAACGCGCAACTTTCAATTATACTATAATACTGGCGTGGATTGGTGTTATTTACATTTTCATCATTTATTTCGAAAAATTATAAGTTTGGCGATGTTTTTGGCGATAATTCCTACATGGGGAGTAAGAAAACGCCAAGATGGTGATTTTAGCGATATACTTTTTGTTACTTCCTATATTACCCTTTCTTGTAAGTGAAACAGAAGAGAGGAGAAAAACGGTCGCTGATGAGCGATGCTCAAGGAAAGAAAACTCTGTATTGAAGACATTCGTTTATCAACTTTTTACGCCATTATAACATTTTTATGGAGATTTCGGAGATGGATATCTTTAGACCACCTTAAGAGGCATTGTCGCAATGGTTTTGATCAAAATCATTAGGGTCATTTTTTAAGCACTTACTAAAAAACAAGACTTTTTTTCAGTTACCTTATGCGCATGTGCAAAGTTGACGAAAACCTTAATGGTAGGTCTTATGGCCACCACTAACCCGCACACCAAATTTGTACATCGTAGGTCAATCCGTTCGGGAGTTATGCTGACTACGTACACAGACATTTTTTCTAGACCGCTTTTTTGAAATCAGGATGTTTCAAAACACGAAAAAATGCACACAAAAAATCGAAATTTTTTTTTTTGGCCGATTACAATACTTTCGTTATGTTATTTTATAATATGAGTAAATTGAATGTAAAAAACACTTTTAGTAAAACAATTTTTGATCGAGAGTTAAAATATTTAAATACTTCTTTTAATTTTAGTCTAATTGGGCAAGAAACAAAGTATTATTTCATTCAAATCAATACAAATTAAGTAAGAAACTAAAAATTTTAACCTTAAAATATATCGCCTGCATAACACCTGAATGTGCTATGTTATAAAGTTAATACAAAGAATATATGAAAAATTTTGTTTGTTATCTCTGCGATGAATTCATAAAAGTGATAAAAAAAATACTTGTAAATCAATATTTTAGCAAATAACATTCATTATAAAATTATGTGTAACAACAGAGCCAAGTGTGACATCGTCTCACTTAAAAACTAAAGACAATCAGAAACCCAGAATAATAACAATGCAGAAGACTAAGCACAGTTTAAATGTTTCTTAGCATGAAAGTCACTTTATTTTATAATTATCAAAATAAAAAGCCGGATAACACCGCTATGTGGATTTAGGGAAATCGAAGATTTTTAGCTCATTTCCTGAAAAAAAACCAAAAAAACACGATGTTCGTTGTTGCATTTATTTTCTAAACCCTCTTTATAAACTAAAGTTATCAAAACAATAAAGTTATTAACAAAATTATAACGAACGTTTTGAATTTCAATAATTGTAATAACAATTCACATCACAGTAATTATTTTGGTTTTAGTCATTATTCAAAGAATTCAATTCACAGTTTTTAAGTTTAGCTCATGTGATAAGAAGACGGTTAGTTAATTGTTTGGTTCTCTCAATGACCTATTTTTGATGGGACCTACAGATTAACGTGGATTCCGAACCACAAAGAACAGCCAAGTTAAATTATGTTGAGTTTATTGTTGATATTCAACATATATATATAGTCACTTAAGTCAATTTTAGATAAAGAAAATATTGATTAAAAATCATCTTTACTTTTGTGAGCAAGAGAAATACTTTGTTATATTAGAGGATTATGTTGAACCACGCCCTTAATTTCAAAGAAAACTTTATCAGTAGCACATTTAGGTGAAAATATTACTATTATCATCTATTTCTATTGAACTTGGTAAATTACTATTATTATCTGTTTTTATTGAATTAGGTAAAAAAAATATATTATTATTAGCATGGACTTTAAACCAAAGGGTAATGTTTTGAATTGGTTGGTTGGTTGTTTTCAGATTATCTGGCGCCGTCAGCAACACGAGGGCTATAATGCACCGAAACATTCGTCATTAGACAAGCCAACATACATTTACAAACACCCATGCCTAATACGGGACTCGGAACCCGCAACCTCGCGGTCTAGAAGCCAGCATGCTAACCACTATACCGTTTGGTCGGCATGTTTTGAATTGGTCACAAGTGTCCAAATTTAAAGTGTCGAATTAAAGTGTCCAAATTAAAGTGTCCATTTAATGTTTGCACATGCGCGCAGGAAAGGCATTGTGAGAGCATGCGCCTAATCCACCTGCTTGTATAAAAAGATACATATGCTGATGTTGTTCAGTTGTATTGGTTAACCGATGTTTTAGAAAACTCAAATAAAAAGAAATCTTTGTAATGGGTTTGGACTTAAAGCCCAGGGTAAACTGTACATCGGTCTTAAGAATATTACTATTATTTTGAAGTTTTTATTATTATTATCTATTTGTATTGAATTAGGTAAAAACGTTACTATTATCTATTTGTATTGAATTAAGTAAAAAAATTGCTATTATATCTATTTATATTGAATATACTATTATTATACCTCTGTATTGAATTAGGGAAACACATTACCATCATTATCCATTTGTATTGTGATAAAGCTAATGAATAAATCAAAAAATTGAGTTTGGACTCATGAGTTTGGAGTTTGGATTCTCAGTCCTGCATAATTAAACCCCACACGATTTAGTTCCACAATCAAATTTACCAGTCATATTTAAATGAAACTCCTATTTTCTTTTACCATTAAATTGTGTGTTATGAACCTCAGTTCCTAGTCTAATTCACTTCGTTTTGCCAGGGTCTCGGTAATTGTGGTCATTGACCATCTCGTGACAGTGGTGAGTGTGCCACAAAGAGGAGTCCTGTGCTGTTGTTGGTGTCAAGCACATTATGAAATAGTGAAGTCGTAAAAGGGGAAAGAGGTCACTCATCTGCTTTCCCAACGATAAAACAACGTACTTTCAGCCTCTTTTGGGTCGATTGCGAATAGATATTAAAGTGGATCTTAGGGCATTATTATACAGAGCCACTGGAGTGGCGAACGCGCGCCACCGCTTCTGGCCGTTTCTGTGGCTCAGTATAATAAGCTCTATATGATTGCATGTATCGTTCAGAGTCTGAGCACCACAAGCGACAGACACCTCTAGCCACAGTTGTGGCTCAGTGTAATAAGCTCCATAGGATGCATGTATCGCTTCAAGTGGCTTGGCTGAGCGACTGAAGCGGTGGCACATGTTCGCCACTCGAGTAGCTCTGTATGATTAGGACCTTAGGTCCTTATTATATAGAGTAACTGCAGTGGCGCGCACTCGCCTCAGTTTCAGACGCTCAGACAACCACGCTTAGCGAAACATGCAATCCTATGGAGCTTATTATACTGGGCAACTGCTGTGGCTAGATATGTCTGTCGCTTGTGGTGCTCAGACTCTAAGCGATACATGCAATCATCTAGAGCTTATACTGAGCTACAGCAGTGGCCAGCCCGGACATATTTACTGTGGCACGCGTTCGGCCACAGGAAAGGCTCTGCATAATAAGAGCTTTAAGAATAAAAATTTTTGACAAATATAGGGTCTTGGGGTGCAGTGGAGGAAGGAACCCGATGGAACGGCGTTCCAATGCAGTTTCCTATAGGCTTCGAATTCAGTTAAATGCGGTTGGAATTTTTGGTACAATAAATTAATCATACGTTGACTTTTAAACTACAAGATAAAAATTATTTTATCATATTTATTTGTTTCAAGATATTTTATGTTCAATTCCTTAGGAGACATAAATTATCCTTGTTATTGCCCTTGTAATTAGCCTTCACGTTATAAGGACAATATTATTAATTGCATATAAAAATTTTAAAATTCATTTTCTATCAATTTTTTTTTAATTATGGAAATAGAATTTTCCCTTAGAAACAGGGAAGTAAAATTTAATTTTTTCTTCTTCTATTTTTGCTAACTCTTTCAAGGATAGGCCATATTTGCCACAAAAGGGACATAATAGGCAGACACTTGAAATAAGGCGAAATATTCGTTTTCATCATTGTTATTATCTACATTAATAAAACTAAATAAAAAAAAAAGAACCATTAGTACACAACTTGCATTTTTCCACTAACAAATTACACAATCTCTTAATAATCTACACACTTTCATATTAAACTGACACCTGGCCGCCATTTGTGATAAACAATATACGAAAATGTTTATGGATATCGAAACAAAATTAAAAATGTAGTTCAAGATAAAATTAAACTCATTACTGAAGCCATTCATATATTTATGATTTAACCAACAAAATTTTAAGTTTTCAAATTAACACGTTTTCTTTTGATAAATATCTTGCGCTTGTAACATATCATCTATTACAAGTTAGCCACTTTCTTATTCAACGAGTCCAAGCACAACCTTAAAGTGACTATATTCAGTGAATATAAACAGAACTAGGGGGCTTCGCCCCCTGCTCGCTAACGCTCGCCAACCCCCAAACGCCTCGCTGCGCTCGGATTGAGCGGCTTTGCAGCTCGAATTTGTGGTTAAAACATCTTGCTGCGCTCGGATAGGTTTGCCAGCCATAAAAAATGTAACCAAATTCTTATAAATTTTATGTAAGGCCTAATAGAGAAAACACCCAAATTGCAAGTTTCATAATAGAAAGTTAAATATACTATCCGCCAACGTTCTGACTTAAAACTTCATTAGCTATGCCCTTACATTGAAGTCCTAATATTTTTTATTTATTCTGATAAGTCGCCCCGTTAGAGAATGAAGTCCAACGCGAAGCATTTTCTGGATAGAAATACTTCAAAATAATAATTACTCTAATACAAAAATGATTCAGAAAAACAGAAAAAATCAACTTTAAAACGAAGAGTTTAAAAAGAGCTTTAAAATTAGCAACGGTTGGTTGGATGGTTGAACCCCCGAGCAGCCGGTTTGTTGTTTACATACATAAGGATGTTGCCAATCATATATTCAAAATCATGGAGGCTTTGTAGTAGCTTAATGATGAAAAATATTGAAATTTAACTAATTAATAAAGTGTTAATAAATTATTTTGGCACGTTTTGGCAAATCTACAGCTTATTTCCTTTAAAATGACACCTTGATCATTGAAATTGGTTGAGCAGTTTAGGCGGACGGACTAACCCCAAAAAAACGTATTGCCTATTAAATATATAGATAAATATATTTAAAATGTTTCAAATTGATATTAACATTATTTCTTACAGAGATGATAAAAAAAAAGAATTCAGGACATCTCTATTTCAAAATGTATTTATTCGACTTGTTCCATGATAATCATTAAAAAAGTCATTTTCTATAATCAATGATTCATTAAAAAGAATTTACTTTATAAAAATCCCCCCACAACCTCAGTGTGCTTCAAACATATCGAAAAGGGTCTCTAATAAGGCCTAACCTACCAATAAGGGCTGGTTTTCAGATTATCTGGCGCCATCAGCAACACGAGGGCTATAATGCGCCGAAACATTCGTCATTAGACAGGCCAACATACATTTACAAACACCCATACCTAACACGGGACTCGAACCCGCAACCTCACGGTCTAGAAGCTAGCACGCTAACCACTATACTGTTTGATCGGCGTGTTCCAATTTGATTTTTCAAAGATGTTAAATGGATATCCTAATGAAGTCTTATTTAAAAATTATACATTAATTTCATGTATAAACGAATAATTAACTATATCAAAGGTTGTTTTCAGATTATCTGGCGCCGTCAGCAACACGAGGGCTATAATGCGGCGAAACATTCGTCATTAGACAAGCCAACATACATTTACAAACACCCATACCTAACACGGGAACCTCACGGTCTCCGCAACCTCACGGTCTAGAAGCTAGCAAGCTAACCACTATACCGTTTGGTCCTACCAATAAAGGCATCCTTTCTGTATCAAAAACTGTTAATTAAAATCTCACACGGGTACTGTCATTTAAAGGATTTTAGTAGCTGTTTTTTATAAAGACAGGGATGCCCTTATTAGTAGCTATGGCCTTGTTTTCAGAACTTTTCGATATTTTTAAAGCATATTGTGAGAAAAAAAATTATAAAATTGATTTTTTTAAATAAATCATTGATTGTAGGAAATAACGACACAGCTTTCATAAAATAAAAACTATAATTTATTCTTCGTTCAGAGGCTCACAAAACTTCTTTAAGCAACTGTGAACTCGTTATCATGCTTTAACAACAGCTTCAGTGCATACAATTTCTCATGTATGCACACAATGATAATTCAGGCACATCAAAAGTTAACAAGCGCTTAACTCTTTTCAAAACAATTGCTCAAAAGCTAACAAACTCATTTCGCGAATCGACGACGCTTTTAGTCGGCGAAGTTTCCAGAAAAATCAAGTGCAAACTATTTTGCTATCAGAAGACATAAAAAAGTCGCGAAACCTCCCGACTGTACCGCAAGTCGCTAACCCTTTCCTCTAGCCTGTATTATCGCCGGTAAAAAAAGCAAAAGTAATAATAAAAAAATCGAACTTCAAAATGAAAAATAAGAAGAAAAAAAAAGGAAACGCTATTCACAACTATTTAAAGAAAACTGCTACACATTTCGAAATAGTGATGTTCTGTTTCAATACTTTAAAAAAAAATAACGTTAATATCAAATGAGACATTTTAAATATATATTGATTTCTTTATAGCCTTTAAATATTCTCAATTTCAGGTTGCGCTTAGACTCGTAGAATAACATAGAAAGACCGAAGAAGAGAAAAATTGGTTTCAAAAATTGATTTTGATTGGGAAGAGATAATTCCAGCTGAATTCAGACGATAAGAATTTATTAACCCGAACTCTAATGAAACGCATCTTTAACAAAACTCTAGCAAAACGAATTCTTTTACAAGGTTAATTTTGAATAAAAATACTGTTTTAGTAAAATGTTTAAATGAATGGTTAAGTTAGTTTGAAAGTTCGCATTTGACGCTTGACATGATATGGGTTTACTCTTCATTGAAAGCCGTACCATTCGTTTGGATGAATACTCAGAATACGAAAATCCTCAATTTGGAAGAAACACACAATATCACAGCTTTGCCGTGTTTCCGTTTTCGCCCGCTATGTATCTAACGTTGGAATTAAAATTATGAAACTGTGTTTTATGAAGGTAACTATTTCCCCATTTTAAAATATTAATTTTGATTTTACAGATTGGTGTATTTTTTAGGTGATCCTCAAATTTTGAAATTGATTTGGTTGTATTCAGATTATCTGGCGCCGTCAGCAACACGAGGGCTATAATGCGCCGAAACTTTCGTCATTAGACAAGCCAACATACATTTACAAACACCCATGCCTACGCGGGACTCGAACCCGCAACCTCGCGGTCTAGAAGCCAGCACGCTAACCACTATACCGTTTGGTCGGCTTTGAAATTGATTTAGATGCAATCCCCGTAAAAAGCGAAACACAGCCACAACACAAGTTCAAATAAAATGCTATGAAAATATATTATAGATTTGGAAGAAAATGGTCATAATTTCCGAAAATGTTGTCTTTTGTAATAGAATTACTTGAAAATTTCAGGTGACCCGGAATCGAAAATCGTGAAAAATGTAGATTCTAAGATTTTAATTGTTTCAAATAGCGGCTTTAATGATGTTTACAGTGATATACAGGGTGGTCATAAAATAACTTGGCCAATATATGAACCTCTAGCGGCCGTTCCGTTCAACAGATCAAGACGAAATTTCAGGTATAGTTATTTAAAGGTATGAGATCGAAATTCTGTGAATGGCAATAAATTGACGAGCACGGTTACGGTTATAGTTACAGAAACTCGAAATTTTCGAATGACAACACCTACTTTTCTTGTGCAACAAGAAAAAGTAGGTGCTGCCTCTCGAAAATCGAATCTGATGTTTGTCGCCAAGCGGCAGCATATAATTTCTTTAGGTTACTTGTACACAATGAACTAAATTGGGATTATTGGAAAGAACCCCATAGCTAATCAGAACTTTTCTGGCTAGAGCTATTTCGGAATAATCTCATTTCATATGCTTGAGCTGCTTTGTACCCATTGCACTGAATTGAAATTAATTTTATAAAAACTCTAGCTTGTCAAGTACTGACGGGTAATACTATTTATTAAAGAAGATTGTTTATTTAAAACGTGACTTACTCAGAACTATATTTCTGATGCTTGATGTACCTTTTCTAAGTAACTACAAGATATATTAAATTGAAATTTTTTATAGGAATAAAGCAAACATTGTTTATTACTTTAACTTGGACTTTTTCAAAAATATTGCCTAGTTCCTTCAAAAAGTGATTTGTTACTAAAACATAACCAAAAAAAAATGACAAAAGACGCATTTTTTATATTTAAAGTTCAATAACTATTTTTCATGGGTAAATATTTCTAAAAGCCCACGCTAAAGTAAGTAGAAATATTTAATGAATATTTCAGTATTGGTTGGTTGTATTCAGATTATCTGGCGCCGTCAGTAACACGAGGGCTATAATGCGCCGAAACATTTCGTCATTTAACAAACCAACATACATTTACAAACACCCATGCCAACACGGGACTCGAACCCGCAACCTCGCGGTCTAGAAGCCAGCACGCTAACCACTATACCGTTTGGTCAATGAATATTCCAATGTTTAAATTTTGTTTCTAGCTGTAATAGTACGAGAAAAGGTACATCAAAAACATAGTTCCAAGTAAATCAAGTATAAAATAAATAATTTCCCTTAAGTTATATTATACCCGCACTATATGTCGGTTTGTTAATGGTACTTCCAATTTAAGTATTGCAAAGTGTTATACATCACGAACGCAGCTGTTTGAAACTATAAAAATCTTAAAATCTACATTTTTCATGATTTTCGTTTCTGGGTTACCGGAAACTTTCAAGTATTTCTATCACAAAAGTCAACATTTTCGGGAATTATGGCCATCTTTTTCCAAATCTAATAATATGATATTTAGCACCATTTTATTTTGACTTGTGGTGTAGTTGTATTCCGCTTTTCACGAATAAATCAAAATCAATTTCAAAATTTTTCTGTAACATAAAATTCATATTTTAAAATAGTGAAATACATCAAAATGCCTAATTTCTTTTTTAACTGCCGTCAAAATTGACTTAAAATACCGAACTCCAACTTTTTATAATGCACATTTTTACAATTTCTGGTATGACATGATGAATGCTTATTTTTATACAATTTCTAATTTAACCTGTCAAAGTGCATATTTTGAAATTTCTTATTTGATCTGATAAAATCAGAAATTGAAAAGATAAACGTTTTATCTGATACAATGTATGTTTTTACAATTTCGGATTTGATCTGGTAAAATGCATATTTTTACAATGTCTTATTTTTACGCCTAATTTAACCTGTCAAAGTGAATGTTTTGAAATCAAGGGCGGATCCAGAGTTTTATAACGGAGGGGGCTGTTAGTAAGTTATATTACTATACCATGGGATAACTTAACTTGATTATACCGAATATGTCACTGAGACCTAAAAAGTCTCATTAAGCGACGCTATGTGTGAATTTATGGCTGTAAATTAGAGTTGTCTTTGACAATATCGTTCAGTGTAAAATATTGTTACAAGTGATAGAAAGGATAATCTAATAAAGAATACATATACAAAATCAATACTGTAATTCGGTTTGTTGTCGTACTTCGTCCTCGGCTTTTTTATCTCTATTTTTTGGGAAGAGAACATTTATATAAAAGATGTTCAGTATGGATTAGTCAAATTTTTATTGACTTCATCCAAGGCCTGAGTGAAGCGCGAGTTAAAATGTGAGAGGTCAAAACAATATACTACATTTTGGTTTTATATTTAATTGCATTCTTTTACAAGTACATAAGCTTGAATAAATTAAATAATAAAATATCAGTATTATAATCAAATATATATAAATTGAATATCTGTGTTAGTTTTGGATGCCAACCTTAGACTTTTATGTGCTGTTTGGCATGACTATAATAAATAAAATATTCATCATCGTCTTTATTTTTTTCTTATTTAATCCAGATCGGAGGGGCGATCGCCAACTCCGCCCCTAGCTGGATCCGCTAATGTTTGAAACTTCTTTTTTGATCTGATAGAACGTTTATCTTTTCAATTTTTGATTTTATCTGATAAAATGTATGTTTTTACAATTTCTTATTTGACATGCTAAAATCATATTTTTACCTTTTCTTGTTTGATCTGTTACATGCATATTTTTACAATTCTCATTTGAAGTCTTATAATGTATATTTACAATTTCTTATTTGACCTGTTAAAATGCATATTAAAAAAAAAAAAAAATTTAACCTACTAAATTTTTACGTGAATGCATAAAAATATGTTTTAAAATATATTATCATTATATAAAATATGAAATATCATGTAGAGTGAATATTTAAAAGTGCATATTTTTATGCGACTTCTGATTTAATCTGATAAAATGCATATTCTTACAATTTCTTATGTGTCCTGTTAAATGCATATTTTTACAATTTCTCATTTTATTTGTTAAAATGTATATTTTTTACAAACTCTTATTTGATCTCATAAAACTTATTTTAACAATTTTTATTTGACTTTTTAAAATGCATATTTTTATAATTTCTTATTTCACCTGTTAAAATGCATATTTTTATTTGACTTGTTAAAATGCATCTTTTTACAATTTCTTATTTCACCTGTTAAAATGCATATTTTTACAATTTCTTATTTCACCTGCAAAATGCATATTTTTACAATTTCTTATTTCACCTGCAAAATGCATATTTTACAATTTCTTATTTCACCTGCAAAATGCATATTTTACAATTTCTTATTTCACCTGCAAAATGCATATTTTACAATTTCTTATTTCACCTGCAAAATGCATATTTTACAATTTCTTATTTCACCTGCAAAATGCATATTTTACAATTTCTTATTTCACCTGCAAAATGCATATTTTACAATTTCTTATTTCACCTGCAAAATGCATATTTTACAATTTCTTATTTCACCTGCAAAATGCATATTTTACAATTTCTTATTTCACCTGTAAAATGCATATTTTACAATTTCTTATTTCACCTGTAAAATGCATATTTTACAATTTCTTATTTCACCTGTAAAATGCATATTTTTACAATTTTTATTAGACTTTTTAAAATGCATATTTTTACAATTTCTGGTTTCACCTGTTAAAATGCATATTTTTACAATTTCTATTCGTCCTGGGAAGAAAATACATCTCTTTATGTCATAGAATAATAGATAGTTACGATATAGGATTTGAGTCTTTCGTTGCCATAAAAAGATTTGATAAGGACAAATCGAAAAGTGTAAAATATGTTTAAAGAAATGCTGAATTCATGTATTTGAAGCTACGATGGCAGCATAGTTTTGTTCCCAGATCTGCAAAGCCACATAAATGTCCGAGTTCGGCTTAAAAGCGAAACTGCGCATTGGAATGCGCGTTGACAGGGAAGGAATGCGCTTTAGGGTGGGCGGGTCTGGCATTGGAGTCCTGGGAACGGGTCGCGGGGTCGCGAACCGAGCATCACGCCGCGACCCCTTGGCATCGCCCGATTGTTTTCTTCCTTCCTCTGTCATTCCGAAACAACATTGGAACACAGATGGGTGCGAACATTTAGTATTGGAGGCAAAGGGAAGCATGGTTGATTTGCCGTGACCAAAGTTTTTTATTTTTATTTCGTTCATTTTTAAAGGAGGAATCGATTGAATTTTATCGAATAAAGCTTTTATAGAAAATAAATGTCAGGAGTTAAAGGCTCGATTTGACATTGTTAAAGAAGGTCCGGCACTTTAAAAAATTTTAAAGTATAAATTTTGAGTTTATTATTGTTTATTAAAATTATTTTCTTCAAAATGATACCTTATTTGTTACAATACCTTATTTAGAAGTATTTTTAATAATTTCTTGAAGTAAACACACTCCTCCCTTACCCGTCAACTGACGTAACTAGAAATCACGTTATCTCAAAATGCACTTTTTTTTTCATCTTTAGGTACATTTTTCTCCAAAACTTCTCAAGTTAAAATTCTGATTTTTTTTAAGGTTAACATATAAGGTAAATCAAAGTATTTTAACTAAAGGAATAAGAAAAATATTGTTTATTTTTTTTATAGAAATATTTTAAGTTGAAAATTTGAACTTTTTTTGGACACTTTTAAAGAAGCCATATTTATTTCAATTTTTAAAAAAAGTTTAAATCCCGATTTAAAGTTTTGTTAAATATTTAAATAATATGTGGTAAAAACTTCATGCATATCAGACAGTTGGTTCTAGAGAATTCTATGGAGAGGCCGGACCCTCTTAAATGCATCAAAGACGGTTAGCAAGAAAATTTATCAAACGACATTTACAGTTATTTTCTTTGTTAATAAATTACGATTGTGGTTCCAGTTAGTGTTTTATGAAAATCACAAAAATAATTTTCATAAAACCTGAAAAATTCCAAATATACTTTAAATTATCTAAATAAACAAGGTAAAAGTTAAAAATAATGACTTTTTATCCATTTCAAAGTCTACTTTAATGGGTTAAATTAATGGATTCAGAAAAATGCAGGGACGTAAAATGGGCCCATCGATTCATGCAGCCTCAAACTTTCAATATAATCATTAATGAAATGTTACTAATTATTGTTAAAAATAAAATAATTCCAATAACTAATTGAAAATTTAAAAAAATTAAATAGGAATAATAAATAATATATTTTAATATTTATATTTAATAATTCATTTGAAGAATTGAATAGTTTTATTTATTTATTAATTTTAATAATTGAAGTGTTTTAATAATTAGTTTAATTTAAATAAAAAATTTGTCTCTACTGTTTGTACCTCATTTGAGTGAACTTATTTTTTGCATAAACCATTGATAGCTTTTGTTGCAGAAACTAAAACAGAGGAATCAAAAAATTGCAAAATAAAAATTTACCTGGTACATAACAAATATGTTTAATATTTAACTATTAACCGTCTCAGCCCATTTTTTAAAATTCCTTATATTAACTTCGATTTGTGTGTACGTGTGTGGGTGGCTGTGTATGTCGATAACGAGCAAATCTGTGGAGTCCTAACTTACCCCTTTGCCGTCATCCAATCGGGCTGAAACTTGACAGATAGGTTCGATATCCATGACAATGCATTCTACCAAATTTTGGGGGCTGTTACTGTCACAAAGAGGTCATTTTTACGGAATACTAATAAATCCAATTGCCATCATCCAATCATGCTGAAATAGCATTTAACCGATCATCAGGGGTATAGTGGAGCGGGAACGGTGATCCTTTAGCTATTTAGAAGGCGGAACAGCGTTCCCTCACCTATTTTTTTTTTTTTTTTAGTTTGCTTTCTGTGCATGACTCTTAAAGCAAAGTCAAGTAAGAAAACGAAAAAGTCATTTTGTAAGAACTTTGCTTTCGTCTACGATCCACAACTTCAAAGCTGAACAGGCAAGTTCAAGTATTTGTAAAACACTTAAAAGAGGCGCGGCAATCACACATGGCCATTTCTCCTTCATTAGAAATGAACTGACATACATGTTTACATCTATCTATGATTTATCCGATGACAATGATCTTCCATAATGAATGATCTGTACTTATGGATGAATTCCAGAAGTTGTACGATTCAGCATGTATACGGACAGAAACTTTCGTACACAAATTCACGCCAACTACCTACATTTTTAAAGAGCAAAATTGTGGTCTGGCCCTTCCCTTGAAGAATGATTCCCCTCCTCTAATTTTAACGGAAACGCTAACCGATTTATCAACAAAAGTTATGTAAAGTTTTTTTTTTATTAGTTTTTTTTTATATATCACCGAATTAATAAATTATTTGTAAACCTCTCGCCGTACCTAAGAAATGAATTCGTTCAAGAGGAAAAAACAAATGATAATAAGATATGCGTGTTTTTTTTGTTTTTGTTTTTTTTTGACAATCCAAAAAAGTGAAGCAAACCTGCGATTTTGACGGAATAAACTGGGTGGTACTAAGAATCCAGACAGGTAAGTGCAGAATGTTTATATTTTGTATTAGCTTTTAGGGTGTTTTGAGATTACGGAATTTTGCATTTATATTTTGTCAGATATTGGGAAATATTTATTTTATTGCCAGATATTGGGAAAATCGAACTGATACGTTGAATGAATATGGAAAATATGTTCAAAACAGTATTGATTTTTTAACTCTCACTTACTTTAACTCAATAATGAAAATGGTAATGGTGTCAGGAAGGTGCATGGGAAGATGCTTGCATTCACCTATTTGCTTAAATTTTTATAAAAGTGGAGAAAATGGTAACATTCACCAGAAAAAAATAAAGTGTGTGCCATCAAACAATAGATTTTACACTTGTCATTGCGAGAAGAAAAGAGCTTCGAAAAAAAAATATTCTTTGCAAACTTCTACAAATAATGCTGCCGGCACCAAAAGGCCTTTTGGCCTTTTCCAAAAAGTGAAAGTATTCACATTTGTTGATGTTATATATTTCCAGAGCCGTCTTAAGACGTATGCGATAGCTCACATGAAACTTTTAAAGGACCGCCGAAATAAGAATATAAAAAATATGGTTAAAAATTTGAATTTTTTTATGTAATTTTAAATGCAAAATAGCAATTTGAATATGTTAAGTTCAACAGATAAAATGTTGCTTGAAAGTACAGTAAAGAGACTGGTTTCAAGCGCACCGCGAAGTTGTTTTGACAGAAATGAATAGTAGGAAAGCTATTTAAATGTATTTTAAAATGCAAGATTAAATTGCTTTTCGGTTTGCGAATGGGAAAGCTTTTACATTTACAGTTATTTCAGAGTTTATTCCAAAAAAATGTAGCAGCGTTCTTTAAAAAAAAAATCTTTTTTACCCCCAAGTTTTAAACAAATCAACACTAAATACAGTGGTGGCAAAAAAAAAGGAGGAAATTTCCCCCGATCTATTTTAAAATCTAGTGATTTTGATGACAATATCATATATGTTTTGCAGTTTGCTTTCTCCTCCGATTCATACCCACTTTTGACGATTATTGTCACCTAATCGTCATAACCGAACTGGATAAGATTAAAAAACCAGGAACGTCCCAAACAAATCGATACGTCTGGCAAGTGATGATTCAACGTTTGAATATCCCGCTTACAATTAGAGATGATTGGGATGGTACACAAATTAATATTTTTTCAAGAAATTTTAATTTAACTGATGGATTTTAACTTTCCAATTGATAGTCTTCTAATTGTTAATTAATTCTTCAAATTGTTACAATTTGGAAAAGGAAGGGTCTCTCAAGCAAGAGGAACTTCTCTACATTTTCTTTTTGAATAGGAGAAAAGCCGTAAAACTCTTAATCGACATCTGCAACAATCGCAATCTTTTAAATTCATTTTAAAAACAGATTTCGAGGAGCTACAGAATCTGGGAATTTATTCGAACCCATAGCATGTAAGACATCTCTGAAATTTTGGAAAATTGTTGTACAAAATCTGTTTAAAAATTTGCGTCAATAATATGTTTGAAAATGTCTTATAATCCATTTATAAAGTGTCAAACAATCCGTTAAAATGAGTTGTGCAAAGTAAATTGTTTAAATATCTATAAAATTTAATAGTTAAAAAAATTATTTCTACAAAAGAAGTCTAAACACACATTTTTTTCTTTTTAGTTTTTGAGGTGCTCATTAGCTGTTTTGAAATTAATAAAGTAATATTAATAAAACTATTTCATTGTCATTTTTTCATTTTCACTTTCATTTTTTCTTGCTTTCATGTTACTCTATGTATTTTTCCCTTTCCATTGATGTATTTTGTTTCTACTCAAATTAGAAGTATGTTATATTTTGTTTTAAAAAAGCAAATTATCAATGTTGTTTATATAAGCCTTTTACCTTAAATTTTGATTTTCTGTAAACGTGATATTTTAAACTTCAATGTATCTTTTCTAACTAGATTTTCTTTCTAACTAACATACCAATATTTTTTTTATTAAATTGTATCACATAAATTATAGGTTAAGCGGAGGTTAAAAAAAATTCTGTTTTCTTTATTATTTTTTAAGTGCCAAATCTTTGTAAAAAAATTAGGCTTTTCTCAATTTTTTTTTTGTTTGAAAATTGATAAAAATTTAACAAGAAAAATTCTGATATTTCTTGCCAAAGTTTAGCCTCAGATTATATGTACTAAAATTTCATAAGAAAATCACGTTTATCGAAATTCAGAGTTAAAGGTAAAAGGCTTATATAGTTAACATTGATAACTTGCTTTTTTAAAACAAAATATAACATACTCCTAATTTGAGTAGAGATATCCTCGTCAGTGGAAAGGAAAAATACATAGAGTAACATGAAATAATCTCAAAATGGACATATTTTTTTTTTTTTTTTTTTTTTTAAATAAATTTTGAAACGTAGTTTGCCACACATTTTGCTGATAGAAATGTTTTTATATCAGCGTTAATGAATATAAAAATAAAAATTGCCAATGCATATAAAGGATTTTTTAAAACCTCTGTTTTTATGAGTTATATTATTAGGGTACTGAGTCCCCTTAAAACATAAAAGCAATTTTAAAAACATTCAGATGATATATGTATATTTAATGCGAGATATGGAAATTTTTCGAAACTTATTATTGTAAGCTTTAACTTATGGTAAAGACTGAATTTCACCCACCTCAAAGCTGCATCATTTTTCCTTTGTTTGTTCCGAGTCTGCGGATAATTCCATCTTGATTATTCCGTTCGCACCTATTCAAATGAGCTTCGAAACAAAAGGTTGTTTCCAGCATTTGTTTTGATATGCATCGGCAATTGCATTCAAATGGAAAGATGGGGAAAGGTCGGAAGTTCCATTGTAACAGAGTTGAACAGAAAGGAATTCTGCAAATGAAAATAGTTCAAAAATACATTCAAAATGTACTCTTTTTAGAAAATACATATCAAAATAATGTTTAAAATTCATTTCGATTGTAATTCCTCTATGATAATAGAACATAAAGTCTGTATTTGGTTCTGTAGAAAGTAGCTTTCAATACACCTAGAACTCTCAAATTTTAAAAATAAGTAGTGTTAGTCTTCTAATTTTGCTCATCACAAACGGAATATTAAAATGTTGATTAATAGTTTTCAAATAATTGCATTTAAGTTTTGTAGAAAGGGTTTGCGTAGCAGATCCCTTTAAAGAGCAAAGCGAGCTTGTTTCGTGAAGCGCCAAAACTTATAGACTAAGAGGCGACTGCAATTTTTGGACCTCATCGAACATCATTCTGATTTTTTTATAGATTGGTTGGTTGTTTTCAGATTATCTGGCGCCGTCAGCAACACGAGGGCTATAATGCGCCGAAACTTTCGTCATTAGACAAACCAACATACATTTACAAACACCCATGCCAACACGGGACTCGAACCCGCAACCTCGTGGTCTAGAAGCTAGCACGCTAACCACTATACCATTTGGTCGGCGATTTTTTTTATAGAAATTAGAGAAAAGTGAGTAGATTACGAATCCAAAAATGGCCGAAACTGGTCAAAAATCGACTTTTAATAAGTTGAACTAAATCCAACTGCCAAATGAGCCATAACTTGCCAAATAATTAGCATTTTTTTTTATTTGGTAACCCTCACTCTTTAATTATCAATTAAGAAGGTTGCAGACGATTCAGATATCTGGCAACGGTCTACTTGCATCTATTAAAAGGGAACCAAGTTGGCAATAAACATTACGTCACTGATGACGTAACTGATGTCGCCAATTTGGCTAACTTTTAAAAGATACACATTTTCCAAGCCAGAGATCAAAAATCGTTTGCGCTTTTTCTCATTGAAAATCAAAATGCAGGGTTGCCAGACGAAAAAGTTTGTTCTCTTTTTGGCAAGTTATGACATATTTGGCAATCGGATTTTAGTTCAACTCATTCCAAAGCGATTTTTTATCAGTTTCGGCCATTTTTGCCACGGCAGACCAGTGGATTCCTAATCTACTCAATTTTCTCCAATCTCTATAAAAAATTCAGAATGATATTCGATGAGGTCCAAAAATTGCAGTCGCCTCTCGGACTATTAGTATCTAGACCCACTTCCGCGTCTCCGCAATGCCACTTAATGTACACGATGCTCATAATTTGTTGTCAGGGATTCCTTACCTTATAATTTTAATCAAAGTACATGGTTAAAAAATCAATTAAATATTCGTAAATTACAATTAAAAAGGTTTTAAATAACACCGACAAGTTTAATAAGTGGCAGCCTGTTTGTCGGGTGGATTTTCGTAGACAGTGAAAAAACATTTCTTGAACGCGATCAACATCTTGATATGAGGTGCTAGATCTTCCTTTTGCTCATTTTACTTTCTATTACCAGTTCGTTAATATAGGGCAATAAAAGTATAGCATGGGGTAAATCCCCCCCCCCCCCCTCCACAGTTTAGAACATTCTGATTTCAAACAAGTGTTCTAGAAAAAAATTGTTCTGTGTTTACGTGATCAGCATAACTTCCGAACTAATTGACTTGCGATTTTCAAATTTGGTGTGCGGATTAGTGGTGACCGCGGGACCTACCATTAAGGTTTTAGTCAAAATCGCGCGTGCGCATAAAGTTGAAATTATAACAAATCTGGAAAAAAGAAAGTTTTTCAACAATTGCTAAAAAACGGGTACACGATTTTGATTAAAATCTCTGTGCTAGTAGCCTCTTAATGTGTTCTAATCGTCCCCACCTCCCAAATTCCCGTAGAAATGCGATAAAAGGGTAAAAAGTTTAAAAACGAGTGCATTTTACGCAGAGCTCCCTGCCCTTGATCACCCATTAACGATTATTTTTTTTCTGTTTCACGCACAAGAAAGGAAATGTAATGTTGATCGAATAACATCATCGATTTCACCATTTTGGGGATGGAGTTGTTTTTTATGCCCGTGTAAAAAGTATAGCCAAAAATATTACTAACTGGACATTTTTATTTAAACGAGTAAAAATATGAAAACGGTAAAACCATATCAAATTTTAATGCAATGACCAATATTATGGTGTAATTGAAAGTTGTGCAATGTTCCACACCCCTAGTTTGGTGTAGGACACTACTCTCTACAGGATATCGTTGACCATATACCGTATAGAATTATTTGAAGGTAGATATTTCATGTATGTACTCTTAAAGCGGCGTTGTGTAGTGACGACAGAATTTGTTTTCAAGAACCATATTACGCACATTGATTTCTCTTGTGCACCTACTATTTTAAATTCCCACTTGAATCCATTAAGCAAGCCATAAAAAGTATAAGCCCAATGCCATAAAAAGTATAACTTCAAAAAACTATCTTTTTTTAACCCTTTGCACTCGATCGGCGCCTCTCAAGACGCCACACGATTGGATGCCGAAACACGAGAGGACCACTAGGTTTGACGCGAAAATTTGATGCAAAGCCAATGACTGTGTTTAGTTTCTATGAAGCAAATCCATAAACGCCAACCGAACCTAAAATGTCTCGAGTTGCTGATCCCTCCTCCCGAAAAAGGCCTCGAGTGCAAAGGATTAACCCTTTCGGTTTTAAATAGTCATACTAAGCCAAAGCACCAAGAATGCAAGCAGCAGCGATGATGCGATTGCTAAGTTTTCGCTACAAAACCCTGAAGAGAACGAAACTTTCAGAGATTTGGAAGAGCAGCCCACTCCATCAACACCCCTTCCACAATGAAGACTGTGGGAGAGTTTCCTCCCAGGGCCCGATTTAGAATTGTTTGTACTGTAGGCCCAACATTCAGAGAGGGGCCCCCAATAGCAAATATGTATTTTCTTACGTCACAATATTACCAGATCAAGCTACATTCATTAAGACTAATTTTTTACAATTAAAACTCATAGTTTACTTTCACGCGATTTTTTTGTTATAATTAGTATGATCTAGATTTCCTCTACCTAACTTAACTCTCTGTAACTATAAAAAATATGGAATTTGCGGATGTGTAACTAAAAAATTTTTATTATTTTTGTTCAGTACTTCCCATAAAAAGACCATTATTTTTAAAAATTTCAGAAAACTTTCAAAATTTGGGGTCCCCATATTTGGGGGCCCCTAGGCTCGGGCCTAGTGGGCCTAATGGTAAATCAGGCCCTGTTTCCTCCAGAATCCTTTTGTGGTCGTTTGTGAGATACTAAAGTGAGTTTTACCCAAGACGGATCACTGGGGAAAATAATGATAAAAAAATACTCATTTCTGCGATCAAGAATGCATCTATTTTATTTCCAGTTTAGAGCAAATTCTTCCTTATTGTTCTGATGAACATTGGTGTGAGTTTCGGCCATTCAGTAGAGTGGTTCAAACATGAGACAACCGCGGGGTCTCTGTTCGAATCCGGGGTAAGACATGGATGTCCTAAGTTAAGGATGGCTCTCCCACTGGGTGCCCCTTCACAAGTGGCCATCGCTTAGAGGTCGGAAATATCGATCAAAATAAATATCGATCTATATCGTTGCATAGAAAAAAATATCGATATATCAATAGATGATTTTATTTTTATTTGATTTTCAATTTTGCCAGAAGCGAAGTTTTTCTGGGCAAATTTATACTTTTCATGAATTCATGACAAAATTGTGCCAACCAAACGGTATAGTGGTTAGCGTGCTAGCTTCTAGACAGCGAGGTTGCTGGTTCGAGTCTTGTGTTAGGCATGGGTGTTTGTAAATGTATGTTGGCTTGTCAAATGACGAATGTTTCGGCTCATTATAGCCCTCGTGTTGCTGACGGCGCCAGATAATCTGAAAACAATCAACCAACCATGACAAAATTGTTTTAATAAACAAATTATAAATATTGCTTTTATAAATAAATTGTATTATCAATCAGAATAAATAAAATACATTTGCATGTCAATGCATAAATTCACATTTATTTTTAAAGAAGAAATTTTGAAAAGTAGTTTACCGCATATTTTTCTGATAGAGATGTCTTTAATATTTAAAATTAGATGCTAATTCCAGGCACATTGACAACAGGAACGGCGCTATGTTAATGACTACTAATAAATGATCTTATCTTTCCATTACAATATGTTTTCTTTTTGGTTAGAGTGCCATTTTAACGGTCTTTCAGCCAAGTCCAAACTTTAGTTTTGAAGTTTTTGAAAAGGGAATAAAGAAAATCGAAAAAACACATGGAACTACAAAACGATCATAAAAAACTAAAAGCGTTTGAAAATATCGATACATCGGGGACTTCTATCGACACTTTTACTATCGATAAAAATATCGTCGTATCGATTTATCTCCGACTTCTACCATCGCTACCTGTCTTATAGTGGCCAAGTGACTACAAGCACATTGCAAGTGAATGTAAGTACTTGGTTCCGCAGTTAGGAAAAAAAAAATCATTCATCTGCGTTGATTTAATCACTCTAGCGTCTTTTGCTATCAACGACAAGTTCTCAACACTCCATTCAAAATACAACAGTTGTCTTATTGAAATAAACAGTCCTCAAATTTTATAAAAATATATTTTTCCAGATTTTTTGTTAGAATGTCTTGAAAGACATCGTCATATGGATAAAAAGCAATCTGGGTTCTTTCCAACAGAAACAAACCCATATGAACTATAATAACTTCAAATATCTTTAAAAGCCACAAAACTTTCTGGATATTGTAAAAATAAAATAGGTAAAATGGGCAGTATTTATTTTCAAAATAAAAACTTTCACATTCATTCATGATTGAACTTTTTCAAACATTTTTATTATCTATTGTCAACATTTACCAATGACAACAAAAAAAATAAGGTTTTAATGAGAATGTAAAAAAACAACTCGTTATTATTGCTGTTCAGCTTGATTCGAATTTTAAGTATGTACACACAAATCCAAAACCAGTAAAAAAGCTTGCATGCTACTCAAATATTTGCGAGATTTTCCTTAAAGATAGTTTGCACTTTAGTTCCAAAGAAAATGTTAAATTATTAACTAATTATATGCCTTATTCTTATTAAAACTATTTTACTTTAAATAACATTACTTAGTTCCGAAAACATAATTACTCCATGTGCTCTAAATGTCTGTATAGGCTTGTCAACCAATTATAATCTCTGTATATTATGAAGCTCAGTAATTGGCTATAACATTGTCATCACGTCTCGTGAGGATGAATGAAAAAAATGAATGACCATGCATTGCTATTGAAATGAATGGCCTTGTAATGTTATCTATATGAATGGCCATGTAATGCTATCCATATGAATGGCCATGTAATGGTATTCATATGAATAGTTATGTAATCTTATCCCTCTGAATGGTCAGATAATGATACCTAAATGACTGGTCATATGCTACCTTTATGAATGGTCATGTAATGTTATCCATATGAATATCCATACGATACTATATATCCATACGATATCATATAATGTTCATATGAATGGCCATGTCATGTTATCCACATAAATACCCATAATTACTTCTCATCTAATGTTATCCATATGAATGGTCATGTAATGATATTCATATGTATAGTTATGTAATGTTATGCCTCTGAATGGTCAGATAATGCTATCCAATACTATTCAAATGAATGGCCACGTGCTATCTTTATGAATGGTCATGTAATGTTATCCATATGAATGATCATGTAATGTTATCCATATAGATAGTCATGTAATGTTATCCATATAGATAGTCATGTAATGTTATCCATAAACTATTTTAACTCTGTATTCACTTTTCTTACAAACAAGCGTTAGTGTTATAAGCATTATCTATTCAAAAAAAAATTAATGCACCTCTAGATCAAGTCAAAAGGGAAATCGATTGTCGTTATGTGATAAGTGCTTTAAGTTGTCTCAACTGCCTTATCAGGTCGTTTAAATGAGGCGGAAATGTTCCCTTAATCTCTTTTCATCAGTTTATCGTTTTTATAGATGACTATCACTTTTCTCCGCTCCCAACTAATTTAGCTTTCTAAATAAATTAATGTTCGTGTTATGTGACCCAGTTAACTCTTTTCAAGGCATTTAGTATCGAAAACGAACAAGAAAAGAAATTATCGAATTTACTTAAAGACCTTGCCCACGGCGTCACTGCTTCACAATTTGGGTGTCATTAAGAGCAAAAAAGTTACACTTTCAGCTAAACAATCGGATCATTTATTGATGCATTGCATTCAAGGCTGCCTGCAGTTCAAGCCGAGGGAAAAAGCCGCAATTTCCGATGAGAATTGATGAACGGATATCAAAGAACTTAAGTGTATTATAAAGTATGATAACACAAGGATATATAGACTACAACGTCCCCCAAGATGTAAAAAATTCTTATTTGAAAAATAGTTTGACATGACGGCAATGAAGACCTATATTCTTGTAGCGATTGTTGAGAGCTCTCTCAATTGAATTGCTAAATGTAAAAAAGGATCGTGTTGAATTGAACTCCTTTTGACTTTTTCCCCCCTTTTTTTTTAAATCCTTTATATCAACTTCGTGTGTGCGGCGGGCAAATCTGCGGAGGCCTAAATAACCCACTTGCCGTAATCCAATCGGTCTGAAACTTGGAACATAGAATGCATTATCATCGGCATCGAATCTATCAAATTTGGGGGCTGTCACTCTCACTAAATGGTCGTTTTTACACACGCTTCTATAATCTCTTCTGAATATTAATAAAACCCATAAGGTGTATGTATACCCTAGAAATTTTTTCTTTTAATTCTGAGTTTAAAAATCCATTTCTTTTTTACTTTAAGTTAGAAAGCATATGATTAAATTCATTTCATTAAAAAAATTCAAATTTCGGCAATTGTTAGTTTGTTAATTAAGCTTTAACTAGATAATTGGTACCTTTTTCAAACAATGATAAATCAAATTCTAATTTACTTAGAAACGCAATTCCACTTGGAAATTATTCGAAGTATTATTCTTAATGTTTTGAAACTCAATTAAGTCTCTTACATAGAATAGTTTTTTTTTCCAATTTATTTAGTGTAAAAACCTAAAAAAAATCAATATTTTCTAAGTTTTGAAAATCATCAAAAAATAAATTTCTCAACCAATTGTATGTAATTGAGTTTCAGAACATCTACCACATTATGTAGATTACTATGATATAAAAAACATTATAATTGAACATTTTGTTGTTGAATTATCATTGTTTGAATAAAGCGTGACATTATCAAAGTACAGTTCGTCAGAAAACAGGTTTATAGTTTTAGAAGCGTAGTGCCTAACAGCGGTAGTACCTACCTATAATTGATTGTAACTTATTAAGAATATTTTCAAAAGTTTAGTATTGTTTGAAAGCTAAAGTATCAGAAAATATTATGATATAATAACAAAAAAATGAATATTCTCATCGATTTTCGTGAATTTAAGGGTATACGTACACATTAACTGATCATTAAATGAATAAATGATAATTGTACGTGATTGCATAAATTCATTATGGAATGAAGTCCAGTGACTTCTCACAGTAAGTATAGAATTTCTTTCCGAATCTTAAAAAACGCTGGTCCAAATAAACAAGTAAACAGCACTATCTGGCTTCCAACTCTCTTTAAATAGATTTGCTAATAATCGATTAAATTATAATGAATGATTATTGAATTATATCGAGACAGAAACGTAACTTGTAGTTCAATTTTGAACATCTATGAACACAAATGATACGCAAATTCACATAACTAGTTGTGTCTGCAAGACAATACCAACTACAAATAATTAGTCAATTTTTTTACTCACTTTTTTACCATTTCCATAAAGTGAATCGTCAATGCTATTCTTCAAAGACTGTGCAGAGTAAGAAACGATTCCCTTTCTGAATTCTAAAAAACTTTGGTCTAAATAGACAAATGAACAACATTTTCTTATTTCTAACTCTCTTTAAATAACTTTAATAATTGCAATAGATTGTTAGTATTTTGAATAACTTTTTACTAACAATCGATTAAAATATACATCGAATGATTATTAAATTATATCGAGAAAGAAACGACCATCTATAAACAAAAGCGATTCGCAAATACACAGAACCAGATGCCCTTACAAGACGAGACCAACTACAAATAATTGGCCACTTGTTTAACTCCGACTTCCAACCATTTTTATAAAATGAATCCTCAATGCTATTTTACTGAGCCTTCAAACAGTAAGTAAAGACTCCCCTTTTGAAGTCTAAAAAACGCTGGTCTAAATAGACAAGCAAACAGAACAGAATTCTCTGGCTTCTTTAAATACCAAATGTTGATCCAAGAAATTTCACGAACAATAGAATTTTTTTTTTCATTTGTTATTGCTATCGTTTGACTGAACTCTATGGGCGTTGCCAGTACATATCCTTGATTACGGCACTTTCTTTTTCTTTTAGTTGTTTTCACGATCGTATTTATTGTTATATATGAACTACAGTTGAACCCACGTCTGATTCCTCGGTGTCTTTTGAACCGAACTAGAGATTGGTTAATGAAAAGTAACGACTCAAAATAGCTGATTGTTTCGGCGTGTTCTTACGGTGATTAAAATTAGTTATTAAAAAGTAGCTCCGGCAAAAAAAACTGCACGATTTGGTTCGCTTCTAACTTCTGTATTTTTGCACAGTGGTCATTAAAGCTATTTCATATTTAAATGATGAGACGTTTCTCTTACTCGGCATTTAATTATAAAACGTTATTCGCATAATGTAGGATATCGCTCATGGATACAATTGGCATTAAGTGGTTAAAAAGAAACTTGTAGTATAACCCCATTTTGTATTCGTTAATTGTCATCTTCTACGAATTTCAAATGTAGATATTTATATTCTAATTAAAATATAGCATAATTATGCATTTTCCTTGTAAAATATAGACTTGAAGAAAAGTCCATAATATTTGTGAATTGAAAATAAAAAAATTCATGTTTTTAAACATTTTTTAATACCTTTAACTATTTTGTAACGCACAAAGCAATAATAATACATCAGAGACGTTATTCATATAATAAAGGATATAACTCATGGATACAACAAGCATTAAGTGGTTAAAAAGGAACTTGAAGTATAACCCCATTTTCAACAAATTAGAAATGCAGATATTCGTATTCTAATCAATTAAACAACCAAAATAAATACTAAAATTACTCAATACATTTTTCTAGTAAGATATAATTCTGGAGCAAAGTTTATGTAGTTTGAGAGTCATGCAATTGAAGATAAAATTTCATATTTAGGCATTTATTTTTTTAATTTAAACTATTTTGTAACGTACAAAGCAATAATACTGCATCAAATAAAAATTATTTGGTAACCTAATTTTTTAAACAAAGATAATTCTTTCATGTTTGAGAATTTGATTGTGAAAAACTGTTTTGATATTTTTAACTTTTCAGCTACTTCAGTTTCCTAACAACACGGTTTTTCTAGTTGACATACGCATTATTATTATTAAACAATTCTTCTTAGTACACATTGTTATGAAAATAGTAATTCCATTAAGAACAAATTACCTTGTTTGTGTAACATATGTTTAGAAACAGTTCACTATTGCTTAAGACAGTATTGTTTATATTAGCGAATTTTCCGTAAAGTAAACAAGTTGAATTCTCAGTTTCTTAATTTTGATCTGTATTGTCTAAAGTAGAATCATTAAAAACAAACCTTCATTATTTAAATCAAGCGAGATTAATTATTTCGATGAAATATTGGCACAATTACCTGTTTGTCATTTACTGTTAACCATCAGACCATTTCAACTAAACAATATTCCTTTGTGTAATTTATAAAACTAATCAAACATTTTTATTAAACTGGTTTTAAAATTACACACAGACGAAACTCTGTTTCAACTATCCTCAATTTTCTCGACAAAACATAGACAAGGTCTTATTCGACGTCTTAATGAATACTATTATTCATCAATAATTCCGTTTAAAAACGCCCTCTTCCAACTATTTTGAAATTATTCGACTAAACATCTGTAAAGCTGCACCATCTTATTGTTGAATACCAAGTTTCTTACCCATTTGAAAACCAATTCTTTCAACTATTCTCAATTCATTTGACAAAACATTGATTCTTTACTGCTCTGCTGATGCTAAACGTCATAACAGCAGCACTGTACAAAGGCGAGTTTTTATTCATTTAAAATGTACTTATCACAAAATCGAAATATTTGAAGAAATCGCCTTGTTATCCTTTTAAAAAAATCACACAAGCAAATTCGCAATATCAAAACAGTGCACATTCTTAAGATTTTCAAAACTACACTTGTCCTTAAGCAACTGTAGTTTAAACTTCATCTTATTAACAAATGGGAAGTTAATGCGTTAACTTAACCCAAGTTATTGGCTCCCTTATTTCATTTCCATAATGGTTAACAGAAATTGATAAAAAACGAAAGCAACTCGAGTATAAAACATTTATAATACATTTCCAATCACCAAGTAATCTTTTTTTTTTTTAAATCACACAAGCAAGTTCGTAAAGTCAAAACAGGGCACTTTAAGATTTTCAAAACTACACTTGTCCTTAAACAAGTGCAGTTTTAAAAATCTTAAGAATGTGCACTGTATTGCAGTTGTCCTTAAGCAAATGCTTTACTTACGAGTGCTTAAACTTAAACTTATTGAGTAATGACAAGTTTTTGCATTGATCTAACTTAAGAATTATATCCCTTACTTCATTTCCCTAATGGTCAACAGAAAAGTGATAGAAAACAAAAGCAACTCGAGTATAAAAAAAATTACAATCACCTAGTTATCTTTTTTAAAAAATCACCTAAGCAAGTTCGCAATGTTAAAATAGTGCACATTCTCAAGATTTTCAAAACTGACTTACAAGTGCAGTACAGAGCACATTCTTAAGATTTTCAAAACTGCACTGCATAAACTTCATCTTCTTAAAGAATGACAAGATTTTGCATTAATCTATTCCAAGGGATTGGGTCCCTCGCTTCATTTCCATATTGATTAAAAGAAAGTGATAGCAAACAAAAGTTCGCAATGTCAAAACAGTGCAAGTTCTCAAGATTTCAAAAACTGCACTTGGTTAAGGACAAGTGCAGTACAGTACACACTCTTAAGATTTTCAAACTGCACTGCTTAAACTTCATATTTTTGAGGAATGACAAGTTTTCACATTAATCTAATCCAAGGGATTGGATCCCTTGCTTCATTTCCATATTGGTTAACAGAAAGTGATAGCAAACAAAAGCAACTCGAGTACAAATCGAGTTTCCAGTATACACTCGTTTGACAGCACCATAAGGAAGAATACTAATTGGGCTACTGTCGTATAAGTACCTCTTTCTACCAAAAAAAATAAACCTCCCGAATGCAATGGAGAAAAACAATTCGGTTCCTAGCAAACTGGTCTTTTAATTTATACGCAGATATGTGACCCCAAAAGAGAAGGTGGGCTTATTAATTGGATCTAATGTATAATAAAGCACTCAAAAAGTTCTTTATAGACAGGGTTCAAGTTCGAGACATATTTTGAGTCTATTTTTTAGACAACAAACTCGTTTCTTTTTTGAATAGGAGAATTCCAGCGCAAACGCGGTTTGTTTGGTGAGGCTTGCAAATGAACCGCACGAACTTGAAATAGACGGACATACAATGGGGCTTCCCTCCCCCGTTACTCTCGTTAACCCATTGGAGACGGTGCATATTTTTGGAGACCATCCCCAGAATTTGAATTCTTACAGGAGGTGGGAATGGGGTTTTTATGAGTTACAGGATAACCCATAAAAAGGGAAATTTTTAAAAAATCCTTTATATGCATTGTTACATTTTATATTCATTAACACAGCGCCGATACCAAAAACATTTCTATCAAGAAAGTGGGCGGCAAACTACGTTTCAAAATTTATTTATTAAAAATTAAAGTTAATTTATACTCTAACATCCAAATATCATTTATTTATTCTGATTAAAGTAATTTTATTATTTATTTATTAAAAAAAACTTGGCAACACGAAAGAGTTTCTTCAATGGTCGGTTAAATCCTATTTTAAAGCGATTGGATCGCGGCAAGATGGTTTATTAGTATTCCGTAAAAGCGACCTTTTCGTGACAGTAACAGCATTGTCAGTGACATCGAACCTATCTGCTAAGTTTCAGACCGATTGGATGACGGCAAGGGAGTTAATTAGGCGTCCGCAGATTTGCCTCACGTAATGAAATCCCGCTTAAGACGAAAAAAAATTGCTCTTTAAATCACTTTTTTTATAAGATGAACCTTGTAGCTTTTCTAATGCAACAGGACAATGCCTCATGTGCTTTACATAATTTAGAAGAGGTAGAAACATTTTTAAAAAAATTTTATTAAAATTTTAAAGCAAAAATCCATAACAGACTTCTTTAAATAATAAGTTAATGGTAAATACGTGTGTGTGTGTGTGTGTGTGTGTGTGTGTGTGTGTGTGTGTGTGTGTGTGTGTGTGTGTGTGTGTGTGTGTGTTCCTAATGTATATCTTGTTAAACTATTATATTAAATATAAGCCTTTCGATGTAAATCTTCTAAAAAAACATTAGTATTAAATAGATATATAGCTAGCAGTTTAAATCTGCATTAATTAGATGAACAAGTTTTTAGACGGTTAACCCGAAATTCGGTTTAAGCGAAACATTTCGACGGCCTCATCGACATCGCGTTAACGGGGTTTGACTGTATAACTATATATTCTACAATATTCTTTGAAATGATATAACAGTGAGGGACACAAAGAAGACAAGTGTTAAGTTGGATAGACATGAATGGAATTTTAAATCCACCGGTTCGTAAAATTAGCTGCAATATTGAAATGTGGCCACAATTTGTATTAAAATCTGGATACAAGAGAATGAGTTTATTTGTCCCTTCATGAAAAATGGACCAATGATCTCTTTACTAAATAGCACAATTCAAATGGTCACTTCTACAGAATGCAGCGGCAAGGCACATACGGGTTTTTAGTTCCTTATATTCAACAGTTTTGTTTATTGTCAAATCCGTCCAATGGAAATAGGGATCATCGGTAAACCATGCGTAGCTGGAATCGAATTTACAGCCAACAAAATTATATGATGGGAGAAAATGCTGTTTACGAAACCTCAAACAATGAGAGAAATTTGAAAATAATTATTTCGAAAAATCTGTTAAGAGAAAACGAGAGTCTGCGTATTTCTTATATATTTTCTAAGAATTGTTTTTACTAAAATTACACCAAATCAGATGATATCTAATATACCATCAACATAACGTCTTTATCTGAGCCACAAGAATGATTGTCGATAACATACATCAATTATTCGGTTGATTAATTGAATATTTGTTTGCGCAGCGAGAGCTACCGAAAAGCTAAACTGTGCCAGAATATTGCAGTAAGAGAGCATTGCTAAAAGTAGCCTGAGTGTTAAGGAGGAACACTTTCCAGGTGATCTTTTAGAGGACATCTACTTCGCATTTGCATACAGAATGAGAGGAAACCCGGAAGACTACTACCAGGAAGCAGGCAGAACGACTTTCATATTAGAAATTGCAGATCACCCATGCGGGAATAGAACCCAATAACTCTTGGATGCTAGACATGCACTCTGCCCCTGAGTGATGACCAGGGCCTTATCATCGCCTAGGCCCACAAGGCCCGGGCCTTGGGCCCATGATTTTAGTGGGTCCCGAAATTGGCTGTAAACAATTTTTGTTTAACAAAAGCTATGTGAATATCTTTTATAACATGTAAAAAATAATTTTTACGTAAAATTCATTTCGTATTGATCTTAAACCGCCTTTAGTATCCCAAAGTGTATTTATTAAAAAAAAAAAAAAAACGTTAAAAAGCATTAAACTCATGCTTTTTTGAAAGATAGAGAAAAAAAGATTTAAAGGAAGTCTTGATGAATTTCCCTAATAGCACAATCTTCCCAGGGAGGTCCCTGGGAAGTCATTCGTAGTCCCGGGGATGACTGGGGACTTCCTAGGGACCTCCCTGGGAGGATGTGTGCTATTAGGGTTATAGTGAGATTAGAAAATGTCGGCTCTGAAGTTGTGAATAATTATACATAAAAAGTTTTTCCTTTTTTGATTTATAAATTTGATTGTTTGAAATTTGTTTCTTTACTTGTGATAAAAAAAAAAAAAAATTTAGAAAACAATATTAACAATAATTTATCAACTTTTTCTGTATTTTATGTTAATTCATTTGACTTTGCGTCGAGTCCATTTCCAATAAATCACTCGTTTGATAAAAAGGCCCCCGAGCCTTGGGCCCCAACTTGTCATGATCAGGCCCTGGTGATGACTTCGGCATACACATTAGTTAGTTCAAACCTCTGGTATAAGAGACACGAGCAGTTCACTTTGAATATCCATTTATGAGTCATGAAAAGACCGGCACGTGTCAAAAGTCGAAAAAGCCATAAATAACGATGACATGTAACATTGAATAAAAACAAAAAGAACAGTTTTGTTGATTAACAAAAATCTTTTATTTAAAATGCAATAATAGACACAAGACTAATAGACCTGAGCAATTCACTTCCTTTTACCTGGAGTCAATTGACAATTGTATTTGAACTATGTCGCACAATCATGATGTAAAAGTTGAAAATAGTGTTCACCCTCACATCCACATTAGAGCTATCATTGATTATGATCCTAATGTGGACAATTCCTCACGACCCATCATGGGGAATCATGAGCTTTTAGAATTTAATCTCACCATACAACAGATGCAACCTTTCATGATTGCATTTTTGATTTATTAATTTATATTTTCTTAAGGTATGGGCCATACAAGTCTAATCTGTGTATTTTTTGTATTAACAATTTGATTTTAATAGTTTAATTTCTGTCACAGCCATAACAAATGTGCCCTATCCTTTTTGCGCTTCCCATGACTCTACTTTAGTGCGAGCATCTTCTGAGCCTCCTCCCCTACATGTTCTTTACTCTAACAAGCGCTCAGTGCCTGATTTCCTTTTACTCTTATTCGCCACTGAAAACTATCTGAGTTGACGTAGTAATAGTCAACCCCTCAGGCAAGCGAGCTAATTCATGATCTAAGGTGTATCCATATTCAGTCGTCATCAAATTTACTCTTGTGAATCAATTTAGAAAACCAATGCATTTAAAATTTGAAATTATCTACCAAACATACCTCTTCTTTCTGCCTCTCAATATACCTCTCTCCTCAATATACCCAACATACCTCTTCTTTCTCCCTCTCATATACCTCTCTCCTCAATATACCCAACATGCCTATTCTTTCTGCCTCTCAACATACTTCTCTCCTCAATATACCCAACATACCCATTCTTTCTGCCTCTCACATACCTCTTCTTTCTGTCTCTCACCACATCTCTCTCCTGTCCTCAATATACCCAACATACCTATTATTTCTGTCTCTCAACATACCTCTCCTCAATATATCCAACATACCTCTTTCTGTCTCTCACATACCTCTCCTTACTATACTCAACATACCTATTCTTTCTGTCTCTCAATGTACCCAACATACCTCTTCTTTCTGCATCAACAACTTGTCTCTTCTTTCTGCCCCTCACTGTTTTGCAGTGATGTCATTTCAAAGTTATATAGGGGTTTTTCAGAAAGGACTTCCTAAGTCCACAGAATACAGTTTATTGAAAGAATCTATAAGGATAAAAAGCTCATTATTGAGTCGAAAGTATGAAGCTTGACCACTTTTCCACCCCCTTCTTATTGGGAGTCCATTTGAATGATAAGTGAATCCCAATGCGGGTTGCTTCTGCTAATGATGCGCTAATGAGGTGGAATTTTTTTTAGATTAAAAAATCACAGGACATGGTGGAAGAAGCATTGGAATGGCAGTGTTCAATGAATACTGCTTATTGATTTTAGGGAAGTTATAAATTGCTTTTAAGGTATAAGAGTGTAGCTTAAATAGTGTGGGAAGAGAGACCCGGTTTGATCTTTCAGAAGTTGGCGAAGATGATAATGGGTTTTGAAGACCACATTATTTAACATGATCTAGTTTTGCCACTGAGAAGTTTTTATAAAACTTTTTAACTCTTCAAAATGCGTTTTATTTTCTGATATAAGTTCCTTTTCACCTATCCAGTATGCGATTTATTTACTGATGAGGGTTCCTTTTCAAGTATCCAGTATGCGATTTATTTACCGGTGAAAGTTTCTCTTTTCTTTTCTGATAAAGATCAATATTATTCTCCTGTATGCGTTGTTTTTCCTATGACTGTAGCAACTGAAGGGCTACGGCAAAGAACGATCAGAGTCTGTTTTTTCTCAATTCTCCATAAAAGCTGATTTAAAGTTTCAAGACTCCAGGCTTGTATCAGAGTTGAGGTAAATGGTTATTCAAAATATCACCTACCATGATATTTATTTACCAGAGGACTCCGCTTGGTTAAACTATTTTCTATCTATAACTTATAAAATTGGCGGGAAAACATCGATTTCGATAAAATTGGACTGACCGTTCTTTGCCGTGGCCCTTCAACTATGATCTTTGGACTGCACTAAAGCATTCAATAACTTCCCAATAGAGTGTCAAGTCCTTTCTTTACTCCTAAGAACTAGTGTACGATTGTTTCCAATGATTTTTTTTTTTACTCGAGTATACAATGTATTTTCGTCGTCACTTAACAGTATGCCTTGTTTTCTCAGATGAGGATTCAATTTTTACTTACTATCGAACCACGTTTTTCTCTCTTCATTTTTCAGCATGCGATTTCTTTACTATTAAAAGGTTCCTTTTGCACTCTAACGATAGACAATATTGTAACGATGTATTTTCCAACGAGGGTTCTTTTTTCAATCTCAAGAGTAAATGTCATTTTCACTCAAGTGTGTGATTTTTTCCGTTAAATATTACCCTTTTCCCCCTAAATCTTCGGTGCTTTTTTCAATGAGATAGATCCCGAAGTTCTTTTACTACTCTTCAAAAAAATTAAATCTTTTCCGATGATTCATTCGAGAACAAAGGTCGGCAAACCACGGCTCGTGATTCGAATGTAGCTCTTTAGCCATTTCAGTGCCGTCATATTTTTCAATCAATAAATTTATTATGATACATGGTTTGATTAATGTTAGTAGCTAGTTTGAACCGACTCCTAAAAACATGGTTTTTGAAACGTGTCTCTCAAAAGAAATCTTGATCGTTGTACTGCTGTTTCTTTTGACTATAGTATATACTTTTTTTTCCAGTGATGACTCCACTTTCACCCTAGTAAATGCCTTGACAATGGTTACTTTTTTACTTATGTAAAACTTCCATGCCACTTAAACTGCAGCAACAGGTAAGAATTTACGAAATAAAAATTTTATACAATTGTAATTCCGAAATTTTTAGCAAAATTAGAAAATTTATTCCATTGGAATAATGTCCCTAAAATGAATGCAAGACCATCGACTTAAATGTACATAAACATTAACCAATGAAACAAAGCTTTTAACCTTTAACTGCTGTGATTGGGTGGTTTGATCTTTTTGGCTCAAGGGCAACACGTGGTTCATACTGCTCCAAAAAAATTGGTGAAAATCAATTTAAAATTTCAAAAACAAAGAATTGGAAAAATTAATTTAAAAGTCAAAGATTAAATATTTTAGGGGGTTGGAAGCATTCTACAAAATCTGACTCGCAGTCTGTCAGACCGCATACAGCAGTTGAAGGTTAAGATAAATCCTTTATATGCAACTTTTATGTGCAATTGCAACTTATTTAAGCGATGAGGTCAGATCGAATTTTCATAGTGGGTAACTACTACAAGGAAAACCATCGATTCCTTACCATGGCCAAACTTCTATTTACTTCTAAAATTTTATCGTATGCTTTGTCATAGAGTCGATTTGTCAAGTTTCAGCACAATTGGATAACTTCAAGTGGATAAATTTGTCCTCCGCAGCACATTAGCAATGAGTGTAAAAGCGAGTCATTCCACCGTCACGTGCAGGACATGCAGGCTGATCATCCTGGAAGATCCCTTGCTCTAAATTGCGACAGACGTACGCAGACGGCACTCTTCCGCTTTTTCAGAGGTCATCTGAGAGGCCTGCACATATCCTAGAGTATCTGGGGTTGTCCGGTAATGACCTGTTTGATCTTGCCTTATTTGTTTTTGAATTTTTGCAAGTGAATAATCTCGTGAATCACCGAGGCTAGACATTAGGGTGGATCGTTCTTCTATGGAGGAAAACAAATTATTATTAATCAAAACCTACCTATGGGGAAAAGATGTTCTATGATATAGAGATTAGGGAAAAAATAATAAAAAAAAATTATTTAAAAATTTTGCACTGCCACAAAGGGGTTGAATTTTCGAAAAAAATGAAAAAAGTCCTAATTTTCGTTAAATGATTTTACACTAAAAATAATTGTTTTTTACAATATAAATCCTAAAAGAGTGATGATTACTGAATAATTAGTAGTACAATGTACATTTCAACCTTTTTTGACCCAACTCCCTCCCCCCCATATCACCGTTGAATCAGCCCTACAACCCTATAGTGCAGCTGTCAGCTGCTTACGGAATTCGACGCCTAATCGGTGAGAGCTGTTCTTGTTGAGTAAATTAAATTACAATTTTATTATGTAACATTTGTTTGTTTGTGTACTTGGACTAATACTGTACTGTGGCGTTGTTAAGAAAAGACATGACTTGTCCTATATTTGGGTTAGGCTGTAATATGCCCACGATTATGCTTCCTACATACGAAAAACGTAATACGGTGCGTATATTGGCATTCAAAAAGAGAAGCAAAGTACAGTGTATTTAAATACACTTTTCTCCGCGTGTCAATAAGTTGCAAGTAAGTTAGGAGAGACCTGGAAACGAGCTTTAATACCAAAAAATGACCACTACAGCATTTTGAGAAAAATAAGCTCATACTACGACAAATATCGCGCTTTCAAAGCTAGAAAATTAACGGAAAGCTGTCCCAAAGAAAGCACATCGTAAGTTTTGTGCGTCGACTTAGTTGTTTTAAGATTATCTGGCACCGTCAGCAACACATGGGCAATAATGCGCCGAAACATTCGTCATTTGACAAGCTAACATATACATTTACAAACACCCATGCCTTACACGGGACTCGTACCCGCAACTTCGAGGTCTAGAAGCTAGCACACTAACCACTATACAGTTTGGTCGGCTAGGTCATGCGTCGACAATGATATAGATACAACAATGTTGGTTGCAATAGTAGGTAGTCTGTCAACACAGGTATCAAAGAAGGTGTTATACGAAATATGGAACTGATTCTGAAGCGTTCACTACAATGGTTTGTGTGCCAGTTACAAGACAAAGAGTGACCGTATACGAGATACTACCTGTAGTTTCATTTACGTAAACCCAACCTATGCGAACTGACTAACAAGAAAAACTTAAGTACTGATCAACTGTGCTTAATGGAAATTTGTGAAGCCATCACTGCGGACAAAGCAGCGAAGGGCTGTTGAAAAGAAACTCTGGAAAGATTCGTCACTCAAGGTGGTTTACAACCCCCAACAGAATTCTCATGTTTTATTTGGCTTAGAAGAAGTCCAACCAAAGCTTTATTGACATTAATTACGTTCATTGTAAAAATCTAGGCACCTATGTGATTCAAGATCAAAACCAAACAATCTGTAATCTATGGTGCAGAGCATCTGCATTAATCAATCTTTCTACCGCGTTATTTCTCAATTGATTTGAAGAAAGTCATTGATCCAGTAATTTTTGAAACGGGGGTTTGGGCTCTCCTGAAAATATCCTGATATCAATGCTAGCTGACGACAAAAATAACACAAAGGAATCGGTCCTCCAAAGAATTTTGAATTTGCGCAAAGTCAAACGGTCTGCTGCAACCCAAACCCTTTTAGCGATTAATATCCGTATCTTAAACATACCAACTTTTGACCCTTGTGTGACAGATTATGTGAACTTTATTACGTGGGAGAATGTGACAGTTAATTAGTCATCCGCATCGGTAATGGAAACGAGTGTAGAAATAGTTTTTCAGTGACATCCCAAAACTTAGTAGAATGCATCGTCATTGACAACGAATCTCTTTACCAAGTTGCAGATTGATTGGATTACGGCAAATAAGTTTAGTAGCCCTCCGAATATTTACCCATCACAACAACACAAAATCGGAGTTAATCTAATAAATTTTAAAATAGGATCTCTCTGTGCATTAAAAAAGGATCCAAAATGAACCGCAAGCAACGAATGTGCATATTCTCAGTGGCCGAAGGTCACAAAGGAAAGGGAAAATCTCCCACGGTCTAATTTCCTTTTGCTTCAGTCAGTGAACGCGTTAGTCCACTTAGTGTTGTTCCAGCTTGACCTGATTGTCCGCCTTGCTCACAATCAATCGCGCATCAAAAACAGTAACGAACAAAGGTCAACGCCAACTCGGCTATTTTTTTCCGTTCATTTTCCCCCTTCTTCCATCGCATAAGCCCTTCCTTCCCATCCATTGACATAGAATGAGCTACGTTTTTGCATGGAAGGAGCTATGGGCATATGAGGGCATTGCCTTCCCCCTCCCCTCCCGGCTTTTTGGGAAATTATTTTTCTTAAATACAGGGTATACAAAACATGTATACACAGTTTGAATGATTTTAACTTTAATTTTTATTCCCATTCAATTAATCTTGTAATTGCAGTGTTTTTCCTTGTACTGCGGAGGCTCAAGATTATTACCATTCTGGTTAATAACAGTGGAGTATTGATTTACAAACTTCGACAAACATTTCATTTGATTATGTAGCCCAGTCTTGCTCAATTACTGCTTTTAATTCTTCCAGATTCGTCAGCTTTCTGACGTAGGCTTTTGTGGCCACAGCACATTAGGGTACATGCCTCTAAAAGCTGACTAAAATGTGATTTTTAAAATTTCGACCTAGGTACTTGACTTTTTGTACACACATACTTTATTAAGTAAAGAACCTTACACCGTTTAAATTATTTTAAACTGAGATCCCAAATGTCATTGCGATTAATCCAAAGTTGACGTTTGCACGAAGTGTGTATTTCTTTGTACGTCATGGACAGAATGTGAAAGGATTTGATAAGCCTCTTTAATTACATATCATACAACTGCGAGAAAAGTGACATAACTCCAAATCCTTTATTTTGAGTTAAAGTGTCCACAGAGCTAAATATTGCATGTACTTGGAACTACAAGGCGAGACTGAAAAGTAAGGTGACTGGTGTCATAATAATCACTGTATTATATATTTGCAGATAAATACATCACTGTCCTTCAAAGTAGTTCCCGCCGTCTACAATACACTTCTGACAACGTTCATACAAGTCCTTGAAACTTCTGAAAAAGTCATCATTTGAGACTGTCTGAAGTTCCTTGGTAACAGCAACTTGAATGTCTGAGATGCTTGAAAATCGGTTTCCCTTCAGTGCCAATTTTAATCCCTCCTGATCTAGCGCCAGCAGATTTTTTTCTTCTTTCCACAACTGAAATTGGCACTGAAGGGAAGCCTATTTTCATGCATCTCAGACATTCAAGCTGCTGTTACCAAGGAACTTAAGACAGTCTCAAAGAAGGACTTTTTCAGAAGTTTCAAGAACTTGTATGAATGTTGTCAGAAGTGAATTGTAGACGACGGGAACTACTTTGAAGGACAGTGATGTATTTATCTGCAAATATATAATACAGTGAAAATTATGACATCAGTCACCTTACTTTTCGGTCTCACCTTTTATAAATGGCACACACAAATTTTAAGTTTAAGCTGACATAGGTCTTTCTTCCAGTTTATCTATTCAGTCTGATTCTATACACACTTCAACTCAACAATGAAGAATTTTTAGCTGAGTTAATATTCACTCAGATGTGCAGTGTTGTAGGAGTAAAGGCTAATGCTCCATTTTAATTTTTGAGTTTTGTGTTGAAAACATTCAGTATCATGCAGATTTTTATTATAATGTCATCGTTTATTAACAACATTAAAAGCAAAATTAAGTGGGTTCAAGAAAAAAATCTAAACTTTTTATGTTTGGTCGTTTTCTTTTGAAATTGAGGATCTTAGATTTATATCAATTGTCCTTCAAATAAATGAATTAATTGATAGTTTTTTTTTTTGTTTTTTTTTTTTAATTAGGAAGTGAGTTTATGGGAGGGCATATATACATGGTAATTATTAAAAAAATTCAGCTTTCAGCTGTAAAAAAAAGAGGCACTGGTCAGAATGACCCGAAATTCGACCTGAATATGATGCGCGAAGGATGAAATGGTATAGCATAAGAAGAAAAAACTATTCTAAAGTATTTTTTTTATATGCCATACCAGATACCATTTCCCTTTTTTTCGCTAATTTCTGGTCAAATTTCAGGTCATTCTAAAAAGCGGTTCTTTTTAACGGCTTTTTGAAAGCTGAACTTTAATTATAATTTCTCCATATTTAAAAGTCTTCTGTAGTCGCACATCACACACCCTCTTCCAGAACCTGACCTCTATGTATAGTAACCCTTTAAGCAATAAACTTTTCCGCCTAAATGCGTTTTCATCAAGAGAAAAAAAATTTCTTGACCTTCGTCTATAAAGATGACAGCGGCATGAGTGTTAATTGACCTTTAGTTAACTACTGTCAGTTATATGTGTTATTTTTATTTTTTGAGCTAAATATCAGTAAACTGTAATTTACAATTGAAAACAGGACTTTGAAGAACAAATTAGTTTCAATATTAAAATAAATAGTTGAACATTATTTTCGGTCAAACAATACAAATTTAAAGACAAGTTATCTCTGGTTGGTTGTATTCAGATTATCTGGCGCCGTCAGCAACACGAGGGCTATAATGCGCCGAAACATTCGTCATTAGACAAGCCAACATACATTTACAAACACCCATGCCTAACACGGGACTAGAACCCGCAACCTCGCGGTCTAGAAGCCAGCACGCTAACCACTATACCGTTTGGTCGGCACACAAGTTCTCTCTGTGTTTTAAAATTCAAATTACGAATATCATTCAAAGGGTGTCAATTACATAAATAGATTTTTACTTTCAATTACCCATATGTTAACATAGGGTAATGGAAGTATTGTTTACATTTAAAAAAAAAATTAGATTTTTTTGGTGCGTGTATTTCTTCACGTTTTGGAATTTCCTGACTTCAAAAAAGTAGTCTATAAAAAATGTCTGTCTGTGTGTACGTGGTGAGCATAACTCTCGAACGAATTGCCTTACGATATTCAAATTCGGTTTATGGGTTAGTGCTGGCCATGGGACCTACTATTAAGGTTTTCGTCAAAATTGCGTATGAGTTAGCTGCCATTGAAAAAAAAGATTTTTTCAGCAATTGCTAAAAAAGGCTTACGATTTTGATTAATATCGCTGTTGTAATGCCTGTTAGGGTGTTGCCGACCAAACAGTAAAGTGGTTAGCGTGCTAGCTTCTAGACCGCGAGGTTGCGGGTTCGAGTCCCGAGTAAGGCATTGGTGTTTCTAAATGTATGTTGGCTTGTCAAATGATGAATGTTTCGGCACATTATAACCCTCGTGTTGCTAACGGCGCCAGATATCTGAAAACAACCAACTCTTAAGGTGTTCTAAACATCCGTACTTTCGAAATACCCGTAAACATGTTATAAAGGTGTAAATAGTTGTAAAACGAATATCTTCAATTCAGAGATATCTTCCCTTGAGCATTGCTCATCAACGACCATTTTTCGCCTCTCCTCTTTTTCACTTACAAGAAAGCATAAAGTAAGAATTATCGAAAAGTAAATCACCAAAATCGTGATGTCTCATTTGCGAATTATTGCCAAAAATATCACCGAACTGGCCATTTTTTCTAAATGGATGATGGAAATATAAAAACGGTAAATAGCACCAATCCACGTCAATTTAATAGTGTAATTGATAATTGTGCTTTGTTCCACACCCCTTGCGTTGTTTTATTAAACATTATGGTTATTTAAAATGTAAAGAGTATGCGAATTATGATTATGGATAGACAAAGTACTTGATTCATATTAAAAAATATTTTGTTCTGTGCCTCACTGTTTAGTAGTTATGGTATTCCAAAAGTTACGGGCTCCATTCAGAAAGACCTTTAATATAGCCTATGGCATACCAACCAGTTTTACTAACTATCGAGTCAAATAACGTAGGCTTAAAATGAAAATGTGCTAACTCCACTTTTGGTCTCTTATCCCTTTTTGGTACATTTGGAAACAGAAGAACCAGCAATTAGCAAAAGCTGAAACTTGATTACTAAAATAAATTTGCGGTAAATGAGTAGAACGCAAAAGGTGCGAAGCTCGAGTAGAAAGAGCACTCTTGAAAGTTTTTTTGTTCTCTTGAAAACTTTGACAATTTGGGGCAAGCGATTTTTCCTCTAAGCCAACGATATATAAGTTAGAGGGTCTGAGAACCCTTAACATTTTCCAAAAAGTAAAGATCTTTTGGCACCATCGTATAGGCCATCAAAAAACCTGTATTTAAAACGATTAATTGGTTGGTTGTTTTCAGATTATCTGGCAAAATCAGCAACACGATGGCTATAATGCGCCGAAACATTCGTCATTTGACAAGCCAACATACATTTACAAACACCCATGCCTTACACGGGACTCGAACCCGCAACTTCGTGGTCTATAAGCTAACACGCTAACCACAATACCGTTTGGTCGACTTTTAAAACGATGAGAATACCTTAATACCTTAGAAAACCTCAAGAGGTATTAGCACATAAATTTTAATCAAAATCATTAGAGCTGAATTGCTCAATTACTGAAAAACATGTTTTTTTCATGATTTCAACCTCGGGAGTTATGTTGATCAGGTACGCACAGCCATACAGACAAACATATTTTCTGTAGCACTTTTTGAAAATCAGGATGTTCCAAAACGTGGAGAATTGCCAAAAAAATATCGAGTTTTTTTTTTTACTGAATGCTATACTTTCATTAACCTGGGAAACATATGGGTAATTGAAAGTAAAAAAAAAATTTATGTCACTATTGTATAGTCCATAAAGATATCTATATTTTAAAACAAATCGATTCCGATTTTTACCCAAGTCATTTTCATTTGATTCTATTTGATTATTTGTAAATTTTTACTTTGACGTCGTTTTTCTCAAACGTTGTTTTTCACTGTTGCGTAAAGGACATAAAAATATGAAGAAATTTGGAGCAAAACTTTTTTTTATATAGTAATTGTTACAACATTATGCTTAAAATATACTAACTTACAGAAAATTATTAAAAAAAAAAATACTTTGGAAACTTTTTACAAATTTTTAGAGCGAAATTATAATTTTTTGTTGTTGAAATTCTCAAACCTTTTTGGAATTTATTTTAGTTGATATATTATTTTTGTCCTACAATTGTTATGAAGAAAAAAATAGCCAAATGAACATTGTGTGTGAGTTTTAAATCAAGATTGCAACACGCAACACTTGTTAAGTTTTTGGTTGGGTCAAAATTTGCGCGCACTGTACCCTTCATCCTTATTAGGCCCTTATGAATACATCTTCTCACATTTTTTCAGTTGTTTATAAATCTCCATACTTAATTATATATTTCTGCTTAAAAACAATTCGATGAAAGAATTAAATGATAATTTGTTGAATTCTCTTCATAAGGGGGTCCGGGCACCTCATTAGGAGGACATGTGAAATTCAACAACTTTGGAGGCATCTCATTTAACAACTGATTCTCCAAATTTTATGAAACTTTCACAGTATAATTTTTAGATACTTTTGAATGCTTTACCAAGAGATTTTTATTGTTTTTTGAAAATTAACATAATTATGACTTTCTAAAAATATGTTTAATTTTTTTTTTTTTTTTTTTAAATTTTAGACTATTTTTAAAAAAAAAGTATGCTACTTACCATTTAGTCCTCGACTTAAATTATTTAAATACATTAGAGAAATATGTATTAAAAATTTCAAACATTTATATCAAACAGATTTTAAACTATGTTCTTCCAAACATGAAAAAAATGGCATTTTGAGAAATTCGGCTTTGAAGTTAAAAAACATGCATTAAATACCCATACATTTAGTTTACTTCAAAAAATTATTAATAAGATATTAACTAAAAACAAGATATAATTACAAATGAGGCATCATTTTAAAGAAAAGAATTTAAATTTTAATAAACATTAATAAACTCAAAATTAATAATATGAAAAATTTTCATATGCCGGACCTCCTTAAATTCCAAATGATTTATTTCGACAATTTTATGGGTCCTCAGACACCTTAAGTCTTAAGAAGTTTTCCCAATAGTTAAATTGAGATAGACATATAAATTGAATATTTTGCCTAAAAACAGCATTATATTAAAATATCAAGAGAACAGTTATTTTGTTTCCTATGCTTATGGTAAAAAAGAAGCCAATAACTGACGCTCACAAAAGATAAAATTGGATACAACGCAACAGAAGAGTCAACATCTTGTCATGTAAATATAAATTTATGATCTTCAAAACTGAAATGATTTCAAAACATGATATAGCCAGCTGTAAAATTGTTTATTCACGGAACCGTAGGAACTATTTACAAGAATAAGAATTATTATTTAAATAAAAATGTGTTGGAAGAGGGTTTTTTTTTTTCTCATCCGAAGAATAAAGGTCGAACTTTGAGCTTTCACATTCATTCGATCGTTGACCGCTACCAAAGAAGTTAGTGAAAATTCTTTCCAATAATGTTTAGTATCTACGTGATTTGTTGGCCATGGGAAAAAGTTACAGGAAAGAACTTCACTACCGGGGTTAGATCGCATTCCTTCTTAAAAGAAGCTGCGTGTTTCATCCTTCGTTTTCTTCTTCAATTGGATACAGGACTCGTTTATAAAATTTTGACTTCGACATAGACTGGTTTTCTTTTGAAAGCTGCACGAGGACTCTACTGTGTGATGAATCGTTATGGAAGAATTAATACACTGAAATTTAACTGCAACTTCTGGATACTTCATGTTTAGTTATTGACTTGAAGTCGGAGAAGGCTCAGGGGTGTAGTGGAGCGGGAACGCTTGGGAACGACGATCCTTTACCTTTTTAAAAAAGGGAACGGCATTCCCTAAACTATTTTTTTTTTTTTTTTTTTTTTAATTTGTATTTTTTTTTTTTTTTTTTTTTTTTTTTTTACGTGACACTAAACACAAAATCGAGTAAGAAAATGAAAAAGTTCTTTCCTGAGACTTTTGTTTTCGTTTTTGATCCACAATTTCAGAGCTGAACAGGAAAGTTCAAGTATTTGCAAAACTCACACTAGTTGCTAACACGCTTCTAGTTGCTAATTTCATTTTATAATGGAGCAAATTTTGAAAAGGAAAAGTCTATCAAGAAAGAAGAACTTCTCTACATTTTCATCTCAAGAAAGAGAAAAACCAGAAAACTCTCAATCGACATCTGCAACGATCGCAATATTTTTAAATTCATTTTGAAAACAGACTTCGAGAGTGTCTGAATCGAAACTCGATCTCTTATGCAAATTTTTCTGAATGGAAATTGTTAAAAAAATCATGTAAATAATCTGTTTAAAATGTGTTGTAGATAATCTGTTTAAAAAATTTAAAAAATCTGTTTAAAAACTTGTGTTAATAATATGTTTGAACATGTCTTATAATCCATTTATAAAGTGTCAAACGATCTGTTAAAATGGGTTGTGTAAGGCAAATTGTTTACAAATCCATATAACTTAATAGTTTAAAAAATAGTTTAAATAATATTTTTTATAATGTTATTTGTTCTTAGAACTCATTTTCCCCTTCCCCTCCTCCCAAAGAAAAAAAAGTATACTTTTGCATAACGACACGACTTAGCGTTCCCACACCTTTTTATTTTACACTACACCACTGAGAAGGCTGAACGATCACCATAAATATTTATATTAGCAAATTCCCCAAAACTATATCGAATCCGTTTAGAGTCATGGGAATCTATTTGATAGCATTTTGTGGGGATAAGACTAGTCCCATTTTCAACGAGGAATTCTAAGTGGGGGATTTTTTAATCTACCGTATTGTAACCTTTTTAGTCACTAATATCATGCATGCACAATTACAAGTTGGAGCCCTTTTTTCAAACGCGAGATTTATTGGAAATAGGCTTGACACAAAGTCAAATGAATCAACATTATATATAAAAAGAATTGATAAATGAATGTTAATATTGTTTTCTAAAAGTATCACAAATAACGAAACAATTAAATTTATAAATCAAAAGAGGGGAAAATGTGTTATGTATAGCATTGCATTTCACCATTACAATGTGTAACATTACGTCCGTGGTAACAATATCTGCAACATTATTCATAACTTCAGAGTCGACATTTTCTGATCTCGCACTAAATTCGTCAAGACTTTCTTTAATTTTTTTTCCCCCTCTATCTTTCAAGAAAGCTTGTTTTTACGATTTTAAATGATGGTTTGGTTTATTCGAATAAATTCACTCTAGGATACAAATTATCAGGGTTCCCACGGTCATTGAAAGTCATTAAAAGTGCTTAATATTTTTGAACTTGTTTTCAAGGCCTTGAAAGTGCTTGAAAATGCTTAGAGGTCCTTAAAAGTCCTTAATTTTTGTGTATGTTGTCCTACTGCAAAATTTATAAAAATACAACTCGGACTGGCTATTCCCGCATGACCACAACTTATCTGCACCGTATCGGAATTTTCTGACATATTTGTATTTGGTATGTGTCAACTTGTTACTGTTTTGGTAGAATATACTTTATAAAAAATTTATATGTAGACATGATGCCTAAAAAAAATTTTCAAAGCTCCTTAAAAACATTAATTAGGTCCTTAAAAGTCATTGAAAAGTCATTGATTTTCATTTTGTGATTAAAGTGGGAACCCTGATTATGTAAAAATTCTTTTATACAGATTATAAAATATATTCACATAGCTTTTATGAAACAAAATTATAGGTATACAATCAATTTTCGGGGCCCCCTAAAATCATGGGCCCAAGGCCCGGGCGATGATCAGGGCCTGCATACACTCCCCCCCCCCCCCCCCTTCTAAGGGCTCCTTCAGAGGGTGCGGATGCGAGTGTGTACCCGCAAGAAGTTTCAGCAATGTATTTTGAATACTAATTCCTTCTACACGGTGCGAAGAGCGGTCCGCAACTTTGAAACCTTCGTGCGGTCCTGCAGAAGTCGGTATATCTCCGCACAATTTCTAAAGATAACTTCTGTTTGAATTAACTACATTTTTATTTATAATTTAAAGTGTATAACACGCTACAAAAAGCCTACTGGGATCTAACTCATAAATGCAATAATTGAAGTTTAACTTTGTTTTGAATCTTGACATTTTTATAAAAAGTCGGTAATTTTAAATACTTTCAAAACAAAACCATACAAAACAAAAATTTAAGTTAAATTTTCTATTGTAGTAGGGGCCCTTGCATCAAATCATTGCGTATCGTTTGTAGTTAAATTTAAAATTTTAAATAAATTACAAATTGAGTTATGATTTGGGAAATTCGACCCTAATTAGGAAATTGAATTGTTAAATATGACAATAGTCTTGGTGATGAGAAATCCTTTACTTGAACCTATCGATTTTGATTATGCCTGAAATACGCTATCAGGGAGTTCAGAAGGTTACGTGGCACTGGCGTACGTGGCTTTGGCGTAATTCTAAAAGATCACCGTGGCTTTAGGGTACAGATACTGAACCAGTCCATTTTCCAAATATTGTATTCTATCACCAAATACTAGTGACCAAATATGGCCGATCTTCTAAGTTTTGAATGTAGCGCTATTAGATCATTCTGTAAAATATTTATTTAAAAAAGAACTAAATAAAATTTTAAAATTCGATATTTTAGAAGACCAAATAAAAGGCTAAAACTACTTATGTGGAAAATTTCAGAGGTTTTTTTTGTAAAATAGTTCTTAAAAAAATTATTTAAAAAGAACTAAATAAAAATTTGAAATTCTGTTTCTTAAAATTCCAAATAGAAGGCTAAAACTACTAATGTTGAAAATATCAGAGCTGTAGCTTTAGTAGAAACCATTTTGTCAAGTATTTATTATATAATTAAAAAAAAACTAACAACAAATTAAAATTCTGTTTTTTAATAGTTCAATAAGAAGGCCAAAATTACTTATGTTGAAAATTTCAGAGTTGTAAGCCTATCAGAAGTTATTTTGTAAAAAAAATTGTTAATTAAGAAAATTAATTAAAAGATAACTAATTAAAATTTTAACGTTCTGTTTTTCAAAAGTCCAATTAGAAAGCTAAAACTACTTTTGTTGAAAATTTCTGAGCTGTATCTCTATTTGAATTCACTTTGTAAAAAATATATTAATTAAAAAAATTAGTTAAAAAAGAACTAATTAAAATTTTAACATTCTGTTTGACATACATAAAATTAGAAGGTCAAAACTTCTTGTGTTGAAAATTTCAGAGCTCTACTCCAATTTTAAGTAGGTTTCTATAGATCCACAGAGCCACAGACAGACAGACACACAGCTTGTTTTATTATTATAAATTTCTCACCGTTTGAGATGTTTTTAAACGATGTGTGACTTAAAGTGCACTTTCGCGGATTATCTTGAACTTTACTATAGGATATTTCTTTTATGCAAGCGTTTTATCTTTGAAGATCTTCCGGATCTATATCTATCCTAAAAATTCTGAAGCTCATCGTTCTTTCAATAATATAATGTACAAGACTTCAATAAATTAAAGATTTCGCCGATTTTTTTCATAGATAATTCCTCATTTCATAACTGAATCACCAACTCACGAATAGATTTAAGAACTCCATTTTAAGACGATCAGCTACAAGCTAAAATTAAACAATTGATGCTATCATGTCTTCATGACAACTGCGTACACTTCAGTTTTGAAAATTTACTGCAAGTTTGTTGTGGAAGACGTCAGAATTAATTTTCATATTGCGTACGGAAACTTTTTTTGCATGGCACTTAACAACACGAACACTAAAATACGCGTTTGTGATATTTCATATATACTAGCTATATATAATACTAATTTCTTTCATTTCTAAGTAATGAAATTAGAACATTATATAGGTTCATATTATATATTGTTAACATTAACAAGAAATCAAATGTAAGTTTTCCAATACAAATAGAAAAGTTCTAAGTTATCAATATAACTTACATTAAAATACAAATCGTATTTAGAAATTAATTCTATACGAAATTATTCAAGACAAAAATCATGCGTTTACCAACTTCTTATAAATAATAATAGTCTTCTCGGAGTAACTGGATAGCTGTAGTGATTAACGTCTTTGGCTAGTAAGCTCCAGTCCAAACTCCAGCCATTACAAATATTTTGAAAAAATTTACAATTTCATAAAATAATAAAGTAAAATTCAAATAAAATATGATGTCATCCACGATATCTCAAATAACTCGAAAATCTTCTCACAAAATCCAACCATAGCAAAAAAGGACACCATCCACAGAAAAAGGGGAAATGGCGCCCCAAAAGTCGTCCTATCAGAACCCCACAAGTAAAATTGACAGGTGACACGCCTCCTTCTCTTTCTCCCTAGCAGGTGTTAAAGTACGCCAAAGCCACGCGATGTAACGGCATTGTACCCTAAAGCCACGATATTTTAGCTGTACGCCAAAGCCACGTACGCCAATGCCACGACACCGTTCAGAAAAGCACTGTTGATGTCTATCTCTCAGAATTCCTCAAGTAAAATTGGACAATAATATTGTTTCCACGGCAACAGACAACGCTAGACTACTTGACGAGAGCTATTCTTATGATGGACAGAAAACTGCGCTGGGACATTACAGCAGGATCGGGAGTATATAGAATTTTAGAAGTGCTTAGAAGAGAATGTGCTCTGTTAGAAAGGGGGTTTCGTGGGGAGCTACAAAGCATTTGAAGATATTTTTGTGATTTTGTATTTTTACTTGATATTTATCTCATGACTCTACTGCTCTAGACCCCCCCCCCCACTCTTTTTTCCACTCCCCCTAAAAATACGATAAACTCTAAGAGTAAGAATTGGTTATTATCACTTTGCGATTTGGTTATTATCACTCCTGAAATAAAATTCGTTGACAAATTTAAGTTGGCAAATACGATAATCACTTTCGCAGTTTTTTGTATTAACAATTAACATTTTACGTCTTGAAGGTTTTTAAAATATTTATTTTTCTCAGTAACTATAACAAGTTCGAGGATGTTTATTCATTTTGAAACGTCTTTATAGTTTATCGCGGTTTTTTGCTTACGACTTAAAAATCACTAATACATTAACACGAAATGAAAAAAAACTAATGTATAGCCACAAATGTACGATATTAAGTAGGTAAGCTGTCCATTTATGCATGCTGCAGAAAATCTAAAATTTTAGAGTTAGTTTGATATTAGTGCCATCGGCCAGTGATGCGAAAGCGTGAAAATATGTTTAAAATGTGTTATTAGTTCAATCGTCATCAGAAGCTACAATCGCAATCTTATAAAGAAGTGCCATCAATGCATGTTGCTGAAAATCAAATATTATAGACTTACTTTGCTATTGCCCTTATTCAGTGATACGAAAATGTTAAAATATGCTACGAATTAGGGCCTTATTATACAGAGTCACTCGAGTGGCTAACGCGCGCGTTCGCGTTAGACGCCCGGGCTAGCGACTGCAGTGGCGCATCCACGCGTTTGCAGTGGCCAGGCCTAGCGTCTGTTTTTGTTATGATTTCGTTCCCCTTTCTGTATTCAAAATGTTTTCGTCAAGTGAGGATGATGAATTGCGCATGCTTATCTTATTAAGAAACGAAGAAAGAATAGAACTTTAGGAGTGCGTCCCTTCTTATCTAGAAGGCCCTCAAAAGGTTTATTTCATACTCAGCATGACGATTTAAGAGAAGGCGACAACAAGTTTATTTCTGTGTAAATTATTTTAATTTGTATGTTATAATTTTTTAGATGTTACTTGACTTACTACAAGCACATTACTTACTGTAACTGTAACGCATCAAAGTTGTCCATTAGTTGTATTCAGATTATCTGGCGCCGTCAGCAACACGAGGGCTATAATGCGCCGAAACATTCGTCATTAGACAAGCCAACATACATTTACAAACACCCATGCCTAACACGGGACTCGAACCCGCAACCTCGCGGTCCAGAAGCTAGCACGCTAACCACTACACCGTTTGGTCGGCATGTCCATTAGTTGGAATAATAAGTTAATATTGTCAGTTATTTTTTTCTAAGAGTATTGGTGTACTTAGCAGTTGAGTAAATTAATTAAATAAACTTAGGACAGTCTTTTATAAAACTTATATAATTAATATACATTGATTTGAAATTAAACGAAATTTATCCATTTTGTAGAAAATTGATGGAAACTGATCACCACACCACACTATTTATGTAGTAGAAGCACTTATTGGAACTGCACAACATACATGCATTAGCGACACGGGGCCATGAGTGCCGGCTGAATTATTTTCACGGGATTGGAAATGACCTCTAAAGGGAATGCAAGGTGGTTATTTTCTTATTTTTTACTTTCAATTACCCATATGTAATACATAGGGTAATAAAAGTGTAGTGTTCGCTAAAAAAAAATATCGATTTTTTTTTTGTATTTCTCCACGTTTGGAACATCCTGACCTCAAAAAAGTGATCTGGAAAAAATTGTCTGTCTGTGTGTACGTGGTCAGCATAAACTCTCGACACATTGGCTTACGGTGTTCAAATTTGGTGTGAGGGTTGGTGATGGTCCAAGGACCTACCATTAAGGTTTGCGACAAAATCGCGCATGCGCATAAGGTAGCTGCCATTGAAAAAAAATCACGTTTTTCAATGATTGCTAAAGAGCCGCTCTAACGATTTTGTTCAAAATCGCTGTGGTAATGCCTTTTAATGTGTTCTAAAAATTTCCACATCCGAAATTTCCGTAAAAATGCTTTAATGGCGTAAAAAGTTGAAAAACGAATGCTTTTAACATAAAATTCTCTTTCCTTGAGCATAGCTCATAGACTATCGTTGTTTCTCCTCTCCGCAGTTTCACTTATAAGAAAGGATAACATAAGAATTATAGAAATAAATATCGCCAGAAAGGATATTTTTTCTTTTTTTAAAGATGAGTATAAGAATTATTGCAACAAAAAAATATCACCAAACTGGCCATATTTTCTCAATGAATGATAAAAATATAAAAACGGTAAATGACACAAATCCACATCAGTAATATAGTGTAATTGAAAGTTGTACGATGTGCCACACCCCTAGTTTTTTGCTTTAACTTTGATTTTCCAGTTGGATGTCTAAATGAAATTTTAATTAATCGTTTTGTATTAAATTTCTGTTCCGTTGAATATTTTAAAACCTATAGCATACTTTTATTTTCAGTTAATCGTACCACTTTTCTCCACATCATTTTAAAATTTCGAAAACCGGGGATGGGGGGGGGGGGGCACTCTTTTGTACCTCCTTGGCGACGCCCATGAATACGATTTTTCCCCTCCCCCCCTTCCTTTCCCTACAAATTGCTTATTATGCCTTATATTATTTTAATTATCTTTTTATTTTCGCATTACATTCCCCTTTTATTATGTCAATATTAAATGTAAAACATTTTTTCCTCAACTTGTTGCATTTTTCGTCAAATAGCTTATACTAAACAAAAATAAATTTGTTTTTTATTACGAAACTAAACTTCAGTTAGTCATTTGCACGTTTAGTAAAAATGGAACATGATTATTCGAAAACGTGGTATGTGTGACGCACAAACGTGAAAAATTATACTTGATAATTCGCCTGTTTTAAAAACTCATCATTCCATATTAAAACAAAAAGTCACAATGATACATTTCTGACTCAAGCAGAAGCATAAGTTGATCCCACAAAATAAAAATATGTGGTACCGAATGATTTTCCGTTTCCTTCAAACAAAAATATGCCATGCATTTTTATATTTAATTTCATTTAGCAGCTGTTACCGACTTGCTTACAAACAGGATTTTTTAATACTCTCTCCCCCTACATTGATGAACAGCAGACTTCTAGTATAGAATTTCCGATTCGTCAAACCCAGTTTGAACAGCCTTCCAATATTTTCTATACAGTTGTTCTACACATTTTTTATGCCCCATTTTTAGTTTTTTCATTCAATTCGGTTTCCTTCTGAATAGGAATAAAAAAGAATGCAACAAAATTTCGGAAATTTCGACTCTTCAACTTTCTAAACCTTAAGGACCTAGACTCTTCCCTCCCCCCCCCCCGCTAGCGTCGGTCCTGCATATGTGCAATACTTATATGCAATGCACATGTGCAAAACCTATTTGCAATACATCTAGGTATTACCTATTTGCAATACATCATGCTATACAAATGTGCAATACGCAAGTGCAAATACATGCATTATATAAAAACAATATAGCCTCTATAAAAGCTTTTTTCTGCAACGTAATGCAACATTTCAATTTATATCCTGAACAGCTATACAGCCCAAAAATATTGCCAAGAGAAAAATAATCGTTGCATACAATTGTTTCTCACTAAATTTCGACAATCGATTGTTTTATTTAACATGAAACAATCTATAGTTTGTCCTTTTTCGATACTATCGATTTTTCACTCGATTGTTCATCTGAACAATCGTTTAAACTATAGATATTAAAATAATCAATGTTCAAGGAACACTTGACACAGGGCCTGACCATGACAAGTTGGGACCCAAGGCCGGGACACTTTCAGGGGCCTCTTTTTCAAAAGCGAGATTTGTTGGAAATTTGCTTGACAAAAAGTCAAATGGAGTAATATTAAAAATATAAAAAGTTGATGAAGTAAGGTTAATATTGTATTCTAAATTTTTTTTATCACAAATAAAGAAACAAATTTCAAACAATCAAATTTATAAATCAAAATAAGGAAAAACTGTTGTATATAGCATTGCATTTCACTATCACAATGTATAGTGATATCCATGACAACAATATCTGCAGCATTATTCACAATTTCAGAGTGAATATTCGAAGAGTTCGAAAAGCTGATCTCACAAATTCGTCAAAACTTTCTTTAAATTTTTTTCTCTATCTTTCAAGAAGTCTTGTTTTTAAATCCTTTATGTGTTAGTTTGACTTTGTGTGTTAGTTTGTTTGTCAATGAAAGTGGAATTTGCGGCTGTCTACAACCCCTTACCATCATCCAATCAGGTTTAAACTTGGCAGATAGGTTCGATGTCGATGACAATGCATTCTATCAAATTTTGGGGTTGTTACTGTAACTCAAAAGTCGCTTTTACGGAATACTAATTAACCTACTTGGCGTCATCCAATCGCATTAAAATAACATTGAACCGTTCATTGTTGAAACTCTTGTTGGAAAATATTTTTTTTTAATAAATAAATAATAAAATTACTTTAATCAGTAAAAATAAATTATATTTCTATGTGAGAGCACAAATTCACGTCCATTTTTAATAAAAAAAAATTTGAAACGCAGTTTGCCACTCATTTTGCTGATACAAATGATTTTGATATCGACGCTGTGTTAATGAATACAAAAATTGACAATGCATTTCCGATTTTTTAAGAGCTCTATTTTTATGGGTTATATTATTTAAGATTTTAAATGATGGTTTAATTTATTTGATTAAATACCCACTCTGGGATACTAAACACACTTCAAGATTCATACAAAATGATTTTTATGTAAAAATTCTTTTATACAGATAATAAAAGATATTCACATAACTTTTGTGAAACAAAAGTTACAGGTTTACAGCTAATTTCGGGGCACCCTAAAATATTGGGCCCAAGGACCAGGTCTTGTCGGCTTAGTCGATAATCAGGGCCTGACTAGATAACTGGGTCAAGGCAAGTCTATAAACAAATTTAATAAGTTTCAAAACAAACAATAGTCCTCTACCACAGTCGCACACGCACGCCACAAGTAGAGAGGGTAGGCGACTGCAGTGGACAGCTCATGCCACAGACGCGACCACTAGCGACTGCTGTGGTTCTGTATAATAAGCTCCATAGGATATAATGGTCCGCAACGTGCGCGTTAGAAGCTAACGCGCGCGTTCTCCACTCGAGTGGCACTGTATAATAAGGCCCTTACTTCTTTTACTTTAATTGTTATCAGAAGCTATAAGCTCAAAATAGTCAGTAGTCCATCGATGCATATGTGACTGAAAATTTAAACTTTTAGAGTTACTTCGCTATTGCCCTTATCCTGTAATAAGAAAGCATTAAAATATGTTATGAATGTTTCTTTTAGTTCAATTGTCATCAGAAACTATAAGCACAAACTAGTTAGTAGTCCATCGATGCATATGTTGCTAAAAATCTAAAATGTTAGTAATTTCGCTATTGCCTTCAGCCAGTTATACGAAAGCGTTAAAACATGTTACGAAAGTTTCTTTCAGTTCAATTGGCCTCGGAAGCTATACGCCCAACTTTACAAACTAGTTAAGTAGTCCATTGAAGCATGTTGCGGAAAATCTAAAATTTTAGAGATCACTATTGCCTTCAGACGATGATACGAAAGCGTTAAAACACGTTACGAATGTTTCTTTTAGTTCAACTGGCATCAGAAGTAATAAGCACAACTTTACAAACTAATTAACCATAATGTAGAGTAAAATAAAAAGGTGTGGGAACGCTATGTCGCTTCGTTACAAACGTATTTTTTTTCTGTGTGTGTAAGAGAGGGGAGGGGAAGACTAAAAATGACAATTTGAAATAGTTTTATTAATATTACTTTAATAATCTCAAAACAGCTAATGAGCACCTCAAAAATTAAAAAAAAAATTGTGTTTTTCAACTTATTCTTTTATTCAAATAAATTTTTTAAACTATTAAGTTATATGGATTTTTAAACAATTTGCTTTGCACAACCCATTTTAAAAGATTGTTCAACACTTTATAAATAGATTACTAGGCATTTTCAAACATATTGACACAAATTTTTTACAACTATTTTCCAAAATGTTAGAGATGCCTTATATGCAATGTGTTCGGATAAATTCTAAGATTCTGTAGATCCTCGAAATCTGTTTTCAAAATGAATTGAAAAGATTGCGATTGTTGCAGATGTCAACTGAGAGTTTTATGGCTTTTCTCCTTCTCAAAAAGATAATGTAGAGAAGTTCCTCTTACTTGATAGACCCTTTCTTTTCTTTTCCAAATTTGCTCCATTAATAAAATAATCGGAAAATTAAAATCCATCAGTTGATTTAAAATTTCTTGATAAAATATTAACTTGTGTACCATCTCAATCATCTCTAATTTTTAGCTGGATATTTCAATGTAGACTCATTACTTGCCAGACGTATAGATTTGCTTGGGACATTCCTGGTTTTTTTTAATCTTATCTAGTTCGATTTTGTCATTTCGACAGTGGTGACGATTAGGTGATAATAAAAGTCAAAAGTGAGTATAAATCGGAGGAAAAAGCAAACTGCACAATATATACGATATTGCCATCAAAATCACTAGATTTTAAAATGGATCGGGGGAAATTTCCGTCCCTTATCGCCGCCACTATATTTAGTGATTTTTTTTTTTTTATATAGGAATTGCTGCTACATTTTTGGAATAAACTCTGAAATAACTGTAAATGTAAAAACTTTCCTATTCTCCTCAAACCGAAAAGCAATTTAATTTTGCATTTTAAAGTACATCTGAATTGCTTTCCTACTTCTTCACAGCCCAATTTCGATGTATTACACCCATTTATTAAACCATTAGCAGTTTTATATTAAGGAAAATCAAATATACAGGACCGGCCTAAAAGTAAAATGCTATGTGTGCAAGAATGAGTTTTGGCGCCCCTTACAATGAAAATGGGTCTAGAAAACCCTCCAAAAATTGTATGGGTGTTCTATATGGTATGGGTGCAAATTAATAAAATCGTAGTGTTTTCTGCACTAAATAACATTATCTTACGTCAGGTTTTATTAAGAAACACCTCGGAATACAATTTATTTTATAAAATATAAAAATTAATTTTTATACAATTTCATAAGAATTTAATAAAATACATGTTATTAAAAATTAAAATTACTGATTTTTGTTATGCATTACTTTTTTACAGTAGTCCTCTGCTCTTAGCGTAAGCCTTGGTTCCCTTTCGCAACCCTGGGTTGTGAAGGGCTGCAATTCGGCTGATATAGAATTATCAGTACTGCCAAGTTAAACTGAAACAAAGTTAACAACTGTTCAGTTCTGTCAAAACAAAGTAGCGGAGCGCTTGAAGTCAGTCTCTTTACTGTACTTTCAAGCGACATTTTATCTGTTGAACTAAACATATTCAAATTCACAAACATACATACAAAAGCAAAGTTAATATAATGAATTTAAAAATCAATACTGTTTTGAACAAATTTTTTCATGTTCAAACAAGTTATCAGTTTGATTTTCCCAGTATCTGGCAATAAAATAAGTATTTCCCAATATCTGACAAAATATAAATGCAAAATTCCGTAATCTCTAAACACCTTAAAAGCTAATACCAAATATCAATATTCTGCTCTTACCTATTTGGATTTTTAGCACCAACCAGTTTATTCCGTCAGAATTGCAGATTTACTTAACTTTCTTGGATTGTCAAAAAAAAAAAAACATCTTTTACTGTCATTAGTTTTTTCCTCTTGAACGAATTCATTTCTTAGGTAAGGTGAGAGGTTTACAAATAAATTTATTAAATCGGTGATGGAAAAAAAAAAAAAAAAAAACGTTACATAACATTTGTTGACAAATCGGTTAGAGTTCCCGTTAAAATTAGAGGAGGGGGGAAACATTCTTCAAGAAAAGGGCGCAAAAAACTGTATGAGCTAGGCCACAGTTTTGTTCTCTAAAAATGTAGACAGATGGTGTGAATTTGTGTATGGAAATTTTAGTCTATATATATGACGAACCATACAAATTTGACCTCTGGAATTCATCCACAAATACAGATCATTCGTTGAAGAGGTTGGTTGGTTGGTTGGTTGGTTGGTTGTTTTCATATTATCTGGCGCCGTCAGCAACACGAGGACTATAATGCACCGAAACATTCGTCATTTGACAAGCCAACATACATTTACAAACACCCGTGCCTTTCACGGGACTCGAACCCGCAACATCGTGGTCTAGAAGCTAGTATGCTAACCACTATACCGTTTGGTCGGCATTCGTTCGTTGAAGAGGATAATTGCCATTGAATGAATTATAGCTAGATGTAAACATTATATGTCTGTTTATTTTTAAAGAAGGAGAAATGGCAATGTGCGGGTTACTGCGCCTCTTTTAAGTGTTTTACAAAAACTAGAACTTGCCTGCTCAGCCCTGAAGTTGTGGATCGCAGACGAAAGCAAAGTTCTCACGAAATGACTTTTTCGTTTGCTTACTTGACTTTGCGTTCAGTATCACATAAAGAACAAAAAATACGAATTAAAAAAAAAAAAAAATTAGATGAGGGAACACCGTTCCGCTTTTTAAAAAAGGATCACCGTTCCCACGCGTTCCCGCTCCACTACACCCCTGCTAATTAAGTAGTCCATCGAAGCAAGTTGCTGAAAATCTAAAATTTTAGAGTACGGTATTCCAATCAGACGGTGATACGAAGGCGTGAAAACACGTTTTGAATGGTTTTCAATTGGAACTCTGGGTTACAACAGCAAGCCACGTTGAGTTTTGTACTCAAGTGTATGCAATGATCCGCTGTTGTTCTGAGTCACGTTGATTAGAAAACAGCGCATCCACCCGGACATAGTGAAAAGAAAGAAGGTGCGGGGTGTGGATCTTGGAACAAAAAGCAGAACAAAATAGCGAACAACAAGTGAATCTCCCAAGGCCAAATGAATTCAATCGGCGGAACCACCTACGCATTAGCCACACGAGCTTATTATCAGAAGGTGCAGGTTGCAACAGAAAGTTGCTTCCTCGCCAAAGGATCGCCAACCAGGTCAATCACTCGCAACCATAGAACAACTAGGGGTGTGGAACAACGGATAACTTTCAATTACATTTTGATATTGCACACTGCATTTAAATTTGACACGGATTGGTGTAATTTACCATTTTCGTTTTCATATTTTCATTAATTAAAAAAAAAAAAAAAAATGGCTAGTTTGACGATATTTTCGGCAATAATTGTTGCATTAAAAAAAATCAAAGCAAAAATGTGTTTCGACAATTATACATAATCCTTTTTTATAAGTGAAACAGAAGAGAAACAGTCGTGGATGAGCTATTCTCTAGAGAAGAGAACTCTGTGTTAAAGGCATTCGTTTTCCAATTTTTTTAATCCATTATCGAATTTCTGCGGGTTGGTTGGTTGTTTTCAGATTATCTGGCGCCGTCAGCAACACGAGGGCGACTCGGTTGCGCCGAAACATTCGTCATTAGACAAGCCAACATACATTTACAAACATATATGCCTTACACGGAACTCGAACCTGCAACCTCGCGGTCTAGAAGCTAGCACGCTAACCCACTATACCGTTTGATCGGCCGAATTTCTGCGGGAATTTCTAAGATAGGGATCCAAAATCGTTAGAGCCGTAATTGATGAAAAGTATAAGATTTTCAATGGTAGCTACCTTATGCTCTTGCGCAATTTTGACAAAAACCTTGATGACACGTCCCATGGGTACCACTAACCCACATACAGAAGTTGAACTCCGTACATCAAACCATTCGTGGTTTATGATTTTTTTAATTTTTGTTTTGGAATGCAATACTTTAATTGCATATTACGCATAGGGTAATGAAAACTAAAAAGTGGGCTACAGTGCCCCGAAACATGGTTGAAACTGCAGAATACCAAAGCGGTTCGTCTTCCGGAAGGTTTTTCAAAGGGAAACTGTGTAGCTTTTGCGTCTAGAAAAAAGGGTGAATACCCGGAAAACTTCCACCAATCACCCCGACAATCGCCGACTTATCTACTCATCTTTTCAAATAGAGTTTACAAAGCCAAATTTGATTCAGATATCTTTCGCATGCCCAACGTAAATGTGATGCGTTCCAAACATAAGTAGAATTAAATAAATACTGAATTAGAACTGACGAGTTCCCTATTTAAAGTCATCCAAGAATTATAATATCTGAATAAAGACATTTATGAACCGTACTAAAGAAATTCAATATGTATACTCTTGTAGGACTCGCAACCACAGAACATAAAAAAACTAGAGCATGGTTATTTCCCCCCCCCCCCCCTCGACCACTGGAAAAATGTGCAAAAAATCCTAAGCGTCTATTTAATTAAAATCTTTGTATAGCATTATATGCGATATCATGTGCTTACGAAATTTTCTGTTCTAGGATTTCTCCTCGACAAGTTATGTAGCATATATGCTACACTATGCACTAGAGCAGCGTTCACCACTAGCTTTCAGTGGCGGGACGTCTGACTTATATTAGAGCTTTTCGCGGGGCGGATACACCAAAATATGTATCTTTAATTATTATTGATTTAACAATGTATAGCATTTCTGAAAACTGAAAAAAAAATTAATTTTGTTTATCTTAATGAAATTACATTTTTTTTTTAAATAATTAAGAAAAGTTTTCATTATTAGTAAATCAAAGTCTAAAAAAGTAGTGGATCTATTGTTTTAATGTGACAATGCGACTTGACCTAACTTTTAAAAAAGTATTTAAATTGCAATTCCAGATTATTCTGTTTTAGTCGATATCAATTATGACTTGTAAGACGATGGCGGTCAAAATTGTTCAATTTATTTTATGATACAGTCGATGTCTTTCGTAGTATTTGTTGCTGTCGATTTTAACCCTTTGTACTCCAGGCCTTTTTCGCGCGGAGGAATCAGCAACTCGAGACATTTTAGGTTCGGCTGGTGTTTATGGATTTGCTTCATAGAAACTAAACACAGTCATTGGCCTTGCATCGAATTTCCGCATCACACCTAATGGTCCTCTCGTGGATTGGCATCCAATCGTGAGGCGCCTGAGAGGCGCCACTGGAGTGCAAAGGGTTAATAAATTGTCCAAACGCGATTTAATTAAGTTTTTCCTGTATTTATTCTTAATGAAAACCACCCTACTGAAAGCTTAATCGTATAGTTTCTTCGGGCACGTAGCTATGTAGAACAGATATCTCCACTAACACATTATTTCGGAAAATTACAAATATGTAAGAAAAAGTCCTTATCGTGAAATTTTTTTTTTTTTTTTATCCTCTGTGTTTTCGAAGGGCAGCAGAAAAATCTTTTGTGGGCCGAGTCGTGGCTACCTCTGCACTACAGGGTTAATATGTGTAAGGAAATCTTTAGCACAGTAAGCAAAAAAAATACGAACGATGACTGCATTTTTGGGTCTAAAAGTCAGAGAATGTTAGTGTTTGCACCAAGGTAATTTTTTTACTATTCTTTATACGTCTGGTGGAAATTTTTTTCATGTATGGAGGGTGGCTATTTACGAATGTAAATAAAACTCTAACTTTGAAAATTTCGATACGAACCTTTATTTTTTACCATCGCTAATACAAAACTTGTAAAGTAACTCAATCAGAAATTAATTTTAATGTAACATAATTAACGAAGTTGAAGACGGACAAACTTCATACGCAGTCCAATTAAGGTCAGAAACAAAAAAGTAATATATTATTATTGATAGTAAAATTTACAAAGAGAAAACCATAACGTAACAATTCTATGTAACATTAATAAGACACTTGACGCTAATTAGGTCACGCTTATTTCTTTTTTGTTTCACTAACTAAAGAAAAAACATTAAAATTTTGTTATTTAATTAACAAAACTTATTTTTTTTAAAAAACTTTGTGTACATTTTTCGACGTAATGGAACATTGCTTATAAATACAACTTGTTAAATCACTATGTTAACTAAGGATGATGAAACGTTTTATGTAAATACGATCACATCCTAAAGAACATTCGCTAAATTTTTTACTCAAGTTTTAAGGTATTTAATAATTGTCTAATGTGTGTTTTTGAGTCTTTCTATAATGTCCACAAATTTCACAGTGACAAATATTTTGTAATCTTACAGTGGCTTCAAACACAATATGGTTGTATCATTATCTTCTTTTTCATGGCACCAAAATTTCGTAACATCTAAACTATTATATTAGTCCCAATTTCAAGCGAGAACGCATTAGAGTAAAGTTTTTTAAAGAAAACTGGTTTGGGTTTCAAATATTGAATGAAAGGTCCCGAACTTTTGAAACACTTAAGGCCTTATTATACAGAGCCACTTGAGTGACGAACTCGCTTCAATCGCTCAGACAAGCCACACGAAGCGAAGCATGCAATCCCATGGAGTTCATTATACTGTGCCACAGCAATTGCCAGCAGGTCGCCACCCGAGTGGCTCCGTATAAGGCGGCTCTTATTTAGAAAGCACAATTCCCGACTTGTCTACACATTTTTGAAAGCAGAAATTACGCAGCGTCGACGCTGGGAATTGAACCAGAGTCGTGTGTTGTCACGTTGTGTGTGTGTGTGTGTGTGTGTGTGTGTGTGTGTGTGTTATCACTGGATAGATCCTACACTGTAATGAATTTGATGAATGCCTCCTAAAAATCCGAGTTGCACCTTTTAATATTCGTTTGCGATTATCTGAATCTATTTGCGGACAATATAAAATTTGTCATTTATGTTTTCAACTGTTTGAAAATTAAATACTTAACGTGTTTACATTGAAACATTATTTTACCTAAATTAAACTTTAATTTCAAGTCTAACTATAGTATACGCGGTCCCTAAAAGTAGTCTTTATTACATTTGAGCTAAATTTTGAAAACCAAAAGTCAAAATGGAAAGAAAAAAATATGTTGGGTTTTCGACAATGATAAATATAATGAAAGCATGAAAATAAATGTTTTTATTTAAAAATTAATTTGTTTTTTTAATTAATAATGATTCAAAATTGTTTTATTAACTAATAATAATTAAAAATTATTAATAAATAATTATAAAAAAAAGAAAATTAATTATTATTAAAATAATTATAATTTGATTACAAACTGTTTTATTAATTAATATTTACTCAAATTGTTTAATTAATTAATATTTATTAAAAATTATTTAATTAATTAATAATTATTAAAAATTATTTAATTAATTAATAATTATCAAAAATTATTTAATTAATTAATAATTATCAAAAATTATTTAATTAATTAATAATTATCAAAAATTATTTAATTAATTAATAATTATTAAAAATTATTTAATAATTTTTAAACAACTGCTTAAGGCTATTTATGTTTGTCCTATAGCAACTTTGACAAACTATCCTTGGAAACAAAAATTACTAAAATATATTCATTATTTAACAAATTACGGCTAAAGAAAACCCCAATTTTTCTTTAAGATTAGTTGATCATCTCCTTTTCATCCTGTAAATTACTAATAAGTTTTTAGAAAGTTATAAAGTTTGGAATTTTTTCGCCTTTTTTTCGAATGCTGAGTCCAAATATGGCATAATACTGTGGAGTTGCTGTTGAGCTTTTAAAAGTTTGGTTTAGTTTTAATAAGTACATGACCACTGGGATACTTTTTTCTTGTTTCAGCAATTAGAATACAAGATATAGTAATCGGTCGGATTTTTTTTGCGTACAGTACTTTGGACCATGTGCAGTAATGCAGGATTTTTTTCTAATAAAGTTATAAGCATGGTTGGTGATGACCATCACTACTGGGATATTCACTAATCACTGTTATAACTTTAAAAAAAAACCAGATAGTTCTGTAAATGATTTAGGACCTAAGTACAAAATGTCATCCGCGATTAAAGGAGTCGGTTTCGCGGCCATCGAACAAAGAATGAACACTCGCCGAAACGAGAAGTGACAAGTTTCGCAATTTAAGCCAACAATTACAATTTTAAGGTGTAGCATTTAGTTATTAAGTTACATTTCAACATATTCACTTGCATTTTCCACACATTTCTGGAATCTTTTAAGAGCAAAATCCACAGCACTTCTTACCATCTCAACTGGAACATCTGCAAACACTTCACGGATACTTTGTTCATGGCTGTTAATATCCCTCGGTTTTAACTTGTACTCTTTGGGCTAAGAAACAAGCTAAAACCAAGGGATATTAACAGCCTTGAACTAAGTATCCTGGAAGTGTTTGCAAATGTTCCAGTTGAGATGCTAAGAAGAGCTGGGGATTTTCCTTCTAAAACAGCGTCAGCACTAGGCGGACCGGATCCGGCCAGCGACGACTTTTTCTCCGGCCCGCCGGCAGTACAGAAGAGCAAAAATCAAATTTTGTGGAAATAATTTCAATTTATCTACAATAGTATGTGTTTACTACCAAAAACCGCGTTTTCCATTAACTGACCCGCGTCAGTAAGTCTGAAAAATCCTTTTTTTTCTCTCTTCTTTCCGAGACTGCCAGAAAGAAATAAAAAAGCGATAGTTTGAATTATTACCAATGACTCATACCTTCGCATTGCTTAGTTCTGCACTTGGGATTCCCTACCCCCTCGATTCCTGAATGGCACAATTCTATTTCTGCTTTTCTGAATGTGATGGGCAGGAGTTGGGTGTTTTAATGCATACTGGACTCTTTTGTTTTGACATGAAAAGAAGAATCGCGATTTCAATGACTCCAGGGCAATAATGGCGTCGAAGACTAGTTTTAAACGCAGAGTAGATAGTGAAAAGCAGACCGACCGTTATCGTCTCGCAATTAACAAGATTTAGGAGGTATGGTTTAAATATCTTTATTGATTATGAGTTTATGTCAAATCCCATTGTAATATTGTCATTAAAGATCAACTTCTTTTATGACTTTGATTTATGATGTAAAAAAAATATTTTTTTATTATTTGAAACAAGAATCGAAAATCAATTGTTATTTTATTAATATAAAAAAAATTAAATTATTGTTTCAGTTTTCAAAATTATTTATCACATTTCTAACATTGAACATATGTAGTAAAGCAATATATTTATTAGCATATTCAGTATAAATGTGCGGCCCGTGGAAAGTTCCAACATAAGTCAAGCAGCCCGTCTCTAAAAGTTAGTGGCGAACGCTGTTCTAAAGGTTCCAGAAATGTGAGGAAAATGCTAGTGCATACGTTGAAATGCAATTTAATAACCAAATGGTACAGCTTAATAATGTTTTCGATAGGAATAAAACTGTGATAGGTTGGAAATATTCATTATTACAAAATAGGTACTGACTTAACAACCATCCTGTATATACATTGGAAGACTAAAGAAGGCATGATCTAGTTATTTGAGTTTATTAAGTAATGCTATTCCAACGGTAAGGAATTAATTTCAGGCTATTAGAGAATAGGTCATTCTTCCAAGTTATATAAATCACAGTTCTAATTCAATAAAGTTTAAATTTCGAAGCCAGTAAGTACTTCTATTAAACAAGACTGATGAATAGAACTTGCAAGACCACATTTTTAAACTCTGTAGGAATAAACAGTTTTAAATGGCAGTTTGATTTGCATCGAGGTCTGTACGAAGTGGTTTTATTGCAGTAACTCCGATAGGCCTTGAGTCTATTGTATTTAAAAGATGTTTGAACACCATATTTTATCTTAGAACCCTAATCATTTACTAAGGCGTAACCAGGAGAATAAATAGAAAACGCACATCTCCATTCGTATACACTTACGGACAATGGCAATGGATAAAAGCGGAGTTAGGAGTAATGGAGTAAAGAAGTAGAATTAATGGTAAAAACCAAATTCTCATTTTACTTTAATGGCAAGAGACTCCTAAATAAAACAAAGTGAATCACATATTTATTCAATATTTTAAACATAGTCTTAAAATTATTTTAACGTTGTTGACTGCCACGTTGTGTTGAAATTTATTTCCTTGTATAAACTTTTTCTTTTTGAATAAACTTTGTATAATTGTATTTTCTGTTCATTTAAGCCAAACCTAATTTCTTATTATCTTTCTTGAGGCCATCTATTCATATTTACACGAGTTTCCTTGTAGCTGTACAAATATGGCAAGTAATGAAGGGTCCAGATAGCTAGTAGCAACCCATGCAAATAAACAACCTACGAAATATCTCGTAGTTGACAGTCAACGTGTTAATTTACCTTAAAACAATGATTGCTGTAATTTCTTTGAAAACCTATCAAAACGGCACTGTGTGATTGAGATTCCCCCCCCCCCCCCCCTTTCGTCACCTGTTTTAATTAAATATTTTCCATGGTTTTTGGCGTTTTTCTTTATTAAAAATTCATTGTCCTTAATGCAAATGATATTATATTCCATATTTTCTTTATTTTATGAACTAAAATTTATTTCCAATATACTTTATGATACAATAGTTTGCCATGTTTTAAGTATTATTTAAATCAAATGTATCGTTTTGTTTTTTCATTTGGTTTGTTAAGATTTCTAAGGGATTTTGGTTACATGAACAGATGGCTCTAATTATGATACCAAGTAGTTTAAAGTGTTCAAAAGATTTTGCCTAATGGAATTTTAGATAACTATACACTCAAACAAAATTTGTATACTGCTTACTGCTGAAAAATATAAGTCTATCCTATTGTGAAAATTAGTTTTTCAATAGCTTAGGAATAACTCATGTATTTAGGTGGCAAAACATGAACTCGTGTAGATTGGAATACTCAAGGTAAGCAAACTTTATGTTAAACACTTTCATTTTTCAACTTTTTTGGATTTCATTCGGAGGTGAGTATATTTACAATACCTTAAGAGGCATAAAAAAAGTTAGTTTCAAAATTGTTAGGCTCTTATTCTATAGAGCCACTCCAGTGGCGAACGCTCGCCACCCCTTCAAGACACTCAGAAAAACCATTCTAAGCGATACATGCAATCATATGGAGCTTCTTATACTTAGCCACTGCTAAGGTTAGTGGTTGCATCTAGCAATTGCTGTGGCCCAGTATAATAAGCTTCATATGATTGCATGTATCGCTTAAGAGTGGCTTGTCTGAGCGTCTGAAGCCATGGCACGTGTTCGCCACTGGAATGGTTCTGTATAATAAAAACCTTAGAGCCGTTTTTTGAAAATTGCTGTAAAACATAAATTTGACAATGGTAGCTAATTCATACGCATGCGATAATTCGATGAAAATCTTAAAAGCAAGGCCCATGGTCAGGGCGTACCACTAACACGTATACAAAAGTTGAATAACGTGAGTATATCCTTTCGGGAATTATATGCTGACCAAAGATGTACAAACAGACATTTTAATAGTTCTTTTTTGGACTTAAGAAGTTACAAAACGTATAAAATGCAAAAAAAATGTCATTGAATGCAATGCCTTTATTACCCTATATAAACATAGATAATTAAAAATAAAAATTGTCAAATCTATATCACAATCGGCTGGTTGGTTGGTTGTTTTCAGATTATCTGGCGCCGTCAGCAACACGAGGGCTATAATGCGCCGAAACATTCGTCATTAGACAAGCCAACATACATTTACAAACACCCATGCCTATCACGGGACTCGAACCCGCAACCTCGCGGTCTAGAAGCTAGCACGCTAAACACTATACCCTTTGGTCGGCATATCACAATCGGCATTTTGTTTCTTAGCTTTCCAATATTTCAAGTAATAAAAACTGGTAACAAACACTATTCCTGTTCAATGCCACTTAAACTCTAAAGGAGGTTTTTGAGTAGCGATCAATCACTAAACGTGGCATAGTATCCATTAATTAATATATTCATTTGCATTTAATTATGAACTTTATTTGTAGACTTGGGAAGATCAGAGATAAATAAGGAAAGAACATATAACAATTCCATGCATTTCACTGTGAACATTTTTTAAACGGGACAAATTTAATCAAACAGGTTATTAACGTTTTTATAAGACTTATTCGTGAATCAAAATTTAATCCGATGCACTTCCTTCTTCCAGAAATGGGTTGACTTGCTTTCCTAGTAAGTTATCCTTGAACATATATGTTATGAATTTGTTATGTGTCACCCAATTGTTTCTATCAAGGTTTAGTTAAATTTTCAATATTTTTAAATCCTTTATATTAACTTCGATTTTGTGTATCGATGGCGGGCTAATCTCCGGAGGTGTAATTAACCCCCTTGCCGTCGTCCAATCTAGCTGAAACTTGGCAGATAAATTCGATCTCGATGACAATGCATTCTATCAAATTTTGGGGCTAAAAAGTCGCTTTTACGGAATACTAATAAACCAACTTGCCGTCATCCAATCGCGCGAGAATAGCATTTAACCAACCAATAAAGAAACTCTGCTAAATTTTTTTTTTTAATAAATAATAAAATTACTTTAATCAGAATAAATAAATGATATCTGGACATGAGTGCATAAATTCACGTTTATTTTTGAAAAATAAATTTTGAAACGTAGCACATTTTGCTGATAGAAATGTTTTTGTTATTTATAATTAAATACAAACACCAAGCACACGCTGTTTACAGAATCGGCGCTGTGTTAACGAATATAAAAAATGGCAATGCATATAAATGATTTATATTAAATACTTTGTTTTTATAGGTTACATTATTATATTGCAATCATTCCAGAGTTCAAAGCATTCTCACATTTTCAAGACCTCTTTAGTTTCATCCACCTTCGTTAAATTACGCTGTTTTTAGGAGGAACACCTTTAGGCGGTCTGTACTTGACAGGATAGAGTTTTTACCCTGGTCCTTAAGCCCAAGGGTTTTGTTTACAATTGGTCAAAAGTGGGGTCCATTGTTCGTCCCCACTTAATGTTTAGGCATGCGCAAGAAAGGCATTGTATGGACATACGTCCGCCCCGCTTGCTTGTTTCAAAAGAGATGTTTGTTCAGTTGTATTGATGTATCGATGTTTCATTAAACTCAAAAAAAAAATATTTAAAAAAAAAACTTTGTAATGGGCTTGGTTGGTTGGTTGGTTTCAGATTTATTAGGCGCAAGGGCCAAACTGCGCTTGGACTCAAGGCCCAGGGTAAACTGTACAACGACCCTAAGCCGAGTGTAAATTTTTGTTATTCGATTAATAACTTCCCCCTTGCATGTTATAAAATTAATCTCAATTCAATGCATTAGGTACGAAGCAGCGTAAACATATGAAATGAGATTATTGCAAAATAACTCTAGACTACCAAGTACTAATTGGGTATACGGGTTCCTCCCAATAATCCCAATTTAATTCACAGTCTACAAGTACTTCAAAGAAATTTAACCTTGCCGCTTGGTGACAACTATTAGAATTCATAACTTTTTCGCTAAGTGTAATATTTTACTTGGCGTTTTTTTTTACAACACTAATTTCTTTTTTGGAACACTAGTTTATTTGGGTGCTGGGTTGTTGATAAGTGAAATTTGTATATAAAAACCTTAAAATAATGTCTCTTCTTCTAGACAGCTAAAAAAGTCCTTATTTTTTAACCTACCTTACTAAACCCTTACACTCCGAATTTTACCCTCCACAATCATAGTGAAGTGCAGCATTGTTACTTACTAGCACATTTATAATACAGCCAAGTTCAATTGAGCATTTTTAGCTAAGCGCACTTAAATTTGTTTTGAAACAAAGTTGTATTGGTTCATTTGTTTATAAGGTGTTTGTCAAGAAACTATTAATACTTCTTGGTTCGGATTTACCAGCGTTGCCTAATTTCCTCCCATACTATAGTATTTTTATGTACTCCCCCCCCCCCCTTCTATAATGCTGCACATTTTTATGTACGCCATTCTACAAAGGGGACAATATTACATTGACATCTAGAACGTCAGTAGGTGTTCAATTTTTTTAAATCTATAATATGTTCAATCCTACTTCATTCAACATATATAGCCAAGAATAAGAGGTCTTGCTTACACACATTTCCCAGTTTTGAAGAAAATTATTTACGCACGAAAAAACGAATGTATAAGGTGTTTATAGTAGTTATCAGAAACAATAAAATAACGTCTCTAGCGGATGACACAACTTGTTTCTCTATTTTCAAAGCAACAATTCTCTATTTAGAACAAATTTTGATGGACAAATTGAATGGAAAGTTAAATAATATAACCCATAAAAACAAAGTTTTTATTATAAATCCTGTATATGCATTACCAATTTTTATGCTTGGTATTTGCATCTAATTTTAAATATTAAAAATATTTCTATCAGCAAAATATGCGGTAAACAAATTTTCAAAATTTATTCATTAAAAATGAAATGTGAATTTATGCATTAACATCCAAATATCTTTTATTTATTCTGATCAAAACAATTTTATTATTCATTAAAACTATTTTGGATACAGGAAAGAGTTTCTTTAATGATCGGTAAAATGTAATTTCAGCGCGATTGGATGACGGCAGGTTGGTTTATTACCGTTTCATAAAAGTGAAATTTTAGTGACAGTAACTAGCCACCAAAATTTGATAGAATGCATTGTCATCGACATATAATCTATCTGCCAAATTTCAGCCTAATTGGATAACGGAAAGGGGGTAAATTAGGCCTCAGCAGATTTGCCTGCCATCGACATACACAATGGCGTAGTATGGCCCTAGTGTAGCTCTTGCGCAATAAAATCCAAACAACCAACCATTGACATACACAGCCTCCCACTGACACACACACAAAATTGAACTTTCTATCAAGGATTTAAAAATTGTGTGAGGACAGAAACGAGGAATGCTTCCGAAAGGGTTCCTCATTGTTGCAAAACATTGTCGACAGTGTTGCATAACATCAACACGATCTAACCATCTGAAAAGCGGCCCTTGCATAATGAGAAAGCATAGCATCATGTGGGTCAGAGGCTGGATTGAAGTGAATCCTCCTACACATGGCACGTGCTCTGGGGAGGAGTAGAGGAATGTTGGGTGGTGTAGAGGGTGACCCAGCCCTAGGTGGAGCGAAGGTTACTTGCCAAACGATCCGTTTCCACACCCTGCGAAGGGGGTACAACACCCGAATACATGGGAGAGGCACACAATTACGGGAAGCGTCTTCGGGCATTACACAATTTCAACAGATTGCTCAAAAAGCAACAGATAGGCTTGGATGGAATAGTTAACACTAGGTTTACGGGACATCAGACTTCATGGAAATATATCCACTTGCGCGATACACGTTTGTTCGAAGGGGCGGACAATAAACGTTTACACGACTATACATTGAGACAAGCCTACTTGAGCTCTTTGAATAAGCTACAATGATGTGTGAATCGGTTTTACTTCGCCTTGATTGGCTGATTGAAAACTCTTATGGTGTCCGTAGTTGGAAAAGTAAAATATTAGTTGAAATTTAAACTTAAATGCGCTTGTTTTCTTATTGTTATCAATATTTATTTAAGTTTAATACAAAACTATATGAACAGGCTATCAATATTACTATCAAAGTTGTGATTTGTCAGGGACTATATCTTTAGGCGGAAGGATCCATCCTACAGAGTATACTCAAGGCTCAAGTAATGTTGTCTCGAGGTATAGATTTTGTAGGACTGTATATAACGGTGAAGTAGTGTAGATAGTCTGAAAAAGCAAATCGTGGTTGAGGTAAACAAACGTTTATTGACAGAGAGATGGGAGGCGAGGGTGACGTTTAGCTAGCGCAAAGAGTTAATTATTTCAAAAGCCGTGGTCGAACCAAAGTATGGGGCTTTTATAGATTTCCTAGTGACGTTCGACGATTCTCAAGGTGCTTCTCGCAAACTCCGGAAAATAATAGTGAATTCTAAAGCCAAAATCGAAATTTCCAATGGGAATACATTATATGAATATGCAGATGTTCTCCCCCTTTTTGACAAAAAAATTATAGCAAATCTAAATGTGGACAAAACAACGGTAAATTTTTTTTACATCCATTGTCTAGATTAGCAAAATTGATTAATGAAGAAAATATTTATTTTATTGCTAGTTATAAGCTATATTCTCAGTATATAATTTCAAGCCTGATGTATTACCGGATAATTATTACGACGGAGATCGGTGATACGATAGGATGGTTTTTTTTACCTGCAATGCCCTCCCTTCACTTAGAATATAAAAACTACAGAGATTATATTGTGCAATTATTTTCCATTAAAGAAATTTGAGGAAGAGAGTATTTGATTAATCTGTCTCCAAACGGGAAGAAATTCGCACAAATGGGTATCGCGCAACTGGAATGACACCGACTTCAATGGCCAACATTAGAAAAGCCATTGTTATTTCATTTTTTGATGACTTTTATTAATGGAATGTTACAAAATTATCGTACCTTAGCTAAAAAAGCAACAGCTTAAAGGGCTTTATTTTGAGTTAAAAGCGTAAACAACATCCCAGACTTGAAGTAAACAATGATGGAATTACGGGAAGCGTCGCCGGGTATTACACAATTTCAACAGATTGCTCAAAAATCTAATACTATTGTATAATAAAATGAGGTATGCTAACGTTAATTGTTTTTAAATTGAATTGTATTTTAAATAAAATATGCAGGTCCTTTTCACTGTCAACATAAAAGATGTCAGTAGAATTAAGTTTGGAATAAACGTTCCTAAAAATATTTTTAGAAAAATGTCTTAATACAATGAAGTACAACTTATTTTGCCTCATGATTTAAAAAATTAAATACTTGAAACACCTACATGCATATTCGCAACTATAAATTTTAATGAGGTATCATTTTTATAAACAAAACAAGCATATAATCAGATAAAAAATTAATAACCACTAAAACAAGAATGACATTTTTATTTTTAGTGGAATTCTCTAAAAGTTAGAGCCCAATGTTACTCATGAGACACCTCCAAAATATTTCTCTTCAGTTTCTTTACAAGTTATAAGAAAGATCTATCGATTATTTAATTACTATAAGCTGAAGTGCTATTGAAATCAAATTATTACGAACTATAGTAATACTCATTGAACTTGTAAATGTCACACACGTTACATGAAATGGTCCTTAATAACTTTCCGAGTGTTGCGTCTGAGAGATAGTTGCAGAATATATGGGTTGGTAGGTTTGTGCGCTCAATAACCTATTTTTATGCACACACATGGCTAATATGGCCGATACCTACAACTTAACTTGGATTCCGAACCACAACGACATTCCATGCCTAAAATTCAAACCCGGCACCTTGGACATGCAAGGCCAAAGCTCTAACCCCACAGCCATCAAGTGAGCAACTTCGAATTCAGCTTTCCCTTTTTAAGACGGATTTTAAATGAAATATTATCAAGTGGTTCAGAATGTTGACTCTAAAGGGATTTTCGATTACAATTCTTTTAAATCTTCAGAACATGGAAAAGTAAGAAAGAACTATTCGACTACTTCGAAATTTTTAAACGTTGATTTTCAAAAAAGTAAGGCAAAAGACATTTTTAAGTAAACTATTCATCAGAAGCGGAGATCTTAGGCCCTTATAATGCAGAGCCACTTATGTGGCGCGCGTTCGCCACAGTAAAGACGCCCGGGCTAGCCACTTCTGTGGCTCAGTATAATAAGCTCCATAGGAATGCATGTATCGCTTAGAGTCTGAGCGCCACCAGCGACAGATGCAATCTCTAACCACAGCAGTGGCCCAGTATAATAAGCTCCATAGGATTTCATGTTTCGCTTCGAATAGCTTGTCTAAGCGACTGAAGCGGTGGCGAGCGTTCGCTACTCGAATGGCTCTGTATAATAAGGGTTAAACGTGAAACATGCAATCTGATGGAGCTTATTATACTGAGTTACAGCAGTAGTACACGTTCGCCACTTGAGTGACTCTGTATTAGATAATAAGATCCATAGCCTTTAAATTTGTATTCATTTATCAATTTTGTTGAAACAGAAAAAAAGAATCGCCACAAAAAAATACCGTCTAGAAATAATACATAAAGTATTAATAGAGATACCTCATAACATAGCTGTATCGCCCTAAAATTACCTCCTAATCACTAATTTTAGCATCTTCAATCACTTTTACATAATTTTACGTTTAGTTTGGTAACTCAACCGTAATTCAGCTTTGAGGTGGTCACTCAAACAAGCGAATAAACCAATAGAACCTTATAAGGTTAATATTCTAATTTGTTTTGCATACTGGGTGCTGATATTTGAAGTTCAATCCCCAAAAAGCTGTAAAAAACACCAGTCAGATTGACCTGAAATTTGAAAATTTGACTTGAGAGAAAACTATTTGACATAAGAAATAAAGCTATTTCAAGCATTTATTTTCTTATGCCACACCACTTTCTTCCTTCTTCGATTATATTCAGATCAAATTTTAAGTCATTCTGGCGAGTGTGTCTTTTTACAGCTTTTTGTTATTTGAACTTTAATTAATTATAAACACTCCGAGGTAATTATAAAGTTCAACTTCCAAAAAGCATGATTTCAGAAGCATGGAATTTTTTCTTATGCTAAATCATGGCTTTCAAATAGCTATGGTATGGCATAAGAAAAAAGTTCGTTTTTTTTTCCTACGTTAGCTATACCGTTTTCTATTTCTTTGAGCATATTCAGATCAAATTTCAGGTCATTTTAACAAATGATTTTTAACAGCTTCTAAAAGTTGAACTTTAATTATTATCATCATTTGTATTATAAAAGTGCATGACTTCTAGAGCAACGCGTCACTAACAGAAACGGGGGGAAGTATAACTATCATTAAGTAATGAGCTTAAAAATTGCCAGAAAATTCATTACGTAGTTTTTGGAAAGTCCCTACAGAGAAGATAGCAACTCAAGTATTTAAGGTTTAACTTAAAGAGAACTATTCTTCACTTACATACACAAATTTATATCCAAACAGGCAGTTCTCAATCTTGTTATGTTACTTTTATTTAGAATATGTGGGTTGAAGTTACATTTCCAAACCGACGACGCCCTTTCCAATAAGACGAATATTAAATTGGGATTTGACAATATAACTATCTCACCCAGTGACTATCAAAAAAATTTCCCTCACTTCTTAAAAGTATGATAAATAAATGGAGTAACCATAGTAGACCAATTAGTTCAGTTCATAGCTTGGTGGTCAGAGTATCGAGCTCATGATCGAATGATTGTGGGTTCAGTCCTCGACAGCCGCCAAAGTTCGGTGTGTACTTAATGGGGTTTGGGGCACATTGAATCTGTCGTGACCTCAGTGTCCTGTCATTGGTGTAGTGGGGTCGGAGACAGGGATTATACTTGACGATTTCGATCTCGTATTCTTCTAGATGCTCAAAAGTACGAGACGTATATGGCTCAGTTCGAACCAATTAGTAATAGCATGGATCAGTCTATGCAAATTTAGAAACAGGCATAGTTACATTCTTTAAAGCTAACAACTGTTTTAAGTTTTGCTACAAGAATCAGATTTCCTAAAAATTGAAAATATATATTTTTATAGAGTTTGCATAACAACGGCACATTGAAATCAAACAGAAGTCTTCTTAGAAGTAAGAATTCTGTCTAAATCAATGCTCAGAGGCAATGCGAGAGACATCGGGTTCGATGTCCCACGTGGAGTGTTCTAAAAACTTATTTAAAAATCGAGTAGAAACGACAGCGATTGTGATAGATGTCCCGTCAAATGCTGGGCTAGGTGTCTGCGAGTTTTCCGGGTTTTATCCCATTAATTTTCTCCTTGAAATATTTTCCGGAAGCTTATCACCTTACCTATCGAGCAACTCTCGATTGTCCATATATTTTATTAGCAATGCTCCTATTTAAAAATAAAACAACTCATGACTAAGACTAATACATATTTTGATTCAACAGGTTGATTGAGTGATTTTTTATGCCACAAGAGCCAATGTTGGCTATGCTGCGCCAATTGATTCAACAGGACATCAACCTTCAATTCCGATATGTAAACAAACAGCCGATGTCCCCAATCGGCATTTACAAATACGGCTGCTTTTTGGTCACGCGTAAGAGATTTACATAGTACAGTCAAACCCCGTTAATGCGAAATGGCTTAACATGAAATTCCGTTTAACGCGAAATAAAAGTAGTTCTCCGTACTTAAAACTTAACGTTAATTTATTCGTTAAACTCGAAATTCGGTTAACGCGAACAATTTCGGCGGCCTCGTCGACTTCGCGTTAACGGGGTTTGACTGTATAGATAACTTTTTGTAACTAAATCGTTGTGCTAGAACTGAAAATATGGTAACACAAATAAATTTCACAAAAGTTTCAGTTAATAAAAATCTCTTTCAAAAGTGGTCCCGATTTGCCTGCACAGAAATTAAACCCTGATCACAATCGAAAAACATCCGAATTCGTTTCCGAGTCATTGCCAAAAAGGGCGATAAACATGCCAATTGTGGATTTGTGTAGTGACGCGTGCCACTGCACGTGGCCGGTCGAGCAAAGAGTTTCGGGTGCCGCACCCACACTACAATGAACGCAGATGGGGCGGCACAATGTTCAGCACAACACTACACCCGGCTCATTTCAAAAACATTTTTCAAAAAGGATTCTGAGGGAGAAAGATTTCTCAATCGAAGTGGGACACTCTGCCTATCCTTACAAAACATAAAGAAGCATTTCTTTCACAGTGATACCGAGTTTCGACTTTGCAATCAAAGTTGCAAAACTTTACGAAATAAATTTGCAATAAAAGTTGCATAAAACTTTTTTAATGCCTTAAAGTTCTGCAGCTATATTTTGGTTTACGACTTTGTACTGTGTTTCAAAAACATAATACGATTGATTAAAAGGAAAAAGCAGCTTTGGAAGTTTTTCTTTTAATACAATAAATTTCCATAACATTTTGTACTCGAAACGTGGCTGAAGGAAATTTCAATACTAGAAAGGGGGGGGGGGGGGGGATGTTGATGTAAAATTCTAAAACATCTCTGTAAAAACACGAAATCAGTCGAAATCCGGATTTACCCGAGAAAACATGTTGTAACTGAGTGCTCTAGTTTAAACCTATTTTCGCTAGTTAATTCGGGTCTTCACTGTAATTGTGTGTATGTTTTTTCTTATAGGTAGCTGGTTTTATTTCTTTTTTGATGACATTTTGTACACTTGATCTTTGAACCAAGTAGAAAAGTGGGAAGAAGTGGGGTGGGGGGGGGGGAGTGGGAGATTTCACGAGGGGTGAAAAAGTGGGAAGATTTCACGAAATTTCAGGTAACTCGTTACTTGAAATTTCGTGAAATCTTCCCACTTTTTCACCCCTTAAGAGGAATGATCATAACTTGATACCAATTGAATCAAATTGAATTGCTTCTTTTGTTTTGTTTTTCAATCTATGTTTTGACAATTTCATTTCAATTTTTGTTATTAAGGTGGTGAAATCAAGGATAGGTGTCAACCCCTTAACACTGTCATCCGAATACAGTTCGGGCAACCCACCCTGGCCAAATTTGGAATCCCTGATCTGACTTCGGGCAGGAGAAAAATCATGGTTTCTGTTTCGTTGATTGACTCAGCAAGGCCCTAGTGTTGCTATTGCGACAGTAAACTGAAAGTATTCCTTAGATCCCGAACCGAATTTCATTTTTGACACATTTTCCTAAAATATACATGGAGGATGGGGCAAGCTCATACTTGCAATCAACTGAACCAATTTGAACCGTGTTATGCCAGACCACACTTAAATGGAAAAACAAAGTTGATAAAAAAAATTGCTTTAAACATTTTTCATTTTCTCTCATCGTACAAAAGCAGCACAAGAAGTATCTTCTAACATTTAGGGTTTAAGTAGCAATTAATTTTTTATCGAAAGAAGCTAGCCTCGGCTTTCATCTTCAAAAAACCCCAGATACTGAATGCTGAACTTAAGGCTTTGAGATACGATTGGTCCCCTAGCATGCGGTCGGAACCGAACCCTATGTTTAGCATACTTCAATCTCCTTTAATGAAATTTATGTCACATTTTAGGGAATCGCCAGTAAATGGCTCGTAAATCGGAAAAATCCTCTTGAGAAGACAAATCCTTCTTTTTACACATCGTATTTTTCTTCATTTGGAGTTTCTTAGCGCAAGCAGTTTACTTTTTCTTAAATAAGGACATGAAAATGCTCATTTAAACCTTTATTTTTATAATACAGAGTGATCATCTTCTCAACAGACTGCGTTCATGACGATATCTCCATCATTCACACGAGAGAGCCACCTAGTGGCGATTCTCTAAAACTCTAGGCTACTCCTCGTCTAGTGATATAGTATCTAAATTCACGAGATCTTTTGTCATTCCATAAACATAACTAGTTAGAATCGGGTCATTCTTTTTAATGCACCCTGAATTTAATGATAATGGCACAGTGGTCAAGAAAGGGTCTTTTTTACAGATTTGGACAGAGAAAGGGGCACGTATTTTGGAGAGGTTGGTTGGTTGTTTTCAGATTATCTGGCGCCGTCAGCAACACGAGGGCTATAATGCGCCGAAACATTCGTCATTTGACAAGCCAACATACATTTACAAACACCCATGCCTGACACGGGACTCGAACCCGCAACCTCGCAGTCTAGAAGCTAACACGCTAACCACTATACCGTTTGGTCGGCGTATTTTGGAGGTCTTAAGGCATATTATGATCTTGTAATTACATCTTAATCTTATAATTAGTTATATATAAGCCGATATAAATATAAAACCTTTGCCATTTTCTGTCCTTCTTATAACTCACTAGCTCCGTGCCCGTCATTGGTGTATAGGACACAGCTTTTGGGGCTTCTTCTTTTCCCTCGCTGAAAGGTTCATTATTGCGCAACCACAAGCTCGTTGAAAAACTCATTGCTACGTAAACACTAAACATTAGAATGTTGTAGAATATTTTAGATTTTGAATCGAATAAAAGTTTACCTTAAAACGGAAAAAATTCAAAGTAAAAACTCAGAAAGAAATGAACACAGATTACATTACTTATAAAGCCCCTTATTATACAGAGCCACTCATGTGACGAACGTGCGCCACAGCAAAGACGCCCGGGCTGGCCACAGCTGTGGCTCAGTATAATTAAGCTCCATAGGATTGCATATTTCGCCTAGGGTCTGAGTGCCACAAGCGACAGACGCAACCTCTAGACTCATCAGTGGCCCAATGTAATAAGCTCCATAAGATTGTATGTTTCGCTTCGAATAGCTTGTCTGAGCGACTGAAGCGGTGGCGCGCGTTCGCCACTCGAGTGGCTCTGTATAATACGGCAATAACATTGAGTTATTTCAATAGCATCGAAATTAGCTACTAATAAAAAAATTAATTGTAGTTAAGTCCAAAATTTCTTAAAGTTCAACTGCAACTTACAAGTAAAGAAATAATACTATGAAACAAAATATTATGTGATTTAATATTATGCGCAAGGCTAAATTATTTGCATTTTCGTGGATTTTATTGAATCTCTGTTTAGGATAACTTATATCAAAATCAGTTGAATGAGTCTGTATCGGTAGGCTTGTATGCTCAATGACCCATTTTTATGCACAATGACGGTTAATCAGGTCGGGACCTACAGATTAATGTGGATTCCGAACCACAACGAACATCCATGCCTAACCCGGGAAATGAGCCCAGCACCTTTGACATGCGAGGCTAGAACTAACCACACGCCCGACAGGTGGGAGTTTGCATAGGTTGGTTGTTTTCAGATTATCTGGCGTCGTCAGCAACACGAGGGCTATAATGCGCCAAAACATTCGTCATTTGACAAGCCAATATACATTTACAAACACCCATGCCTTACACTGGACTCGAACCCGCAACCTCTCGGTCTAGAAGCTAGCACGCTAACCACTATACCGTTTGGTCGGAGTTTGCATAGAGTATTACGTGCTAGTAGTTAATTTAGTATGCAACATCATTCAAACAGCTTCTTCAAGGCTGTTGAACTTAAGTATAAATATCGACTAGGTTGGTTGGTTGTTTTCAGATTATCTGGCGCCGTCAGCAACACGAGGGCTATAAAACATCGACTAGGTAGTATAATTTTGTGCAAACAGTAAGTACACATTGCGTGAATTTGATTTTTAACTTAATTGTATGATTTTGCTTCGTTAAAATCTTCAAATATTCGTGTAAATGTTTCGAGTATTATACAGGATACATTTCAAATATCATATAGGATAGATTTCAAATATCATATAGGATAGATTTCAAATATCATATAGGATAGATTTCAAATATCATATAGGATAGATTTCAAATATCATATCGGATGCGGTTCAAGCATTATATAGGATACAATTCAAGAACTATATAGGATACAATTCAAGAACTATATAGGATACAATTCAAGAACTATATAGGATACAATTCAAGAACTATATAGGATACAATTCAAGAACTATATAGGATACAATTCAAGAACTATATAGGATACAATTCAAGAACTATATAGGATACAATTCAAGAACTATATAGGATACAATTCAAGAATTATATAGGATACAATTCAAGAATTATATAGGATACAATTCAAGAATTATATAGGATACAATTCAAGAATTATATAGGATACAATTCAAGAATTAGTACAGATTTCAAGTATTATATAGTACAGGTTAGTTTTATGTAGTACAGATTTCAAGTATTATATAGTACAGGTTGGTATTATATATTAAAGGTTTCGAGTATATAGTACAGGTTGCAAATATTACATAGTAAAGGTTTCAAGTATTTTCATAGGATAGGTTTCAAGTATAATATAGGTTGGTTTGTAAGTTCGATGACCTATTTTTTTGCACAAAGACTGCTAATCAGGAAGGGTTGGTTGGTTGTATTCAGATTATCTGGCGCCGTCAGCAACACGAGGGCTATAATGCGCCGAAACATTTCGTCATTAGACAAGCCAACATACATTTACAAACACCCATGCCAACACGGGACTCGAACCCGCAACCTCGCGGTCTAGAAGCCAGCATGCTAACCACTATACCGTTTGGTCGGCCTAATCAGGAAGGGACCTACAACTTTAAGTGGATTCCGAACCACAACGAACATCCATGCTTAACCTAGAATTCGAACCTGGCACCTTTGGCATGCAAGATCAGAGCTCTAACCCTACAGCCATCAGGTGGACAAGTATTATATAGGATAGGCTTCAAATAGTATATAGGATACGAGGCTACAAATTTTATTTAAATTTTAATTTAACTGAAAACGATTTATCGACTGTTTTTGAAGTCACAATTTTAAACATAGCAATACTGTCAACACTACACGTCAAAGTATTATGTTTACAAAGGTTGATGGAAATGTGTTCAATGTCATGATCAAACAAATCATCAAATCAATACATTTTTGGCGAAATCTTCTCACAATTCTTATAACTAAAATCAAGAAATTGACAAAAATTGAATGAAATATACTCGCTATTATTATCACACAACTACGTCAACAAATGAATCGGCTAACAATTATTATCACTCAAATTATTAAAGCTACACACTTTAAAAAAAATCTTCTTACTAATATTATCACTCAAATTATTAAATGTACTAACTATATTAATGAAGTATGCTCACTATTATTTTCCAAATTATGTTGGTTGTAATCAGATTATCTGGCGCCGTCAGCAACACGAGGGTTATAATGCGCCGAAACTTTCGTCATTAGACAAGCCAACATACATTTACAAACACCCATGACAACACGGGACTCGGATCCCGCAACCTCGCGGTCTAGAAGCTAGCACGCTAACCACTATACCGTTTGGTCGGCTTTTCCAAATTATGAAATCCATAGTACTTATTACTTCAACTAGATAAGGCTGAAATTCACTATTTTAACTGAAGTTTTGAAAAGTTTTACCTTTCTCGGACTTGCACCGGCTCATCGCAATTCGTCTCCTGGTGAAATCCCACATCCATGTGAAGAATGTGCAAAGTAGATCGTGAAGCAAGAGGAAACGCCTGCGCCCAAAGCTTCCGGCAAAAAGGAAGGAAATATATTGGGAATGAGAACGGAACTTTAGTACGAATCAATCTAAGGCAGAACCCAAAGAAACTTGAAATCTCTTTCAATAGCCTTTCAATTCTGAACCTTGCCAAAAGTTAATGAAAATTGACACAGGTGTCCGAGAGGCTACTGCAAGTTTAGCTACGTCATCAACCATTATTCCGAATTTCTTATAGAATGTAAAGTTGAGGAAGGCGATATATCGATACGACGATATTTTTATCGATATATTTAAAGAAATATCGATGGTAAAAATATCGATACAAGTTCCCGATGTATCGATATTTTCAAACATTTTAAGTTTTTGATGATCGCTTTGTAGTTCCATGTGTTTTTTCGATTTTCTTTATTCCCTTTTCAAAAACTTCAAAACTAAAGTTTGGACTTGGCTGAGGGACAGTTAAAATGGCACTCTAACCTAAAAGAAAACATTATGTAATGGAAAGATGAGATCATTTATTAGTAGTCATAAACATAACGCCGTTTCAATTGCCAAAGTGTGCCTGGAATTAGCATCTAATTTTAAATATTAAAAACATCTCCTATCAGCAAAATATGCGGTAAAATACTTTTCAAAATTTCTTCTGTAAAAATAAATGTGAATTTATGCATTGACATGCAAATGTATTTTATTTATTCTGATTGATAATACAATTTATTTATAAAAATTTTTTTGTCATGAATTCATGAAAAGTATAAATTTGCCCGAAAAACTTCGTTTTTGGCAAAATTGAAAATCAAATTAAAAAAAAATCATGTATCGATATATTGATATTTTATCGATATTTTTTTCTATGCAAAGATATAGTATCGATATATATTTTAATCGATATTTCCGACCTCTAATGTAAAGACATGTTAGTAGATCACGAATTCACTGGTCTGCCGGGGCAAAAAGCCTAAACTATTCAAAAATTGACTTTGAATGAGTTGAACTAAATCCGAATGCCAAATATATCATAACTTGCCAAATAATGAACATTCTTTTTTATGTGGAAACCCATTTTTGCCTGCTCTTTAATTTTCAATGAGAAAGATATGTATTCTCTGGCGAAATATTCTTCCATATTTTAACCCTTTGCACTCAAGAGGTGACTAACCACATGATTGGATGCAGCAACTCGAGAAGTGACTCTCGCTCACCATTAGGTTTGATACGGACATTCGATGCAAGGACTGTTTATGTTTAGTTTCTTTGAAGAGGATCTGCAACTACGAACTGAACCGTTGCGAAATGTCTCGAGTTGCTGGTGCCTACGCGCGAAAAAGGCTTCGAGTGCAAAGGGTTAAAAATGAGCCAAGTTGACGATAAATATTACGTTACTGATGACGAAATAATTATTGCCAACTTGGCTGACTTTTAAAAAATAGAAGATCTTGGCGCCAAGAAAGATAAATCGTCTGCAACCTTCTTAATTGAAAATTAAAGAGTTTTGGGTTACCAGACAAAAAAAAAAAGGCGTTCATTCTTTAAAAAGTTATTGCCCATTTGGCAACAGAATTAGTTCAACTCATTCAAAGTCGAGTTTTGAATAGATTCAGCCATTTTTCTCCGGCAGACCAGTGAATTTATGATTTATGTCTCTACATTCTATAAAAAATTCAGAAGGATGTTTGATAAGGTACCTAAATATGCAGTCTCTTCTCAGTCTACTATTGAATGTTCTAAATATTTCCCTGCCGACCAAATGGTATAGTGGTTAGCGTGCTAGCTTCTAGACCGCGAGGTTGCGGGTTCAAGTCCCGTATTATGCATGGGTGTTTGTAAATGTATGTTGGCTTATCAAATGACGAATGTTTCGGCGCATTATAGCCCTCGTGTTGCTGACAGCTCCAGATAATCTAAAAACAACCAACCAACTAATTATTTCCCAGAATCACGACAGCTATTGTAACAATCTCAAATCGATTGTAAGGCTAAATGGTGGGAATTTTCTTGGTTTTCTCTCATTCAAATCGCAAATGTAGGTCAGTAGGTTAGACTATTTGAGAAAAGAACTCTGAAAATTGTAAGTCAAAATTTCTACATCAAAGACTTTTGTAACTTTTTTAAATATGTACTACTTGTGAAATACCCGAGAACTTTATTTAGAGAGTCGTGTTTTGTTTTATTGTGGACAAAGAACCTGTTTTGTCCCAAAGTGGAAATCAAAATATCTACTTTTGTCATGCCCATTCTCTTTGAGATTTGAGCAGTTCGTCACAGTCGATTCAATTGATCTCTGCCCATCTGATGGCTGTGAGGTTAGAGCTCTGGTCTCGCATGCCAAAGGTGCTGGGTTTGGCATGGGTGTTTGTGATGGTTCGGAATCCACGTTAACCTGTAAGTCCCGGCCTGATTAGCCACCATTGAGCATAAAAATAGGTCGTTGAGCGTACAAACCAACCAACCAATCGATCGATCTTTTAGTTCATTGTAGCAACGATGTTTCGATACAGTTTCGGCCTTATTTAGTTCTTGCACACACAGAATTGAACCAACAACGTCTAAAGTATTGTCTGTCTATCGGGTTGGTTGGTACATTCAACGATCTGTTTTTATGCTCAATGACGGCTAATCAAGCTAAGGCCAATAGCTTAACATGGATTCCGAACCGCAACGAACATCCATGCCTAATCCGGGATTCGAACCCGGCACCTTTGGCATGCGAGGCCAGAGTGCTAGCCACACAGCGATCAGGGGAGACGTCAATCTAACGGAAGAATACCTACCGTAAATCGTCTAATTGATGATGGTCACTATAGAAAAAAGACTCGTTGATTTAGAATAGATATGATCCATTCCGAAAATTAGCGTTCAAAGTTTATAAAGTTCATGTATTTTTTTCTTATATCCCCTTTGGAAAATGGGTCTAGTATTATTTCCATGGCAACAGACAACGCTAGAGCTCTAACCACACAGTCATCAGGGTAGACGTCAATCTAACGGAAGAATACCTACCGTAAATCGTCTAATTGATGATGGTCACTATAGAAAAGACTCGTTGATTTAGAATAGATATGATCCATTCCGAAAATTAGCGTTCAAAGTTTATAAAGTTCATGTATTTTTTTCTTATATCCCCTTTGGAAAATGGGTCTAGTATTATTTCCATGGCAACAGACAACGCTAGAGCTCTAACCACACAGTCATCAGGGTAGACGTCAATCTAACGGAAGAATACCTACCGTAAATCGTCTAATTGATGATGGTCACTATAGAAAAGACTCGTTGATTTAGAATAGATATGATACATTCCGAAAATTAGCGTTCAAAGTTTATAAAGTTCATGTATTTTTTTCTTATATCCCCTTTGGAAAATGGGTCTAGTATTATTTCCATGGCAACAGACAACGCTAGAGCTCTAACCACACAGTCATCAGGGTAGACGTCAATCTAACGGAAGAATACCTACCGTAAATCGTCTAATTGATGATGGTCACTATAGAAAAGACTCGTTGATTTAGAATAGATATGATTCATTCCGAAAATTAGCGTTCAAAGTTTATAAAGTTCATGTATTTTTTTCTTATATCCCCTTTGGAAAATGGGTCTAGTATTATTTCCATGGCAACAGACAACGCTAGAGCTCTAACCACACAGTCATCAGGGTAGACGTCAATCTAACGGAAGAATACCTACCGTAAATCGTCTAATTGATGATGGTCACTATAGAAAAGACTCGTTGATTTAGAATAGATATGATCCATTCCGAAAATTAGCGTTCAAAGTTTATAAAGTTCATGTATTTTTTTCTTATATCCCCTTTGGAAAATGGGTCTAGTATTATTTCCATGGCAACAGACAACGCTAGAGCTCTAACCACACAGTCATCAGGGGAGACGTCAATCTAACGGAAGAATACCTACCGTAAATCGTCAAATTGATGATGGTCACTATAGAAAAGACTCGTTGATTTAGAATAGATATGATCCATTCCGAAAATTAGCGTTCAAAGTTTATAAAGTTCATGTATTTTTTTCTTATATCCCCTTTGGAAAATGGGTCTAGTATTATTTCCATGGCAACAGACAACGCTAGAGCTCTAACCACACAGTCATCAGGGGAGACGTCAATCTAACGGAAGAATACCTACCGTAAATCGTCAAATTGATGATGGTCACTATAGAAAAAAGACTCGTTGATTTAGAATAGATATGATCCATTCCAAAAATTAGCGTTCAAAGTTTATAAAGTTCATGTATTTTTTCTTATATCCCCTTTGGAAAATGGGACTAGTATTGTTTCCATGGCAACAGACAACGCTAGACAACCCGGTGGTTGATTGGTTGGTTGGTTGGTTAGTTGGTTGGTTTGTGCGCTCAACGACCTATACTTGTGCACAATAACGTCTAATCAGGCCTCGACCTACAGCTTAACGTGGATTCCGAACCACAACAAACATCCATGCCTTATCTGGGATTCGAACCTGGCACCTTTGGCAAGCGAAGCCAGCAGGTGGGCGACCTGGTGAAAGATACTATTGTGATAGACAAATATAGTAATATGCTTATAACTTTCCAAGATTCTTGCTCAGGATGTCCAATAAATAACTGAACCCTGTTGAACTTTAGTAATAAAAACACGGTTTTGAGATAAGAACGAGCAAACCTTTGTATTTTTTTAAACTTAGTGTTTTTTTAGTACCATTTGCAGCAAATGGTACATTCTTATTTACAATCACATTATAATTATTCACATTTAAAAATTTAATTGGGTTCAATCATTTAAAAGACACAGCGTTACCAGATCTCGGTGGATTTAAACTTAGGATGGTAATTTTTCACATAGTAATTTTGTACATAGATATTTATTAATATCTTTACCTATTAAAATATCAATAGTACTTCAAAAACTAAGACTTCCTGCACTTTAAAATTAGAAAGGCACAAGATCAAAATATAGGTTGGTTGGTTGTTTTCAGATTATCTGGCGCCGTCAGCAACACAAGGGCTATAATGTAGCAAAGCATTCGTCATTTGACAAGCCAATATACACATTTCAATACTGTAACTAATTTTGCAAACCATTGTAATTAAAATTCCATACCTGTCTTTCCAACTCACCACTTGTCGCTTACGATTTCTGTCCCTCACTGTTTCGCAGTTATGTCATTTTTAAATTAGGTAGTGCCGACCAAACGGTATAGTGGTTAGCGTGCTAGCTTCTAGACCGCGAGGTTGCGGGTTCGAGTCCAAAGTTAGGCATGGGTGTTTGTAAATGTATGTTGGCTTGTCTAATGACGAATGTTTCGGCGCATTATAGCCCTCGTGTTTCTGACGGCGCCAGATAATCTAAATACAACCAACCAAATTAGGTAGCCCTTCCTGAAAGACCCTTTAATACAAAGAAATGCTGCCATGAAAAAGTTTTTAATTTTAAAATTCATTTTTAGTAGACAGGCATTATTCATCATTCTAACCGAAAACCGTGAATCCTCACCTGGCATGGCTTTCTTGTGTGGCTTTTCTTTCAAATGACGAATTTACTATGCATCAAAGTAAGTGTAAGCATAAATCCATACCATTCATGCAATAGACCTGGGCCAAATACCAACATTCATACATGATTTTCAAACACCTAATGTAAAAGTTAAGTGTGTGTAGAAACAGCGATGTAGTGACAATTGCTCACAATTGTCTTAATACAAAATGATAACTTCGTATTTATTTTAATTTTTACAAATTCATTCGCGTCAGTAACGTGTTCAAGAATGCAACAAACTGTAATATAACTTTACGCTCTATCTCATTTTTTGATCACTCACTGAAACAACCACTGCTCAATGAACGAAGCAGTTGTCTCATTACAAGAAACTGAACTCGGCGCACGTAATTGTTACACAAAAAAGCGATATGGAACACTATTCTGGAATAATTTAAAATATAAGTACACTTAAAATTTGTTTTAAAATAAAGTTTTCACATTACGTGAGTATAGTTGCTTGAGAATGTTATGACTATTTGTAAGTGTAAAATTTTATAATTTGTGAGGAATGCATTTTTAATTTTTTGCTTGATAACGATTTTTTATGAAACAAACGGCGTTTTTAATATTTTTTTTAAATATAAATTTCAATATTACACACAAATAATAATTTTTGCTTTACAGTATTAAAATTTTCTAATTTGAGTTTTTTCTGGTTTAATTGAAATTCATTATAGGAACATTTTTAATCCTTTCACGGGCTTTTTCGAGGGTAAACTAAGTAATTTTTGAAAAATCAATTAGTTTTTAAGTGATTGCCCTACTTTTTCAATTTTATAAACGAAGTACTGTGTCTTTCAGAAAGCTATCCTTAACTGTGAAATTACATAATTGTGATTCAGTGAAAGAAGAGACAATTGCTATAGTGGATAGATAGGTATAGAATTTTAAATGCCCCGGTTTGCAAAACTGATTGATTGAGTGTAAATTTTATGACGGCTGCATATGCTCTACTGATGAGGCTCATTTTCTTTTTGGCGGTTTTGTCACTGAACAAAACTGGTAGATGTGGGGGACTGTATCCCATTTTTGTTTATTGAAAAATCTCTTAAAATGAAAATGGTCCTCAGTGGTAAACTACATCTTCCGTCATCAAATTTACTCCCTTCAATGACAAACCCTTGTGTTTAAAATTCCATTCCTATCGATCCATCATGCCATTTGTCTCTTCTGTCTCTCAATGTTTTGCAACTATGTTACCTCAAAGTTATGAATTCCCTTCTGAAATTCCATGTATAAAAGTGATGCAAAAAAAATTCATCTGCGTCATATATTTTTCAGACATTTAATTTTTATAGACATGTAAAAATTGAATTCTAGCCTTGGGGAGATTGACATCGATTTTAACCCTTTGCACTCGAACCCTTTTACGCGCAGAGGAACAAGCAATTCGAGACGTTTCGAGGCATTTTTGTTTCGGTTCGTGGTTGCAGATCTGCTTCAAAGAAACTGAACACAGTCATTGGCCTTGCATCGAATTTCCGCATCAAACCTAGTGGTCCTCTCGAGTGGCGGAATCCAATCACGTGGCGCCTGAGAGGCGCCTCTCGAGCGCAAAGGGTTAATACCTAGATATATTTTTAATCAAGTGTCATGTTTAATCGTTTTCTCGATTGTCCCCAAGACAATCCTGAAGATATTCCCGAAGGCAATGCAAAAACAACTTTTGAAAAATTTATTTGCATCACATTTTCAGACATTTAAATTTTACAGACATGTAGAAATTGAATTCTAACCTTAGGAGAGATTGACATCGACTTTAATACCTAGATATATTATTGATCAAGTGTCATGTTTAATAGTTTTCTCGATTGTCCCCAAGACAATCCTGAAGACAATGTAAAAACAAATTTTGAAAAATTTATTTGCGTCATATTTTCAGATATTTAAGTTTTAGACATGTAGAAATTGAATTCTAGCCTTAGGGGAGATTGACATCGATTTTAATATTATTCATACAGTGTCATGTTTAATCGTTTTCTCGATTATCCCGAAGACAATATGGAATTGCTAAGAAAACTTCGTTTAGCCGAAAGAAACTTGCATACGAAACTTTCAAGTTCGTGCCATCGCTTCATTTAGTAGTGGTAAGCAAAGCAGTACACGAACATCCTTAATAGAGGCCCTCTGAAAGATGAAGTACTGACAGCCACTGTAATTTCGGATCGGACAGATTTCAGATCGGGAATCGATGTAAATAAGGCAAGTGATCGATGAAAATAAGCTGAAAATTAGAGGGTTCCTCTGATTCGCACCTCGTTCTTCATTCAAAACGGGTTACAGGGAAATTAAGCCAAGTGCTCGCCAAGAAGATGCCAACACTTGCAAAAAGAAAAAGGATCAAATTAAGTCCCGACAGTTTCTTCATGGTACTGTATTAATTTAAACGTTTTGAGACCCATTGGGACTTTGAAATCCAAGTCTATGAAGTTCTTTAATCAATTGTTGGATGGCAGCGCAACCTTCTCTTTATATACATACACATGGAAGATTTTCAATCTTCTTGGTATTCATCTTGGCCTTATATCGTCTTCTGTACTTGTCTCCAGCAAGCTTCCAAAAGGAAATAAGCTTCGGCTGCTATCCAACTATTGAAGAACGAACTTTCTACAAGTGGATTTCAAAATTCCAATGGGTCTCAGCCCACCTGATGACTGGTGTGGTTAGCGCTCTGGTTCTTCGCATATCAAAGGTGTCGGATTCGAATCCCGAGTTAGGCATGGATGTTCGTTGTGGTTCGGAATCCATGTTAAGCTGTAGGTCTAGGCCAGATTAGTAATTATTGTGCACAAGTATAGGTCGTTGAGCGCACAAATAAGCCCAATGGGTCTCAAAGCGTTTAAAATAATACAGTAATATGAGGAATGTATTTTTTTGTGACCTGGAGTGAATGAAACATTAAAAGAAGAAACAATATAAGGATATTTTTAAAAATATCTTGCTCAGAAAGAAGTAAATTTGAAGTGGGTAATTTTGAAAAGTGAAAAAGATTAGCGAAATTGTCTTCTGATATTATTAAATGCTTTGTTTATAAAAATTACAATGTTTACACTTACAATACAAATTTAGAATTATGTACGTTAAAAACTTGGCATCTTTAAAATTACTTAAAAAATCACTTCTGACTGGAAAGATATTGCAATGTAAAGTACGTTACTTAATAAATCTTTTGTTTGTAGTAAGTTTCATTCGTTTGAAAGAATACTCTCAACACCCCTTAACTTTGATTTCAAAGTTGAAACTTAAATTATAACACTATTTTTTATTGTTGAAATTATAAGACTGATTTTTACTTTTGAAATTATGTGACTGGTTTACACCATTGAAATTATGACCCTGATTTTTACTTTTGAAATCATGAGACTGGTTTACACTATTGAAATTATGACCCCGATTTTCACTCTTGAAATTATGGTTGGTTGTTTTCAGATTATCTGGCGCTATCAGCAACACGAGGGCTATAATGCGCCGAAACATTCGTCCTTAGACAAGCCAACATACATTTACGAACACCCATGCCTAACAAGGGACTCGAACCCGCAACCTTGCGGTCTAGAAGCTAGCACGCTAATCACTATACCGTTTGGTCGGCATTGGTCAGTCTTGAAATTATGACACTGATTTTCACTTATGAAATTTTGACACTGATTTTCATTGTTGCAATTACAAAAATGATTTTTATTTTTGAAATCATGAGACTGGCTTACACAATTGATATTATAACCCCGATTTTCACTGTTCAAATGTTGAACCCGATTTTTGCAGTTAAAAATTATGACCCCGATGTTCACATTGAAATTATGTCACTGATTTTCCCTGTTGAAATTATGACGTATATTTTCAAAGTTGAAATTTTGACACATTTTCCAACCCTAAACTCAAACTTTTAGCCCTTTGCACTCGAGGCCTTTTTCAAGCGGAGGGACCAGCAACTCGAGACATTTTAGGTTCGGTTAGCGTTTATGGATTTGCTTCATAGAAAGGCATATTAGGAATAGATTATGGTTGGTTGGTTGTTTTCAGATTATCTGGCGCCGTCAGCAACACGAGGGCTATAATGCGCCGAAACATTCGTCATTAGACAAGCCAACATACATTTACAAACATCCATGCCATATACGGGACTCGAACCCGCAACCTCGCGGTCTAGAAGCCAGCACGCTAACCACTATACCGTTTGGTCGGCGGAATAGATTATGGAAATACTATTGTAATGTATATTTAGTTTTATAACTTTATAACTCAAAATGAAATTTAAAGATTTTATAAAGAGCAATAATAATAAGAAAAAAATTATTTTTTGAAATATTGAAGGTTCGAATGGTTTTAACCTGATAATGAAAACTCCGTAAATACTCCCATGTGATACATCGAATAAAAACTCAAATCAAGCACTTCCTAACGCTACCTTTGAATAAAGTTTATTATAATAGAAAAAGATATAGCTCAAAATTACAATGCACGAAATGCCAAAATTTGCATTTTTAGACCAATTTTGAAGTTCTGCATTTTAAGATGCCAAATGTGATTTATCTATGAACCTAAAAAGTAAGCCAAATTTATTTAATTATGTAGGGGTGGGGTTGGGACATTTAAATGAATTATCATAGAATGTAGCATTTTGGTCCTCATATTGTGATTGCGACATGAAATATAGCATTTAGGTCCTCATATTGTGATTGATAAATTTGTAGAAGAATCTAAATTTCCTGAACTGTATTTTTGACAACAAAAACAATCATTCGGTGTGTACAACTACCAGTATTTGGCAGGTTACATTGTTTTTTGCCAAAAATTAAAAATAAAAAAATGCCACAGGATGACTGTGGGGTTAGAGATCTGGCCTCATATACCAAAGGTCCTAGGTGAAAGCCGACCAAACGGTATGGTTAGCGTGCTAGCTTCTAGACAGCGAGGTTACAACGAGGTGTTTGTAAATGTATGTTGGCTTGTCAAATGACGAATATTTCCGCGCATTATAGCCCTCGTGTTGCTGACGGCGCCAGATAATCTGAAAACAACCAACCTAGGTTTAAATCGTGGGTTAGGCATGCGTAATCGTTGTGGACGGGATCCATGTCAAGCTGTTGGTCCCGGTTTGGTTAGCCGTTATATTGCATAAAAATATGTCGTTGATAATAGAAACAAACCAACCCAAATAAGTAAATAGGATACAAAGTAGAACCAACGCATTGAATTGTATACTTGGAACTTCTACCAAGCTTGATTTACGATGTACCTCCATATTTTATTTAAGGCACAAACTAGATCTTTCAAAAAGTATTATTAAATATAGGGTAACCAAAAAAAAAGCAGACACTATTCGGGAGAGTTCTGCTAGGTTTTGGTTTGTTTGAGCGCTCAACGACCTATACTTATGCACAATAACGGCTAATCAGGCGGGGAACTACAGCATAACGTGGATTCCGAACCACAACAAACTTCTATGCTTTACTTGGGATTCGAACCCGGAATCTTTGGCATGCGAAGTCAGAGTACAAACCACACAAGCATCAAGTGGGCGGGTACTGTTTGCATTCGCGAGGACTTTAGTAAAGATGACGAATTTTATTTGTTAACATAATTGCAACAGGACGGAGCATCTGCATATAATCCTTAGGGTGCAAGAGCATATCTTGACGAGAATTTTTCTCACAGATGACTTGGATGAAGAAGTCCCATAGAATACACTGTCCCACCTGATGGCTGTATGGTTAGAGCTCTGGCCTCGCATGCCAAAGATGCCGGATTCGAATACCGGGTTAGGCAGGGAATGTCGTTGTGATTCGGAATCCACTTTAAGCTGGAAGCCCTGGCCTGATTAGCCATCATTTTGCATAAAAATAGGTCGTTGAGAGTACAAACCAACCAACAGTATAACCCTATCCCTTTATCAGACCTGACGCCACTGTACTTTTCTTTTGGAGATACATTTAAAACAAAGTCTACACCTTAACTTTTTACTTACTGGCGTGACTTGTAAGTCACGTTAGAATAAATACACTGCTTATAACAATCGGATATTGATTCACATACTTCAACAAATATTTCATATGATGTTGAAACACATTCTTGCTGGATTGCGACTTTCAATTCTTCCAACGGCTTTATCCCTTCGTTTACTGACAGGACTTATAAGTTACGTCATTTTTCTCATGGTTCTGTATTAAGTTAAGTACTTTGAGACCCTTTCGATCTTTAAAATCCACTTCTGTGAAGTCAGTTCAGCACAAGTTTATTTCTCATAGAAGTATGTTAGAGAGGCAAGTATTTAAGACGATATAAGGACAAGATGGATGCCTAGGAGATTAGTTGGTTGTTTGCATAAAAAAAATAATAAGCTTGTGCTGTCATCTAACAATTAAAGATGGTACTTCATAGAATTGGATTTCAACTTCCCAAATGGGTCTCAAAGCGTTAAAATTAATACAGTACCATGAGAAAAATGACAGGACTTACAAGTCCTGTCAGTAAATGAAGGGTTAAAGACGACGACATTGGAAGAGTTAAAAGCCACAATTGAGCAAGAATATGTCTCAATACCAATGAAATGTTTATTGAAAAGTGTGAATCAATATCCCACCGTTTTAACCAGTGTATTTATTATAACGGTGGCAATTGTGAACACCTGCGGTAAGAGAAAAATATATACATTTTTTGTAGACTCTTTTGCAATTGGTTTGGTTTATTTGTAAGCTAAAAGACCTATTTTTGTGCACAATAACGGCCATTCAGGCCGGGTTGGTTGGTTGTTTTCAGATTATCTGGCACCCTCAGCAACACGAGGGCTATTTTGCACCGAAACATTCGTCATTAGACAAAAGAGTCTACAAAAAATGTATATATTTTTCTAGCCAACATACATTTACAAACACCCATGCCTAACATGGGACTCGAACCCGCAACCTCGCGGTCTAGAAGCTAGCACGCTAACCACTATACCGTTTGGTCGGCCCATTCAGGCCGGCACCTACAGTTTAATGTGGATTCCGAACCACAACGAACATCCATGCCTAACCCAGGATTCGAACCAATCACTTTTGACCTGCGAGGCCAGAGAGCTAACCCCACAGCCATCAGGTTGGCCATCTGCAATGAGGAACTTGCACAAATCAGGAAAATGAATATTTTTTATATTTTCTAGTGTTATCCAACGAATATATTTGAGCAGTGCAATTATTTTTTATCTTTATGCTTTCAATTAATCAAAAATCGAGTTTGAAATCAGCCGAATTCAAAGTAAAAGTCACGTGACCAAAAACGCATAAAAAAACCGTGACGTGGTTACACAGAGAAAAAGTGGCAAAACGAAGGAAAAACCTTTCTCATTCCTTCTCTAAAACAGGTTTTAGACTGGTTCATTATCTACGCGTTGACGTTCCACGTAAAAGTGGCTTTTTCCCGCCAAATCACAAAGTGAAAAACTAAATATTTTTTTAACTATCTATCCGAGCTCAAATTTTTGAAAGAATGGTATTGTTTTTCATGATATTTTCTCTACTTTTATTTAAAAATAAAACAACAAAAACAGTGAAAGTTCCTCATTGAAATATTAAGTACAAGCGAACAAAAACTGAACTTATAATCATTGAAACACGGCCTACATTTTATGGGATGCCCAGTATATTGACTTTTGGAATCTTATATTGACGTTACGTATATTAACTTTGAATCCTGTACTTTGACTTTTGGGTCTTGTACATTGACTTTGGTTCTAAAAATATACAGTATGGTTGTAAAGTCAGTATCTACATATTTGTAACACTGAATAGTTCAAAGAGTAAACAATCTATCACAGTTTTATTACCATTTAATACATTTTTAAGATGTACCATTTGGTTATTCAGTTACATTTCACCGTATGCACCCACATTGTTCACACATTTCTGGTTGGTTGTTTTCAGATTATCTGGCGCCGTCAGCAACACGAGGGCTATAATGCGCCAAAACATTTGTCATTTGACAAGGCAACATACATTTACAAACATCCATGCCAAACACGGGACTCGAACCCGCAACCTCGTGGTCTAGAAGCTATCACGCTAACCACTATACCGTTTGGTCACACATTTCTGGAATCTTTAAGAAACATAATCCACAGCTCTTCTTAGCATTTCAAATGGTACGTTTGCAAACACTTCCCGAATTCTTCGTTGAAGGCTATTAACCCTTTGCACTCCATGTCTTTTTCGTGCGGAGAAACCAGCAACTCGAGATGTTTCCCGACATTTTTGGTTGGTTCTCGGTTGCAGATTAGCTTCAAAGAAACTAAACACAGTCATTGGGTGTGCATCGAATTTCCGCCTCAAACCTAGTGGTCCTCTCGAGTTGCGGCATCAAATCATGTGGAGAGTGAGAATCACCTCTGGAGTGCAAAGGATTAATATCAATTGGTTTTAACATGCACACTTTGGGCTAAGAAATAAGTTAAAATTAAGAGATATTGAAAACCTTGAAAAAAATGCCCGTGAAGTGTTTGCAAGTGTTCCTGTTGAGATGCCAAGAAGAGCTTTGGATTACATTCTTTAAAGATTCCGGAAATGTGTGGAAAATGCGGGTGCATATGTTGAAATGCAACTTAATAACCAAATGGTACACCTTAATAATGTATTCAATGGAAATAAAACTGTATTGGGTTGTTTTTTCTTTGAACTATTCATTGTTACAAATAGGTACTGACTTTGCAACCACCCTGCATTTTGACCTACTGTAAACAATGAGTAAAAGAAGCGAACATCTGCCAACTAAGGTAAACTCTTCCCTCACACACCAAAAGTTCCCATCGTGTTCATCGTGAAAAACAGTTTTCTAGTGATTTTCAACTATGATACATTGTAGTCCTATAACTCAAATACCCTTTGCCGACGGGAATATTGTAACATGGTAAAGTAGAACAGTTCTCACTATTTGCAAAAACGAAGTTCCGAGCTCACGAAACCCTGATCCTTTGCTATTATTACCCTACCCCGCTTCTACAGATTTTCTGCTTTTAAAGCATTTAGGAAAGAAAATGCGTTGGTATTCTGCACGTTTTGCTTCTGGTATCTATGAAGAATTGTAAAAATTGAAAAGAATATTGATGATGCAGTAACACATCCAGGAATAGAATCTATTTGCCTTAAGTACTTAATGCGCGATAAATTCTATTTTAAAGCGTGATGCTGGGATGTAGATCGGGATTGAAAATAGTGTGATGTCATCGTATTATAATTCAATATGCTCCATATACGACTTTATGTCTTGGAATTGAAATAAATACAAGGAAAAACTTGCAGATGGTGTATTCTGTAGCCAGCCTTTAAATAATCTGATCATTTTTAAAGTATTTGCCTAATACTATTTTTATAAATTTACCAGCAGAAGTACTGGCGCAGCATTGCAATAGTTGTGGCCCTTTACATCCCAGTTCAAATGAGTTCAGTCGATTGCAAATTATGAGCATGCCCATCTTAACCATTGGCTAGTCGCGCTGTAGGCAAATGTCCCCCACAATTAATTTCTTAATAGATGTCAGCCCATGATCAAAACCTTCTTAGAGGTTTTTTTTTCTCTAAGTTATTTTCAAAATATCTTTGAATTTTTACTTTATTCTGTTCAATAATGTTGTGTTTTTAAATAAAATACCCACTCCAATGGTATGCACGACGATTTGAACTTGGGTGACATTTGTCCCCCACCCAACTACCCTGGGACATAAGGTCGCGTGCCTAACCAAAAGTTAAATACACTGATAATTTTAAAATCAGTTTCCTAATACTATTTTTATAAATTTACCATCGGAAGTACAGGCACAGCATTGCAATAGCTGTTGCCCTCTACAACCCAGTTAACCTTTAACTGCTGTGGTTGGGTGGTTTGACGTTTTTGGCGCAAGAGCAACACATGGTCCATACTGCGCCACACAAATTTGTGAACATCAGTTTAAAGTTTAAGAAACATAGTATCAGAAAAATTAATATAAAAGTCAAAGATGAGATATTTTAGGGGGTGGTTGGTTGGTTGTATTCAGATTATCTGGCGCCGTCAGCAACACAAGGGCTATAATGCGCCGAAACATTTCGTCATTTAACAAACCAACATACATTTACAAACACCCATGCCTAATACGGGACTCGAACCCGCAACCTCGCGGTCTAGAAGCCAGCACGCTAACCACTATACCGTTTGGTCGGCATTTTAGGGGGTGGAAGCATTCCACAAAAAATGACTCGCGGTCTGTCAGACCGCTTACAACAGTTAAAGGTTAAAGTGAGTTCAGACAATACTAATTTACGAGCATACCCTTCTTAATCCACTATTCTCGATTTCCCCACCTTAGCAACAAAACATCGGAGTGAACTCCCGATAGAATCAGGATTAGCCAAGAAACATAGAATCCGGTCAAAATTGATTCAGTAAGCTCGAGTTGTGATTGACTACCTGATGGCCGTGTGGTTAGCGCTCTGACTTCGCATGCCAAAGTTGCCGGATTCGAATCCTGTGTTAGGCATGGATGCTCGTTGTGGTTTGTAATCCACGTTAAGCTGTAGCTCTCAGCCTAATTTGCCGTTTTGTGCATAAAAATAGGCCGTTGAGCGTACAAACCAACCACCGGGGAACAGGCATCTTTGGCATGGGAAGCTAGAGCGTTAATCACACACAGCCATCGCCGACCAAACCGCATAGTGGTTAGCGTGCTAGCTTCTAGATCGCGAGGTTGCGGGTTCGAGTCCCGTGTTAGGCATGGGTGTTTGTAAATGTATGTTGGCTTGTCTAATGACGAAAGTTTCGGCGCATTATAGCCCTCGTGTTGCTGACGGTGCCAGATAATCTGAATACAACCAACCCCACACAGCCATCAGGTGACCCTACTAGATATAATAAGCCTAAGGATTCGAATCTTTAACACTTTAGTTGGTTGGTTGTTTTCAGATTATCTGGCGCCGTCAACAACACGAGGGCTATAATGCGCCGAAACATTCGTCATTTGACAAGCCAGCATACATTTACAAACACCCATGCCTTACATGGGACTCGAACCCGCAACCTCGCAGTCTAGAAGCTAGCACGCTAACCCCTATCCCGTTTGATCAGCGTTGAACACTTTAGAATTAAATTATTATTATTAGGAGGGGTGCCAAAATATATTGCATAATTTTTTTGCCTAACATTTTTATTTAACGCAGTGCTTAGTACTAAATTAGTTTATTAACCCCTTGGGGGATTTATTTGGGAAAATTCTTGCGTGTTTTGAACGGTTGGTTCAAAACAATAAAGGAACTTTAAAGGAATACAGCCAAACAATTTTTTTTTTTTTTAAGTATAGGTAAACCAGCCGATGTTTGACTTAACCAATCATGGCTCTTGTGAGATTAAAATCTATCCAATCAAACTTGTTTGAATGACGAATTAGGTTCGTCATTATTAACAGGGAAAACAAGTGCATGACGAATCTCAGCCGTCAAATGTACCCAAGGGGTTAAACTGAAACCACAAAAAAAAAAAAAAAAAGACTGGACACAGAAAATCTGACAGTTAGGTCAAAATTCAATGCTGTGGCCCTTTTCGAATGTTTAGTGGCTAAAGCTGCTCAAAATCCTTTATATAATTTTTTTAGTCAATCACAATGGTATGGCCGACCAAACGGTATAATGGTTAGCGTGCTAGCCTCTAGACCACGAGGTTGCGGGTTCGAGTCCCGTGTTATTCATGGGTGTTTGTAAATGCATGTTAGCTTGTCTAATGACGAATGTTTCGGCGCATTATAGCCCTCGTGTTGCTGACGGTGCCAGATAATCTGAAAACAACCAACCACAATGGTATGACTCCATAGAAATATAACTTTCTTAATTCTTGGTTAGTCGCGCGGTTGACAAATGTCCCCCACAATCACTTTCATAATATATGGCAGCATATTATCAAAGCCTTCTTACAGTTTTTTTTTAAGTTATTTTAAAAGTATTTTTTTTTTTTTAGTTTCTACTTTATTCTTTGTTATAATATTGTGTTTTAATTAAAATAACCACTTATTTTGATATTTGGTCACGAATTCAAGGTATGCACGAAAATTTTAATATGTGGGACTTTTATCCCCCACGCGATTAACCGTGAGACAAAAGGTCGTTCGACTAACCAAGGGTTAAGATAAATCTGGAAGGAAAAAAAATTTACCAAATTTTGACTTAGTTTTGTTTGGCCCTGAGGAACAGATTTAAAACCCTTACGCATTCTATTTACAATTGAAAGAAATAAGCGCTAATTACTGCAAGTCAATCAAGATTACTATTTGTTTTTACATTTTTTGAAGGAATCGGTGACTGTTCATTTTTATTATATTGTCATGTCCAGATTTTTTATTTTGATATTTATTTTGATGTTTTTACTTTGAATTTTGGTGCAATTTATATTTTATTTTATATTTTAAATCCTTTATGATAAGTTTGATTCTCTTTGTCGCTGGGAATGTCAATGGCAGGCAAATCTGGAGAGGCCTAATTAACCCCCTTGCCGACATCCCATCGGGCTGAAACTTGGTAGATAGTCGATGTCGATGACATTGGTTCGATGTCGATGGTTGGTCTTGGTTCGATGTCGATGACAAAACATTTTATCAAATTTTGGCGGTTGTTCTGTCACTAAAATATTGCTTTTACAGAATACTAATAAACCAACTTGCCGTCATCCAATCTCGCTAAAATAGCATTTAACTGATCATTGAAATTGGATGCCAACACTAAGCACACGCTGGCAACAAAATCTGCGCTTTGTTAATGAATGTAAAAATTGGCAATGCATATAAAGGATTTTTATTAAAAATTTGTTATGGGTTATATTACTTTCTGATGTTCTTGCTTCGTATTCCGATTGTATTTTAATACACTTTTCATATACCTTCTAAGATAGCAGAACCGATAGAAAAAGCAACCTTTTTTCAGAACTCTTCTCCAAAAGACACGAGAAATAGAGTTTTGTTTTCTTTGTCCGCACTTTTCTGCCCCACCCTTGCCACCTGTAGCCACCCATTGTGAGATGGATCTGCCCATGACGCAGTCGTGAGAATCGCACCCTTCACTCGGGGTTCCGCCCGACACACCCACACCATCCAAAACTACAACAGAGTTACCTGAAGAGTGTGTGTGTGTGTGTGTGTGTGTGTGTGTAAAACTATGCATGGCAACATTGCGATCAAACACTGTTGCAGCTTCTCCAAATACAAACCATAATTTTGAACTTTATGAAACGGCGAAGTCGACATCTGAGCTAGGCCTATACTGTATATCTATGAGGAGAATAGCTCCCACTAGATAGTCTGTTGCTGGCGGTCACTAGAGAAACAAGGTTTGTTGCTTTAGGATAAGTTGGTTGGTTTGTACCTTCAACGACCTATTTTTATGCACAATGACGGCTAATAAGGGTGGAACCTACAGCTTAACGTTGATTCCGAGCAATGGCGGATTCAGCGAGGGGCGCAGAGGGCGATTGCCCTCTCCGTTGTTCTGGGTTAAATAGGGAAAAAAATGAAGACGACGACGAACATTGTATGTGTTGTTTGTCATGCCTATAATGTGACTTTCACCCTTATACGCAGTGCTAGAAGTGTGGGTAGACGCGGGTTGACGAGTCCCCCCACTTTCCAAGAAAATGCCCATGCGTCGCCCCACTTCTAAATTCATTGAAATCCATCCCCTCACTTTTAAAAGCACCCAATCTGTCTAAAAACTACTAAAAAAATAAATAACATTAACCTTTAAATGTAATGACACTGTGATAAAATGATTTAAAGTTTTCAAAGGTAAAAAAAATAACTATTTATGGTATAAATACCATACTATTATAAAAATGTATCATACTACTTTGTATGAAAATATAAGCATTTTTATTAACAAATACTGTTACTCTTGATCAATTTTTAACTTTGGAGGAACTCTCTTTAACCCTTTGCACTCCAGCGGCGCCTCTCAGGCGCCACACGATTGGATGCCGAAACACGAGAGAACCTCTAGGTTCGATGCGGAAATTTGATGCAAGGCCAATGACTGTGTTTAGTTTCCATGAAGAAAATCCGTAAACGCCAACCGAACCTAAAATGATTCGAGTTGCTGGTCCCTCCTCTCGAAAAAGGCATGGAGTGCAAAGGGTTAAAGTTCAATTTCTATTCTTGTTTCATAAAAAGACAAGCCATTAAAAAAAAAAACATTTTAGAATTCTTAATTAGTTTAATTTCATGAAAGTGTGCACATTTAGAAACACTATTTAAATCTAAATAAACAGTCATGTATATAATGTTGAATTATTACCTCACTTTATCTTTTACTTCCAAGTAAAAAAAGCTAAGTCGCAGATTATCCATTAAAATAACAACAAATTTCGAAAATTATAAAATTTATCATTGTGTTTGATTGTGTGTATGTGTGTGGGGAGCAACATGTCACCAACTTTTGGGCATCCACCCACTTTTTTGTCCCCACTTCTACCACTGCTGATACGTAATCGGCAATAAATATGTTCAGCTGTGTTCACTGTCAACAAAAAGTTGCGACACAGTTTGTCTCCGAGATGTGGTCAATGTGAGTTTATTTAAATATGTCCACTGGAGAGGCAACGACAGAACTGTTACCGGTGGTTGTGGACTGCTACAACATTTCAGCGACATTTTTGTCCGATGTCAGAGATCTGGCCTATGGAATCAAATGGCCTGTACCCTTTAGCAACACTTCATGACTCCGCTATACAAAATCCTGTTGTGTCTCTTTTAATTTGTAGTAAATCATTTATTTAATATTTCAGTTCGAAATGAATGCATGGCTTTTTGTTCTCGTGGTGATTTTTTTCTGTATTTATTTATTATCATAAAGCACACTACAGAAAAAAATTCCATTTAAAGTGTACAAGGAATAGTACACAAACAAGCAAACAATAGTAACAAAACAAGATTATACATTTAAAACCAGCAGACATTTAGCCTTGAACATAGAAAAAGATACATTAAAAATATCCAAATCATCAGAAATCAAATTAAAAATTCTATAAAATTTATACAAACAAAAGTTGTCAATGTAGTTATATTTGGTAAAAACAGTAATAAATAAATTTTGGCTACGAGTATTGGTCGGTACAGCAAATTTAATGGAATTATGGATCTCAATGCAATCAATAAAATTATTAAGGACTTTGTAAAAGAAAGAAACACAAGAAAGCTCACGTCTAGATTTTAAACTGGGGATGCTGAAGAAATTGCTGAGGAAAGAAGAAGAGAGATCATGAGAATTATAATGGTTACCCTTATAATAAAGATAACGCATAAATTTAGTCTGAACCCTTTCAAGAATTAGTTTTATTGTTATAATAAGGGTCCCAAATAAGTGAGCAGTATTCAAGATTTGAACGGACCAAACTAAATTGGATGTTTGCTTACGGCATTTCTTTTAATTTATTACATTATGTTGTTTTTCATCCCGTTCTGTGCGATATCATTGCTTACAAATATTAAAATCTATATTATGTCAAACAGTTATTAAAGAAAAGCCAATTTCGAATTTTTTAATCATGTACGAAAGTATTAAAAAACGTACAACAAGTTCCTAAACAGTATACTATCAGATGATTCTGTAACTAACCACTTGAGATAAAGCAGCCAGTAGGCGAGCAAAGATCTCCCAACTACAAATCAATCAATCAACACTACAATCTGGTTTTTGTTAATGTTTTTATACTTTTGTAACGTTTTAGTTTCCTTTTTAATGGTTTTATAACATGCAGAGATCAACATTCAGTATCGGATCTAGAGGATAGATTAAGGCGTAACACTTCTATAAACCTAATAAATAAAATATGATTTCCAACTTAATAGTCAGTTGAAAATACAATCTAATCCCATTAAAAATTACAAAGAAAAAAATATAAATATGAATATGAATATGAATATATGAAATATACATATTTCAAGAATTATTTTCATGAGGGTATTTTGAGAAATAAATGTTATGTATTTGGTTAAATTATTTATTGAAATAATTAATTAATGCAAATATCTAAAAATCGCAGTTCACCTCTCCCAGGCAACTGTTTTGGGTCCATGTGAACACATTACCCGGCGACCAGACATTTTGGCTCCCATTTGTTGCCGTTGTTTACACTCAAATGCTTAATTGGCGACAAAATTGTGTGGCAACTTTTTGTCGGTAGCGAACACATGGCGTTATATTATCCACAATTAACACTAAAGATAAACAGATTTACCAACCTCTCGTTACGTCCAAATAATCCTTTTTTTTTTCTTTTTTTTTTTTTTTCTTCTTCTTCTTTATCTATTCGATCTCTGACTGTCTTACAACCTCGGACTTAAAATTCTTAGGAAGGCAATTTTTCACAAGAGCATTTTGGACATAGCATATTTAATAATATTTTTACCGATTGAAGTATCAATAGTTCTTAAAAAACTATGACGTCCTGCACTTTAAAAAGTACTGTGAAAGGCACAATGTCGAATTATAGGTGTGAGAAAAACAATAAAGTAGTATTAAAAATACTATGTCTGGCAAAGCTGCTTACAAGTAAAACGTGCGTTGTTGGTGCTGCTACAAAATAAAGTTCGTATTGCTGCTTGAACAGGACTGGACTTTTTATTTTAACTCGACTATATCCATCCTGTGATGGGCCCTTCAGGTTCTTGGGATCATTACATGCATATATATTTTTGTTTGTTTGGACCTTCCGATTGTCTATTTCTACCACATTTAAGTGCTTAATACAACCAAATACGTCTCGTAATTTTGAGCATCTAGAAGAATACGAGATCAAAATCTATCTTTTATGTCACTTTTGTTGCAAGGGTATTATATACAGGGTGGTTGTAAAGTCAGTACCTATTTGTAGCAATAAATATTCCATAGTAAACAACCTATCACAATTTTATTAGTATTGAATACATTATTAAGGTGTACCATTTGGTTATTAAGTTACATTTCAACGTATGCACCCGCATTTTCACACATTTCAGGAATCTTTAAGGAACAGAATCCACAGCTCTTCTTAGCACTTCAACTGGAACATTTGCAAACACTTCACGGATACTTTGTTTAAGGATGTTAATATCCCTTTATTTTAACTTTTACAATTTGGGCCAGGGAACAAGTTAAAACCAAGGGATATTAAGAGCCTTGAAAAAAAAATTCCGTGAAGTGTTTGCAAATGTTCCAGTTGAGATGCTAAAAAGAGCTGTGGATTCTGTTCCTAAAAGATTCCAGAAATGGGTGGAAAGGAAAATGCGGGTGCATATGTTGAAATGTAACTCAATATCCAAACGGTACACCCTAATGTATTCAATGGAGATAAAACTGTGATAGGTTGTTTACTATTGGAAATATTCATTTTTACAAATGGGTTCTGACTTTATAAACACCCTGTATAGAGCCGGAACGGTTACTCAAATATTGAGTTCAAACAGAAAACTTTCACGTTCTTAGTTTTAGCAGCCCCCCCCCCCCCCCTTTCAAATAAAAGCATCCAACCTTAGAAGAAAGGAAAGGTGCTATCCGGAAGTGTGCGGCAGGTGTCGAGTCAAGGTGACCTCTGCCCCCGCACTAAGGTCATGTCGTGCTGCCGCTATTATCTATTCATCGGTAACTATTCAACGCTTTTGCCAGTGTTTGGTTAATGATATCGAGGCACTAGAAATTGCCTCGTTCACACTGAAAAGAGTTGAACTTGGGTTCAGTCTCCATTGAATGGTCACAGAGCCCGAAAGATATAATTAGTCGCAGCCTTTCGGTCAGTATCCCCAAAGCGCCGCTGAAATACTCTTTGTATTTGGGGTATTAATCAAAATAAAAGGGATTCAAATTGAGACTGGGAGGAACGTTGATTTTGAGTGAAAAATAACGCAATCAGACAGAATTGATGACATTGGAGGCAAAATTATAAAGGTGTGGATAGCTTAAGCAAAGATCACCTTCTGCTAAAAATTTTCATTAAGCAATCATCTTATCAAAATAAAAGCCGACCAAACGGTATAGTGGTTAGCGTGCTAGCTTCTAGACCGTGAGGTTGTGGGTTCGAGTCCTGTGTTAAGCATATGTGTTTGTAAATGTATGTTGGCTTGTCTAATGACGAATGTTTCGGCGTATAGCCCTCGTGTTGCTGACGGCGCCAGATAATCTGAATACAACCAACTTATCAAAATAAAAGGAAGTCAAATCGAGACTGGAAAGAACTGTGATTTTAAGTGAAAAATAGCGCAATCAGACAGAATTGATGACATTGGAGGCAAAATTATAAAGGTGTGGATTGATTAAGCAAAGATCACATTCTGCTAGAATTTTTCAATAAGCAATATTCTAATCAAAATAAAAGGGATTCAAATAGAGACTGAAAAGAACTGTGATTTTGAGTGAAAAATAGCGCAATCACACAGAATTGATGACATTGGAGGCAAACTTATAAAGGTATGAATAACTTAAACAAAGGTCCCATCCTGCTGGAATTTTCGAAAAGCATTCATGCAATCAAAATAAAAGGTTGGTTGGTTGTATTCAGATTATCTGGCGCCGTCAGCAACGCGAGGGCTATAATGCGCCGAAACATTCGTCATTAGACAAGCCAACATACATTTACAAACACCCATGCCTAACACGGGACTCGAACCCGCAACCTCGAGGTCTAGAAGCCAGCTTCCTAACCACTATACCGTTTGGTCGGCTCAAAATAAAAGGAATTCAAACTTCGACAGGAAAGAAGTGTGATTTTGAGTGAAAATTATGCAGACAGAATTGATGGCATTGGAAGCTAACTTACAAAAGGTTAAATAGCTTAAGCAAAGGGCGCTTTCTGTTTGGATTTTAGAATACAGTATCCAATGTAAATAAATTTCGCATATCAAGTAATCATCTAATCAAAATAAAAGTGATTTAAATCGAAACAGGGAGGAACTGATATTTTGAGCAAAAAATAGCTCAAACAGACAAAATTTATGAAATTGTGAACAATTATATTAGGCAAACTTACAAAGAAGTGGATAGCTTGAGCAAAGATCCTGCTTGTAAATTTTCATTACAGTATCAAATTTAAATCAAATTCATAAGAAGAAATCATCTAAAATAAAAGGATTCAAATCGATACTGGGAGGAACTGGAAGAAAAAAAAGACGCAGTTAAACAGAAAAAATAACATTTGATGTACACTTACAATGGTGTGAATAGCTTTTACACAGAGCTATCTGCCTTTGAGCATCATACATCAATGATGGATTTTTTTTTCTGTTTCACGCACAAGAAGGATAATGTAATGTCTATCGAATAACATCGCCAATTTCGCCATCATGGCGGGTTTTTTTACCCATGTAAACACTATTGCCAAAAATGTCACCAAACTGGCCATTTTTAAATAATATTGAAAATATGAAAACGGTAAATAACACCATAAATTTAATAGCAATTAGTTGTGCGATGTTCCACATCGCTCTTTTTACCGTCGTCTTGTCTGTAGTTGGCGAATGAACAAAAACTAACCATATAATTATTAACATTGAACAAGGGAACATAAAAACAAATTCTTTTGAAAATTGCTTAACTCTTGGTTGGTTGGTTTCTTAACACGTTTTTATTAGTTTCACCTGTATGTTTGCTTGTAACCGACTCTTTTGGGCTCGATTTTGCTCTACTTTGAGCGATCAGATTTTATTCAAACTTTGCACACTTGTCAAAGACCGATGACAATACAATAATTCAATAAGTTTGTCGACTTATCACAAGGATTAGCTCGTGCTGCCCTTGCGCCGTTAAATTCCAACCAACCAACCTTCTCCGAAATCGAACCCTGGTGTGCCGTTACCCATTACAATACAATACCAGTAATCACAGAACCCATCGTCGACAATTGGTAAGGCAGACATTTGAAAGATTTGTCATGGGAACGACGGTATACAAAGCGTGTTTTTTTAGTCGCATTATCCTTACCACGATTTTTAGGATTAGTGATACTTCATATTCAGAGACACATATTCATAGTGTTTTGTGCCAAGTAATACGGCGTGTACTAAGGCATACACATGACTTAAATTTGAGACAAGTATGTGATTATTGGCAGGAACAACTGGGGAGTTTTGTACACTTAACTAAAAAAAATTTACAGTTTACAGAAAAAATAATTAATAGTTTAAGAAACTAAAAAACACTCTTTAATAGAAATCCAAACTAAAAAGTAGAAAATAATTAATAGTTTAAAAAACTAAAAAACACTCTTTAATAGAAATCCAAACTAAAAAGTAGAAAATAATTGATAGTTTAAAAAACTAAAAAACACACTTTAATAAAAAAGTGAACTAAAAAGTAGAAAATAATTTTAAATAAGTTTGAAATAAGAATAGAGTGATTAACAAGAAATATTTATTTTATCGTAAAAAAGCGTGGGGTGCTTGATGTCAATTGTTGTATATATATTGGTAAAAGTAGAGCCATTATGAAAATATCTTAAAAAGCACCCCGAGCTTTTTTACGATAAATTAAATATTTCTTGTTAATAACTCTATTCTTATTTTAAACTTATTTAAAATTATTTTCTATTTTTTAGTTCTCTTTTCTATTAAAGCGCGTTTTTTAGTTTTTTAAACTATCAATTATTTATGGCACAAGAGCCAATATTGGTTATGTGCGCCAGCTTAACCATCGGTTAAGTAGAGCGACCTCTTGTCTCGCGGTTAGTAGCGTAGGGGACAAATGTCACCCAAAATTCAAATTTTCGTGCATACCATTAAATTCGTGACCAAATATCAAAGTGGACATTTTAATTAAAAACTCTACATTATTGAACACAATAAAGTAAAAATTAAAAACTATTTTTAAAACAACTTGAAAAAAACCTGTAAAAATAAAAAACATTATTGAAATGAACTTTGTAAACATTCAAATCTATTTTTAAATAGTATTAAAACACAATAATCATAATCACAAAAAACATTGTTGATAAAATTGTGAAAATATAAATTTACACCTAAAATAGTATAAAAACTATTATATAAGGTAGAGAATTAGATTTTATAATGTGCAACATGAACAAAGATTCAACATGTTCAAAATGTGCACATATTTCAATCTGTCCTTGCAAACCCATTTTTCACAGTTTGGGCAAAATGTTCTGGTAGTTTTATCTCACACTCTTGGGCAAATAAAAATCTAAAAAATGAAAATAAAAAATTGAATTCATGCAAAAAAAAATTGCAGATTTTTTCTATTGCTGAGAAATAATATGTCAGTCAAATCATATCATAAAAAATAACATGCCCCCCTCACAAAACATAAAAACTAAAAAAATATAATAAAAAAAAACACTTTTAAGATTACTTATCAAATTAGTTTACAGGGTTGGTCGCGTGGGGGACAAACTTCAACCAAATAGGTTCCGTGTCGCCTTAGTATATGCATGGAACTGAATGAATACACATAGGCAAACGCCAAGATTAGATAGAAAAGTACTGGGATGAGTTTTGATCATGGGCTGCAATCTTTTGAGAAATTGACAAAACTATTTTTGTGGGGGACATTTGTCAACCACGCAACTAACCAAGCGTTAACTCAAGATTTTGTTCTTCTGAATCTTCTGGTTGGGAGTAAATCTTTAGTCAGACCTACAGATAGAACGGCTTGATGAATTTTGGCCTTTTTTTTTTATTAATCTCAGCTTGATTGGAGGAAGTGACTCTAGCATGATTTAATGCGTATGAGAGACTGTTTTTCCCTGAAACAATCCCATAAGTTGGGAGTTTTATCTAAGTTAATCACTGATTAACACTGGTCAACGGATTTCGAATAATCTTCTTTTGCTCAACTTCAAGAAGGGACTTTGTGACTAAAATTTCGTCTATTAAAACAGTGTAACTAGAAATAAGTATAATTTACTTATTCTTCAATTACATTACACTCATTAAATCTTTGAAAACCCATGTGTCAGTTTTGTGTTAGACAAACACTCTCATTTCAACCTTGGTTTGTCTCGCGGTTGACAAATGTCCCCCACAAAAATTGGTTTGACAAATTCTCAATAGATAGCAGCCAATGATCAAAGTCCATCCCAGTACCTTGCAATCTAACCTTGACATTTGCCTACGTGTATCCATTCAGGTCCATTCGTGTACTCAGACGATACAGAACCCATTTGGTTGACGTTTGTCCCCCACGCGACCAACCCTGTATTCTAATTTTGGTAAGTAATCTAAAAGTTTTTTTTTTTATTTTTAATATATTTTTATAGTTTTTATGTTTTGTAAAGGGGGCATGCAATTTTGTATGATATGATTTGACTGACACATTACTTCACAGCAAAGAAAATTTATGCATTTTTTTTTACATGAATTCACTTTTTTATTATTATTATTTTTTTAGATTTCAAGTAATACTGAAAATGTGACTGACAAGGACCATGACAAGGACCATTAAATTCAGATTGATATATGTGCAAATTGTGCAGATGTTAAAAAGGACACTAAATTACTTTTTATGATAAAATCTATTTCTCTGCCTTATATAATTATTTTATACTATTTTAGATGTTGTTTTATACATGTTTAACGTTATTTGGTTTATTGTGTTTTAAAACTATTTCAAAAATAAATTTGAATCGTCACAAAGTTCGTTTCAATAATAATAAATTTTTTATTTTTGCATTTTTTTTCCCCAAGTTATTTTTAAAATATTTTTTAATTTTTTCTTCATTCTGTTCAATAATGTTGTGTTTTTAATTAAAATACCCACCTTCTTTGATATTTGGTCACAAATTTAATGGTATGCACGAAAATTGGAATTTGGGGACATTTGTCCCCCACGCAACTAACCAAGGGTTAAAATATTATTTTTACACATCTAGGTGCCTGGTTAGTTTTTTGAACCGTGTACCTCCTAATTACTGACCCACTACCTGAATGACTGCACCACCGAAGATCGCTTAAACTTCTCTCAAAATAGTAACAAATTCTATTATTCAAACTTAAAGCGACATATGTTTTGCAAACATAATTTTTGTTATTTATTCGTATGTCAAACAGGACATCATCCATTATTTCATAAATAAAGAAAGCAATTATTTTTTTAGTAAATCATACTCACTTCTTTTTATTGCTGATTTTTTAGTATGTATTTGCATGTTTTAGTACTCAAGTTCAAAGTAGTAGGTATATATTTTTATTTACTTCGATTGTGTGTGTGTGGGTGTGTATGTTTGTGCCTGACGGGAAAATCTGCGGAGGACTAATTTAACCACTTGCAATCATCCAATCGGGCTGAAACTTGGCAAATAGATTTGATGTCGATGACAATGAATTCTATCAAGTTTTGGGGGCTGTCACTGTCACTGAAAAGTTACTTTTACACGTTTCGATAATCGCTTTGGAATACTACCAAGTCTCATTTAACCGATCATTGTTGAATCTCTTTCCTGTTGCCAAAATTATTTTAATCGGAATAAATAAAAGATAATTGGACGTGAATGCATAAATTTATTATGGATTGAAGTGCAGCCGATTCAACGCTGCGTTGAGTAGTGACGCTCTAAGGAATTTAACCCTTTGCACTCCAGGCCTTTTTCGCGCGGAGGAATCAGCAACTCGAGATATTTTAGGTTCGGCTGGTGTTTATGGATTTACTTCATAGAAACTAAACAGTCATTGGCCTTGCATCAAATTTCCGCATCACACCTAATGGTCCTCTCGTGGTTTGGCATCCAATCGTGTGGCTCCTGAGAGGCGCCACTGGAGTGCAAAGGGTTAAATCGATCGTTTTTAAAACTTTCCTCTGTTGCCAAAATTGTTTTAATCAGAATAAATAAAAGTGTGAATGCATAAATTCACATTCATTTTTAATAAATTTTGAAACGTAGTTTGCTGCATATTTTGCTGATAGACATCTTTTTAATACTTAAAATTACGTGCACACAACATAATTGCCATAGAAGAATTAGTCCTAAACTCCACACAGATCAACCCGTGTTAGGCATGGGTGTTTGTATATGTATGTTGGCTTGCCTAATGACGAATGTTTCGGCGTATTATAGCCCTCGTGCTGCTGACGGCACCAGATAATCTGAAAACAACCAACCACACAGCTCAAAATGGCGCAGTGTAGCCCTAGTAGTATAGTTTAACAGGTAGATTAAGAAAATAAATTTATCTCTTCATTTACGTAAGCATCTATGACACAGAAAAGACTTCAACTTATTAAAAATATTAAACACTTAAATGCATATAATTGCCAATTGCCCACATTCCTTAAATGCATAGCGATTATGATCATATGTTTTAAAACCTCATATCTCTTTATGTCGCAACCTTTGCATAGTGTTTTTTTTTTTTCTTAATTTTAATTTTACCCAAACTATTTTATCGTTTCCGAACACACCTTGAACCTTTGACAGTTTATTTCTTTATCTGTGCAATTTTTATTTTTGGGGGCGCTGTTGGCTGAGTACAATTTCATTCCGGCGGGTGTTACGAATTACAATTATTTATATAAAACGTAATAAAAACACACATAAAAAAAAAATTCGGATAGAAACAAGGCAAGAGTAACGAATAAAACTGATATTTTTGCATGTACTGATAAATTTATGCAAGAAAAATTTAGCTTTTTTTTGTGATGTAAAAATACATCAATATGCAAAATTCTTATATGGGTTTTCTTTTGTATTTTTCTCATTAGCTACACCCATTTGGGGCCGTTCAAGTATTACGTAAGCACCTAGGGGGGAGGGGGTTAGCGATTTGCTTATTTTTGCTGACAAGGGGGGGGGGAGGGGGTATGAGTGATGCTTACGTAAGCATTTAATAATCCCTTTATTTCTTAAAAAAGCCTGTGATATGAACTGGTATTCGAAGCACGTGCAAGAGAGTCAATACTTTCTACAAATTGTAAAATGCGAAGAAAAGCAGTGTTGCTCTCCTGCGCGTAGTGGATTATTTCGCATTTTAAAAGAACGCTTTATACCTCCACCTATCAAAATGGCCCAAACACCACACGATTTAATAACAAGTGAGGAAGGGGAATTCCTGGAATTAAGTCTCCGGCTAAGCTTGAACCTGCATGTCCCCCTGGGGGGATTTTTAAAAATGCCTTATGACTATTTTTGTCCGTCCATCAAATTATAATTGTCTGCAAACACTTGTGGCAAATGTGGTTTGTACCACGCTTCATTAAAATCGACAATTCGTCAAAAGAAAATTGTTCATGGCGAAAATAGCCAGAGAGCCTGCCTAGTTCGGCCTATGAGAATTGCTGCTCGTCGTGCAAATGAACTGATGTGCGTCATCAATTATGTAGAAGGCATGGAAGATACCGAGTGGATAAGCGAAGAGGAAGTTTGCCCAGATTCCTTTTGCGAAACAAGTGATGAAGCAATAACATCAGATGTCAGAAACCCTATAATTTCAGACATTAAAAACTGGCTAGAGCAACCCTGAATAACATCTGACTTGATAGACTTAATTGATTATGAAAATTACATTTATGTGCCATTAAAATTGTGATAAACTTAAGATTTAAAAAAAAATTAATTTTTTTTTCCCTTTTAAGGCGAGTTAAAGTTCATTATTTGCATTGAATCCTAACTTTTTTTTAGATTATTAACGTTAAAAAAAAAAAATTAGGAGCAGGGGGGGGGGGGGGGTTACCGTATGCTTACGTAGTTATAGAGGGGGGTATGCGATTTGCTTATTTTTGCTGACAAGGGGGGGGAGGGGGTCAAAAATTACCAAAAACATGCTTACGTAATATTTGAACGACCCCTTTCCCGATTTATTTCAAATTTTATTTATTAAAAATAAAAAATTCAACAATTCAATTTAAGGGATAAAAATATTTAAGTCAACCCAAAACAGCCTTCAGTCTCCCAAATCAGGAACTAGACATTCTTTCCAAGTTGTTCACCCGCCACCCTTTTCGAAATTAATTGAAACCCACCTTTTAGTGGCCAAAGTCAATGCTTTCCCAGATATTGAGGACATGTTTACATATGGACGATGCTCTTGAAGAAGAGATCGTGACTTGGTAGACACTCCAGTCCTGCCTTTGTGTCTACTGAAAAGGAAGAGGTTCAGGTGGGTCATCTGCAGTCAGAGGTCACTGAAGGCAGCACGATTGCAGTTTGAAGGTGGGTGAAATAATTATCATTTTGCTGGGTTTAAACTTTTAGATCAAGGTTCCACAATTTTAAACATTACCAGTCGGTGCGAGAAACATAGCTTTGAAATATTTCTAGATAACAATCTTCATCCTTATTTGTTTAATAATAAATATCGATACTCTTTTGAACAGGGTGGGTTGTAATTAAAGCTTATCTATTTGGAGCCATCTAGAGCCTATTTCAATCAGAATATCGTCGGCTTAGAGAGAAAAGATACTAAACACTCAATTAAGGATCAACTATTTGAAGCTATCTAAAGCCTATTTTAATTAACAGATCGTCGGCTTAGAGAGAAAAGATACTAAACACTCAATTAAGGCTCAACTATTTGAAGCTATCTAAAGCCTATTTTAATCAACAGATCGTCGGCTTAGAGTGAAAAGTTGCTAACTCCACTTAATTAAATTGTATTTGTTTGGAGCCATCTAGCGTCTATTTTAATCAACATATTGTCGTCCTAGAGTGAAAAGGTACTAACTCCACTTAATTAAAGTTTATCAGTTTACAGCCATCTAGAGCCTAGTTTATCAACATATCGTCAGCTTACAAGGAGACCTTACGGTCTCGGAAATTCAGATCGGGATGAAATTTGGCAGATTGATAGTATACCTTAAGGGTATCCACACTGTAAAGTAATAAAGCGCACTAGCCAGAAGATTCCGAGAAAATAGGCTTTAAAGTGTTAGGCGTAGCTTAGATACTAGTTAGGATTTTTGATTTGCAACTCCCGGTGGCTAAGTGGTCAGCGCGATGGGTTCCCGTACGGGCGATCCGGGTTCGATACCTCGTGAGGTAGTTTTTTTTTTTTTTTTTTTTCAATTTATAAAGTGACTGTTACAGCTAATTGAAATTTGAATTAAAGGTAATATTTTATTTTTAAATACGTAATGTATTTTTAATGAAGGTACATTAAAACTCTATTTACTATTTTCACAAACAAGTGATTATAAATTTTGAGATATTATAAGATGTAGAGAAGTAAGTGATTTTCACAAAAAAACATGAAGAACCAGTTTCTATATGGAAGAGTATGAATGCTGTCCTATTGTACACAAGCAGCTAGTCAGAAATTTTCAAAACCCTAAAGGCACTTTGCGAAGTCTATTTTTATAGACAGGTAAAAAATCTATTAAAGCGTATACAAAATTGCGCGTATCTGGTTAAAAATAATAGAGAAATAATACCCGTGAAGACTGCATAAAAATACAATCAATAGTCTATCATCAACTGTCATCATCAATTTTTAATAAAATGATCCGGTATGCCTGATATGCTTCCAAGTTTTCTGTTGAAAGATATATTTTCATGAATGTTAATGAAGTATGTTTTCCAACGAATCTTTTACAAAAAGGTTGTTTCTGTAAATAATCTTCCTTTATAAATTGTGCAAGATGTCAAAACAGTTTTTGTTTTCCATGTTTTTATGATAAGTGTCATTCTGGTGTATGTATATAAATAAATAATTGATAAATAAAAACTTTATATCAAAATCCATAGATAAATTGAGTCCTACCCTAATTTTGTTGCCGTGGTAATTAGAATTTTAATTTATATCCATTAAATGTATCTCTATTTTCTCTATTAAAAATACATTACGTATTTAAAAATAAAGTATTATCGTTCATTCAAATTTCAATTAGCTGTAACAGACACTTTAAAATATATTGGAAAAAAAAAAACTACCTCATGAGGTATCGAACCCGGATCGCCAGTACAGGAACCCAGCACGCTGACCACTTAGCCACCGGGCAGTTGCAGAGTAAAGATCTCTACTAGTATATAAGCTGCGAGTAATACTTTAGAGCTTGTTTTCTCGGAATCTTCTGGCTAGTGCGCTTTATTGCTTTACAGTGTGGATACTCTTAAGGTATACTATCAATCTGCCAAATTTCATCCCGATCTGAATTTCTGAGACCGTAAGGTCTCCTTGTTAGAGAGAAAAGGTGTTAAACACATAATTAAAACTCATCTGTTTGAAGTTATCTAGAGCCTATTTTAATCAACATATCGTCAGCTTAGAGTAAAAAGGTAACAAAGCACTTTTGGTCTCAAATAACTTTCTGATATATTGGGTTGGTTGGTTGTTTTCAGATTATCTGGCGCCGTCAGCAACACGAGGGCTATAATGCGCCGAAACATTCGTCATTAGACAAGTCAACATACATTTACAAACACCCATACCAACACGGGACTCGAACTCGCAACCTCACGGTCTAGAAGCTAGCACGCTAACCACTATACCGTTTGGTCGGCCTGATATATTGGGAAACAAGAGGAGAATGCCCATCGATAAATGAATCAGTCTTCAAAAGTAAAACAATTTTCAAAAGAGTATTTTAAGTAGGCGTAACTCGTTACTAATCGTCTTGCTTAAATCACGAGTAGGGGTGTTGCCGTAGCAAATGTATACATTATAGTGTTTGCTGTACAGTAAGTGACTAAACAATACTCTTGGCGTATTAAAATAGATAATTTATTTCTCGAACTGCTTTTTGACTGAGTGTTCTTCTATTCTCCGGTTTATTCACTTTGGAAATGTTATAAATGGATTGCTCAAATTCTTGCTCAGCGATATGTGTCAAACAAAAGAAAAGTGACGTATTGCTCATGCAGAAATTTTGGGGGCATGCCAGAACAATCTTGATTATCTGGTAATAAGTAATCTCATAGTTGGCTCAAGGAGTAAACTATTATTGCACATGCCAACTACTAGTATTATCGTGCGAATTTATTTATTATGAAAAGTAACCTTGTCAATCGGTTTTCAAAAAATAAAACAGGCAATAATTTAAGAGCTTAAAAATGTGGATACAAACTTTGTGCGTGGTAACGAACGTACCAACTCAGCTTTGGCAGCAAACGTGTTAACCCTTAGTAAGCGCGCGACCTTTTGAGTCGCTGTTAGTCGCGTGAGGGACATTTGCCCCCAAATCAAAATTTTCATGCATATCAATAAATTCTTAATCAAATATCAAAGCATGGGGTTGTTTTAATTAAAAACGTAACTTTATTGAACAGAATAAAGTAAGTAAAAATTAAAAAATATTTTTAAAATAACTTGAAATAAACTGTAAGATGTCTGATCATTGGCTGCCATTTATTGAGAAATTGATTTTGTGGGGGATATTTGTCAACCGCGCGACTAACCCAGGATGAAAAAACGACCTTGCCTTCATCGAACTAGGTAAAACTTCGATAGCAAAAAGCCATCCATATACAAGGCCTTTAAGAATGTTAGAGGATTTTCAGCTGAAATTTTTCTTTATCTAGAAACAATAACCGACATAATGAGCTTCAACAGGTCTACACTTATCCAATGACATCTTTATAGATAAAGAAAGACTGTATAAATGTTAGAGACACTACACAAAATATTATTAATTATGTAAATACAATATGTCGTAACATAATATTATCTTTCCACGCGAATTAGTTTCAGCTTTTACAACTGAAACAGATTATATCGAAACGTTTATTTCTTAATACAAAAAGTTTTTTTTATTATTCTTGCGAAATATATATTTTAGTAGGTTTGCATAGTATAGATACACTGAAACGATGGTTACCCGTAATGGTCGACTACTATCAAACCAGATAGCAATTACCTCATTGCAATATCTATCATTAAAAATAGATCGAAAGTTCTTCAAGATAGAAGTGATTAGGAGCTGACTTCTTGAGCAAATTGATTGCAGTGAAGAAGCACTTCCAGTTGTATGTATTTCTGAGAGTAAACTCTTCTGGACGTTTCTGCTGCCGTATATTTAGGAAACTATTTACTAGATCCAGTATCAAATGCCTTTGGCGATATTAGATCAATAGCAGGAAACCAATAAGTATAAATTAACTCTTTTATGGTGGTCGAAAAAATCGATAAAACAAAGAATGCAAAGCATCTTTCTGCAAAAAAAAATCAAATCAAATACTCTTTTCACCTATGACTACTTAAATAAATTATATAAGTTAACTTATATCATTCAGTGATAATTTTCTCTTTTGTGTTTGATGGACCATTAATGGCTCCCTTAAACCCTTGCTTAGTGGCGGATCTTACTATACATTACATCATTTATCAGTAAAATATCAATACATTTTTTTTACAAAAATATGATGATTTGGTAATTGGGCAATTTCTGGATAACGCACGGGACATTTTCGATCTTTCTTCTCGTAAATAGATTATAATTGCAAAATTATGATGAATCTAGTAGTTATTTATTTGTTTTATAGATAAAATTAGTTTGTGGCAAAGTTACATGAAAAAATAATAGTATAACTAGGTCAAATACACATTTATAAATCACCGACTCACGGCACACGTTGTCCCGTGCGTCGGTATTATAAAATGCATATTTGACCAAGTTAAAATAAATATTTTTTCATGTAACTTAGCCACAAACTAATTTTATATAAAACAAAAACATAACTACTAGATTCATTATAATTTTGCGCTTATAATATGTTTATGGGTAGAAAAAAAAGAGCCAAAATGTCCGTGCCGTGCGTACAGCAGAGAATTGCTCATTTAACGATTTTTTTTTAGATAATTGATGATTTAAGAAGGTGCTCTTTTTATTTCTTTACTATCAATTCTAATATAAAAGGGTTCATAGGTTATTGGTCTCATTTTTGGGTAGATATTTGGTGAGGTTTGAAATTTTGTGTACTTATATTTCAATATTAATGTTAATTCATTTCAATATTAATTAGTATTATTAATATATATAATTAACAAAAAGATAAGAGGTAATGGTTATTATGCAGGAAATACATTGAAGACTGGATTGGCAAGTAATCCGAAAGTCCAATCTTCTTGCATATTTTGAAAATGAGGCAACCTTCTCTTCATAACGTTTTGACGTCAGTGTTTCAAGATGAATATTAAGAAAAATATTCAAAATGTTACTCATATTAACGTGTCTTTTGCAGAAACAATAAATTACTTTTTAGTATTCATTTAGGCAGCCTGATCTTAAAACGTTATGGAAAAAGCTTACCATGTTTCTATAATATGCCAGGTATGAAAGATATGTCTAACGGTTTGAATAGATCCATATTATTTTAGTTGGTTGGTTGTTTTCAGGTTATCTGGCGCTGTCAGCAACATAAGGGCTATAATGAGGCGAAACATTCGTCATTTAACAAGCCAACATAAATTTACAAACAGCTATGCCTTACACGGGACTAGAACCCGCAACCTCGCGGTCTAGAAGCTAGCACGCTAACCACTATACCGTTTGGTCGGCCCATATTGTTTTGAACTTCAGTTTCAATAACAGTGGATGGTTACCCATGTTATCACTTTTTTTTTATACAGCTGCATATTGAAATGCGTATACAAAACCCGAGTTCCACAAACACCTACCCATAAATAATTGGTTGGTTGATTGGTTGAGGTTTAATGGCTCTAGGGCTTCACTAGGGCCCCATAAATAATCATCGGCATAATATTCAACGTCTAATTTGTTCAAGTGATGCATATTAAGGAGAATATTTTAATCGTTAGATGTAAAAAGAGAACATGTCAATTGGTTTTCCATTGGTCATGACCTCTAGTTACATTTAGTGGTTCATATAGGTGTGGGTACATCTATCACGAATCTGCAATAGCTAGATTATATCTTACTTTGTGTTTATAACAAATATAGCTCTCGCCACATTGTCTAGCGTTATCTGTTACCGTGGAAACAAGACTAGTTTAATTTTACACGGATGATTCCGAGAGAAAGACATCTGCATTTACAGTATTGTAACCTTTTAAGACGCCAATTTCCAGCTTGCATCACACCTATTCTAAATCCGTGAGTCATGTTTCTGTAGCGACCAGCATCATCCAGACTATCTGGCCCGAGCTATTACCCTGATAGACAATTTGGAGCACGTCACATTATAGAAACCTATTATTAAATAGACCGGGAACCAATTTCAACTAAATTCAGTATCTACTTTTGATCACAACTCTAGGTAAGAAACTTGCCACACAATTTTAAGACAACTTTGTAGTATTCTTTTTCTGCAATATTTTTTCAAAAGTGGATAAACCAAGTTGCATAGTTTGTTCAGTACATAGGGGCAACCGAACATTAACCCTCTCGCTGACCGTCCCGCAATTTCCGCGGCCAACGTAGAAGTAGCAGAATTTGCGCATCCCGCTATTTCCCCGGGAATACATATTTGCCGTCAATTTAATTGTGCAACCCGCTATTTCCCCGTTCATGGTTTCGTTTTAGCTTTTCTGTGATGTTTAATTGTTTATTCTAATCTAGGTTGACAATTTCTAAAAAAAGAAAGTGGAAAAAAAATTTGCAAAGAAACGCGAATTTGGTGCAAAGACTGCGAGGTAGGACTTTGCCTCGAGCCTTGTTTCGAATATCAACAATATATCCAACTTATAAGAGACAGGAATTTGAATAAATATAGCCGAGAATATCATCAATATAGCCAACTTATAAGAGACAAAAACTAACGTTATGCTATTTAAAATTAGAAAGTGGCATTGAAATCAGCTTGAAAAGAAATTTTTGATTCCATTGCATTCATTCTGATCAAAGAGACCAATTTCCTGAAAGACTCATTAGAAAGTTTTACAAAATATCTCTTCTGAAAAGCGCTGCCGATTCACATTTGCCCTCAAGCTAAAAGATCTCAGTTTTCTTCTTCCACTGTGGTCGAAATAAACGAGCCTTCTAATTCGAAAATAACTACCAGAGAACACAACCACGCTATAAATCTTTCGAGGGCTGGGTGTCTCACAAAAAATGAAATCAGAGAAGGCCAACTCTATTCCACGCACACCTCAAGTATTGACAGCAATAGTGTCAAACACTTCTACTAAATCATTGATCTTCAATTAGAAAGGAAACATTTGTGTGGCCTTGAGCGTGTTCAGCAGACCCACCCAGATCTAATTGAGCTGTTCATTCTGTTGTCGCCGCGGATGATATATGAGCATGTCACATGTTAGGGGAGGCCAGGTTCACACGGATCAAATGGGATTTGCATATTGCCGTGCATTATGAACGGAATTCGTCACAACTGTCATTTTTTATAATCATTGGAATTCTTTTGTAATAATTCATATCTATATTAGGTAGAATGAATACTCACAATTTTGATGATAGTGACGAGTGGCCGATCTCAGCCAGTTGAGATTTGCATATCACGGTGCATTGTGAGGGATAATCGTCACAACTGCCAATTTTTTTTAATTACTTAAATTCTTAAGTAACAACTCATTTTTATATTAGGTAAAATGAATAGTCACCTATTTGATGATAATGACGAATGTTCGATCTAGGATTAGATATGCGCGGCTCCACTGGGTTTCTTATAACGGCATATTTTGAACTGGATTCGTCACAACTGTCATTCTCTGTAAAGAAATTTTAAAGTAACCATTCATTTCTATATTAGGTTGAATGAATAGTCACCTATTTGATGATAATGACGAATGTCCGATCTATGATTAGATATGCGCGGCTCCACTGGGTTTCTTATAACGGCATATTTTGAACTGGATTCGTCACAACTGTCATTCTCTGTAAAGAAATTTTAAAGTAACCATTCATTTCTATATTAGGTTGAATGAATAGTAACCTATTTGATGATAGTGACGAATGTCCGATCTATGGTTAGATATGCGCGGCTCCACTAGGTTTCTTAAAAAGGCATATTTTGAACTAGATTCTTCACAACTGTCATTCTCTGTAAGGAAATTTTAAAGTAACCATTCATTTCTATATTACATATAATGAAAAGTTACCGTTTTGATGATAATGACGAATGGCAGGTATATGACCAGGTACACACGGTCAGTTATTTTTATACCATGGTACATTGCGAACAGGATTTGATAACTGAGATTTTCTGAAGCGTTCTGTATTATGCTAGATGAATAATCACCGTTTTTATGTTATAATAAAGAATGACTGATTCATGACCAGATACGCATGGTTCCTCTTGGATTTGCATATAACAGTACATCGCGAACGAGATTCGTCATAATGGTCATTTCTGAAATATTTTAGAATTCTGAAAAAGCAACTCATGTGTATATTAACCCTTAGCACTCCAGGCCTTTTCGCGCGGAGGAATCAGCAACTCGAGACATTTCAGGTTCGGCTGGTGTTTATGGATTTGCTTCATAGAAACTAAACACAGTCATTGGCCTTGCATCGAATTTCCGCATCACACCTAATGGTCCTCTCGTGGTTTGGCATCCAATCGTGTGGCGTCTGAGAGGCGCCACTGGAGTGCAAAGGGTTAAAATGAAAAGTCAACGTTTTGATGCCAATTAACATGTGTAAAGTGTAGCCAAGGTGAATTCGTCTTAAATTTGGCAGATTGCTTTACCCTAACACGCTGCCTGTTAACCACTAGATAACTCGTGATTGGCAGTCTGCTGATTCAATAAGTTGAACAGTCAACGTATTAACAGTTGACCTGAACTGTGAGTTTTCTAAGTTTTCTCCCAAATGAAAGACAACTGTTTGGCTGCCACAGCTCTTCCAGGGCGGTATTTCCTACGTCTTGAAATTACGACTCATCTTGGTAGTTTCAAGTTGTGCAATGCTACCTCAGTTAATGTTAGGAATGCTAATTTTTCAAACTCAGTCTGTTACTATATTTAAAAGACAAGTATACATAATATAAACATAAAGAAACTTTAAGGTACTTGACCACCTTGGAAAGCTAAAAAATACAACATTTTCAATAAAAAAAAATTTCTGGTCCTGTATAAGATATAACAATGATTTTTTTTTTTTTTAACTTTTATTTGAAGCTTATAGAATAAAAAAATACTTGATTTTTTTCAAATTTCATTTTTTAACAACTATTCAGGAGGCGCCTAAGTCGAGGCCTAAAAAAAATGGTGTCCCACGATGGACAGTTAATCTTAGGATTGGTGAATCTGAAAAAAAACCGGAATCTTCAAAAGAAAGATTCCTTACGTGACAATTACCACAAATTGCCAAAAATAAAAAATGGCGGATGTTTGAAAAAAAGGTTGAAGAAACACCCCTGTATTTCACTATTCTTTGCTAAAAAAACAATGTTATTATCAATTTTTTTGGCAAAATGTGGTAAATTGGCATACAAAACATCTCAACGAACAAAACAAGACCAAAATCATTGAAATCGACCGGGTAGTTTCGGAGATTAAGTGTCCGCCATTTGAAAAAAAGTAGTTTCGAAAAGAACGCGTTTAAAGTTTTTACTCGCTAATATGGAGTGCTGGAAGCGCACGCACACTTTCACTAATTTCATTATGTTTGAATTCGAATTAAAAAAAAATTGGGGTTCATTTTTAAAAGTATAAGGATTGTGAAAATGTAAAAAAAAAGTCAATTTTTTTTTAAGCTTAGAAGATATTAACACTAACAGTCTTATTGAAATCAGTTTTGTAGCTTTTGGAAAGGGAACTGAAAAAATAGAGCGGGGACTCCCAAAGCTTATGGATGAGAATAAAAACACTAGAATATGCTGACCAATGCATTATTCCACCGCGCTATAAAGATATGAAACCTTCAGAGCTGCTCTCTGCGAGTGAAGAGTTTGGCCATCATGAATCATTCTTAAAAGCCATTTTTGCAGCTGTTAGAAATTAGTTGGAAAGATAACAGAAATAATGGAATTATTCCTCCGATCTGTAAAGGTATTCAACCTTCAGCGATGTTCCCTACTGACAAACAGTTTAACCATCAAGCAGTGAACAAAGGCATCTTTTAGAAAATACTGATCGAATGGGAGAAAACCAGAAAAATACCCACCAGGAAGCCTGACGACGACCTCAAGGCAGTCACTGTCACAATTCCGTCGTGTTCATACACTTTAAAAAGAAACCAGAGTTCTAACTTTCAACCAAAATTCTATCCAATTTCGAATGGGAAATAGCCCTCCTTACAATCTTTCTCTATGAGTGTCCATCAATTAATATATCACCCAAACCAATAAAGTGACGGCTAATTGATTAACAATTGACAACCGATAAACCCTCCATTCCAAATCTCAATCACACGACCTACGAGACTGGAATATTAATGAAACATTTAATTAAAAAACTCTCGCGATCGACAATCGAATCCAATTGATCAAGGACAGGCAAACTCATTAACGATCGGAATCGATTAGGAAAGGGCGTGGCAAGGCGGCGAAGGTTGAACTGACGTTTAACGTTTATAACGTTTGTGCTGCCATCAAATGATTTTTGTTTTACGTTCCCTAAGGGTGAAAAACGGAGCACTTCCAGGTCTATCCTCGAATGTAAGTCACTGAACGATGCGAGGAATGGAGGAACGCTACACCCTTGCTACAAAAGTTGACATAACTCAAAATTCTTTATTTTTGTGTTAAAATTGTGTACCGACTCACGGACTTGAATTTGAAAGAATGCCTATGGCCCTTATTATGCAGAGCCACTCCAGTGGCGTGTGCACCTCAGTTTCAGACGCTCAGACAAGCAACTCTAAGTGAAACATGCAATACTTTGGAGCTTATTATAATGGATCACAGCTGTGGCTAGAGGTTGCGTCTGTAGCTTCAGGTGCTTATACTCTGAGTTATACATGTAATCATATAAAGCTGATTATACTAAGTCGCAGCTCTGGTAATACCGGGCGTCTTCACTGTGGCTCTTGCTCGCCACAGTTTCAGACGCTCAAACAAACCACTCTTGGCAAAACATATAATTCTATGGAGCTTATTATACTGGTCCACTACTGTGGCTAGAGGTAGCGTCTGTCTGCTCCTTTGTGGCGCTTAGACTCTAAACGATACATGCAATCCTATGGAAGGTATTGTACTGAGCCATAGCAGTGGCCAACACGGGCGTCTTTGCTGTGGCGCACGTTCGGCACAGCAGTCGCTCTGTATAATCAGGGCCTAAAGGCCTTATTATACAGAGCCATTCGAGTGGCGAACCCGCGCTACCGCTCCTGGCCACTGCTGTGGGTCAGTATAATAAGCTCCATAGGATTGCATGTTTCGCTACGAGTGGCTAGTCTAAGCGATTAAAGCGGTGGCGCGCGTTCGCCACTCGAGTGGCTCTGTATAATAAGGCCCTTAGTCGTTTCAACTTGAATTCAAGTTGTATACAATCTTGTGCAATTCAACCAGCTTCAAGTACAAGCAGTCTGTGATTCTATGCACACTTTTAGTGAAAATAAAATATGCAAACGTATGGTTCATTGATACTGGAATAAAAAAAAAATCTATATAAACTAAAAGGAAACGGATGTCAGGATGAAAAGGTTGGTTGGTTGTTTTCAGATTATCTGGCACCGTCAGCAACACGAGGGCTATAATGCGCCGAAACTTTCGTCATTAGACAAGCCAACATACATTTACAAACACCCATGCCTAACACGGGACTCGAACCCGCAACCTCGCGGCCTAGAAGCTACAGGATGAAAATTGTAGATTTTCTCTTGAACTAAAACAAAAAAAAATTAAGAAAAAAGCTTAAAGTTTTAATAAATACAAGTGGACCCATGCTTAGCATTCTTAGATAATTTATTTTTTGCTCATCATTGTTAGATATTGTATTCTATTACTGAGATATATACAGAAACTTGATTTGGAAAGCAAAACTTTGCACGGCACAGCTCATGTAGCTGGTCTGTTTAGTGATAATTGTATCCCGTAGATCTATCATAGAGCATCCGACTAACTTTTTCATATTTATGTTCGATTTATCAACAAACAATAAATGGAATTGTTTGAAGTGGAGAAGTACATCTTTAAAACAGTAATATATTTATTTATTGTTGTTTAAAGTTATACAGATAGGATTTTTAAGACAATAGAAAAGAAAATTAATTTACTAAAGTGAAGTTAATGATTCAATAAAGTGAATTGTTAGCAAATTTTCTGCATAATAAAATAATTTGTAGGGGGCGTGCAGACAATCCTTTTCACTTTCTCTTTTAGTAAACCACTGTTTTAAAGATGCTTGCATATATGACACTCCTTCTATTTACATGACCTTCCAGAAGTACTCCCAACTTTGAATTGTAACTGCGAAACAGTGAGAGACAAAAAGAAGAGACAAGTGGTATGTTGAATAGATAGGTATGGAATTAATACACCGGTTAGCAAAATTAATTACAATATCCAAATGTGGCAAAAAAATTTTATATAATTTTAATATAGCGGAATGGATCCATCGTTTCCCTCATGAAAAATACTCTAGGATCCCTTACTAGAAAATACAGCCTAACAATCGCTTTTGTAGAATGCAGTGGTTTTGCAAGACGCACAGACGGGTTTTCAGTGCTTTATATTCACCAGATTTATTTATTGGCAAATCCGCCCAAATGAAAATGAGCTTCATCGGTAAACAATGTACAGCCATCATCAAATGTACCACTCATCAATCAATTACTGCCACCGGTAAATACCCTTTGATCCTTTACAAGAAAGTACAGCCCAACAATCACTTTTGTAGAATGCAGTGGTTTTGCAAGACACACAGACGGTTTTTCAGTGCTTTATATTCACCAGATTTGATTATTGGCATATCAGCCCAAATGAAAATGAGCCTCATCGGTAAAACAATGTACAGCCATCACCAAATGTACCACTCATCAATCAATTATGTAAACTGGTGTATTTAAATATCATACCTGTTTATCCAACATACCACTTATATCTTCTTTCTGTCTCCCACCACTTCGCAGTTATGTCATCTCAGAGTTAGGGCTTTATTACACAAAGCCATTCGAGTGGCGAACACAAGCCACCGCTTCAAGTCGCTCAAACAAGCCACTCGAAGCAAAACATGCAATCCTATGGAGCTTATTATACTGGTCTACTGCTGTGACTAGAGGCTGCGTCTGTCACTTGTGGCGCTCAGGCTATTCTGAGCCACAGCAGTGGCTAGTCTGGGCATCTTTACTGTGGCGAACGTGCGCCACAAGAGTGGCTCTGTATAATAAGGGCCTTAGTTGTTCCTTTCTGAAAGTCTCTGTCCCTAATATTGACATTTTTTGCCGTTATATTTCATTAATCTTATAATGAGTGACCATAAAGCATTGTTAATGTTATTATTGTATTAACATTATTGATTTTATTCCACTAATGCATGCTGATAGTTGCTGTAAAAGAGAATTTGGTGAACTCTCATTGTGTGTGCTTACCTATTCGTTAAAAATGGATTACGATTATGTAAAATTATTAATTTATTGATCTACGTTTTCTTTAGTAAGCAGACCATTGAGAATTCTCCTCTAAATAATAGCGTGTTGTTCTAAATGGCTTCCGCTCACTCAAAATGGTAAGTTATTCCATAACTAAGAGGCCATGCTTCCAAGCTATTTAAATCGCATTTTAACTTGGAGAATAGGAAATATTATTTTTACAATAGAGTAATTGATAAGTGGGACAATCTACCGTTCCACATCGTAAATTGTACTGAAGTTAACAGTTTTAAAAGACAGCTGGATCTATACTGGGGGATGGTCCAGAAAAATTAAATTGGATCAACCTTGATGGACCTTGTGCCTGTAATTGGTCGTCACTTTTGTATTTGTATTAATGGAAGCAAATGAATTCACTTGTTAAAGCATATTGTCGTACTAAGCACAGCGATCGTAACAGCATTTTTTTGGTCAAACTGAGTTATTGTTACCAGGTCTGTATCCAGTTATTATCTGTATTATTGTTACCAGGTCATTATCTGTATTTTGTTTTTACATAATGGCGAAGTTTAATGGTCGTATCTACACGCTAAATATTTAAAAAGTTAATAAGTTAGTGAATAAATTACCATCAACAACATGAAGTTGTTAAACTTTAAACAGCCATTTCTCATTTTGAGCTCAGCTGCAGACTCGACTTCTGTGCTTAGTACGGTATATGTGTGCTGCATTAACTGCATCAAAAGTGTCAAATTTATCTATTGATTCTATTCTGTAAGTTCCTAGCATGGCAGTATATGTATACTGCATCAACTGCATCGAAAGTGTAAAATTTATCTCTTTCTAATTTTATTCTATAGGTTTAAAATATATATCGAGGCATTTAGAAAACAATTTGTGAAGCAAAATGCCTACAGAAATACTTACGATTCAATCTCTTGAAAATAGTGTTCTATTTGATGAAAACCGCGTCAATGACATTACACCCGGTAAATGGACGTCAAAGAAAAGTCCCAAAACTTTCAGACAATACAATGCTCTTTGTCAAGTTTTCAATTTAGGTTTATTGATTGGATTGCCAATAAGTTCATCGGTTTTAACGTCTAATAAGAAGGACATAGGAAGATTCGCAAAATTATGGTGCTTTATTTTAACTTTCATGAAGAGTGTCAGCTTTCTTTTCAGTATGTGCTACATATATCAAATTTTTCGGGATAAATCGCTTTGCTTTATTTTCTATGGATACAACATATGCGGTTACATATACATGCTTTTTTTCTGGAAGAATAGGAAAATGTTATATTCTGCATCACAAAATCTCAGTAATTTCTTGAAAGTATTCAGCATAGAAAGCTTCATAGGAGGAAAAAACATTACGTTCCAAATCGCTGTATATATTTCTACGCTTGCATCTGTAGTGATTACTTCGAGCATATATATTTTTATGCAAGGATATGAACAGTTAACTTCTGTGCTTTACGTTCCAGCAATAATTCCTGAAGAGTCTAAGGAAACCTTTTTATTTTTAGTCATGTTCTTTACCCTTAGTAGCTTGAGTTTCAGCTGGTTTACCAGTGGATTCATCTTTTTATTATGCCGCAATTTGTACATAACGCTGGCGAAACTAGTTCAGATTTACTGCAAGAACATGAAAGATAGAATTCGCGAGATGTCTTTCAATGTGGAAAACATGACGTACGACATCAGCGTATACAAGAACCTTATGTTCATATTCTACGATGTGGATGATGCTGTAACCATGTACATGCTGCTTTTGTACGGTACTATAATGTGCGGATTTATTAATACTGTAAGTGTTTTGGTGCTTGATAAAAAATATTTACAGTTAGCGTTTGGCAAGTTTTACGTCATTTGGACATTTACTACATCTTTCTGGGCATTCTTTGAGATGTCCTCTCATGGTTCAGATATCATTTTTCATTCAGATAAACTGAAAAGACAACTGATAAAATACACCGATAAGTTTATTCGATTATCACCTCCTATACTCGATATGAAGGTGTTTTACTTCTTATACGAAATCATTATGAAATCCAAATTGGTGGTAAAAGGAGGTGGAATGTTTATCATAAACCACACATTAATGCTTTCAATCAGTGGTACATTGATTACTTATGGTGTTCTTCTCCTTCAATTGGATGGAAAATGACATTTTGAAATGCAGGGTGTCCAAATCAAATGCCCCTAATTTCAACAGTCGACTTTAAATATTCTATTGGCTATACGTTGACAGTATTGGACAAAATGGGGTGCTTATACGAAATCATTATTACATCCAAACTGATGGTACAAGGAGGTGGAATGTTTATCATAAAGCACAAATTAATATTTTCAATCAGTGGTACATTGGTGTATTGTGGCGTTCTTCTCCTTCAATTGGTTGGAAAATGACATTTTGAAATACAGTGAGTCCAAATCAAATGCCCTCAATTTCAAGAGTCAATTAAAAAAATCTATTAGCGTTACGTTGGCGGTATTGGGGAAAACTGGCTGCTGAATTCTTAGATTTTGGCGACAATTTTTATTTTCCAACCCGCGGTAATGCAGCCCGTTCCGGACGCGGAGGCATGATTGCCTAGCCACCAAGATCTCCAGCCAGACTTCACTCCACTTGATTTTTTTCCCTTCTGGGGTTACGTCAAAGACAAAGTCTACTTAATGGTACCACTACACTCTAGTCGAGGCACTCGCCGAGTAGTTCGGGTGAGAGATCGACCTATATCGCACTTCGAGGTAACCAAGTTCACTCTCGCTTTGTCTCAGTCGAAATAGAGCCAAATTCACGAGCTAGTCTCTCGGGCAGACTCGGGTCTTTTGACTCGTGCCAAAAAACCGACTCCAGACGGAGCGCAGACGAGCCCAAGCGTAGACGAGGCGAGATAGGCCGAGTCGGGGCGGAAGAAGCTGAGCGCAAAAAGTACACTCTCCCACTCGCTCGTCTCAGTAAGAGCGTACTGGTACCATAAGGAAGGTCCGTAATGTTGAAGACTTTCGAGCCTCAATAATCTCCGCTATTGCTAATGTGACAAGGGAAACTCTACAGCGAACTTTGCTGGAACTGGACAACCGACTGGATATCTGCAGTGCTACTAAGGAAGACCACGTGGAAGTGCACTGATTTTTTTTCTTAAAAACTTTGTGAGTCCTGTTATATAGTTTGATATTTTTCTTATGCTTTTTAAGGGGACTTGGTCCTCTTCAAACTATTGTTTTTAATTTAAGCATTTAAAATTATAATTTTTACACATTTGGAAGTATTGCTTGACAATAACTTAATTTTATTTAAAAAAATCACATTATGCTCTGAATTTTAAAATTCAAATTTTTCTTACAAAATTCATAAAATTTCAAACTTTATCTACTTTTTCATTTTTCATTATTTTAATTTTTTGAAAAAAATGTTCGCAGTAATATACTCTTAACTTTTAGGCATCGGATTTTGAATAAGAAAAATAGTTTTTGTGAAAAACAATGTACCTGTATACCAGTGTATAAAACTGTACCTATATGTAAAAAAAATGGATATTTTCAGCATTTAAATTCGTAAAAGAAAAAGCTTATATTTAAAAATTCATGCCTATTTTTGTCAAATAGATGTTTAGAATGACACACATAAATTTCAACCCATTTCATACATATTTACCTGAGTTTTAGCAGTTTGAGTAAGGTGGGTAAGATAGTGTTGTGAATTTTTCTCAGAGGCAAGGATGGCACAGTTTTTATTAGATAAAAACTATTATTTATTCTCTCGATTTCAAAGATAAGAAAATTTATTCGAAGAACAGTGCAATCACTATCAAGCTTCAACACAAGCTTCAATAAAAACAACTTCAAACACAGCGATAATTCAGGCGCGTTTCTTTCAAATCGACACCTAAAGTTAAACTGATCCCTCCCGATCTGCGGTCTTGTATTTATAGGTGCATGTGAGAACTTTCTCAAAATATCTTGTTGACCGGTCAATTAATAGAAAAGAAACATCTCGAAATTTCCCGATTGCTTTAGGCCGACCAAACGGTATAGTGGTTAACGTGCTAGCTTCTAGACCGCGAGGTTGCGGGTTCGAGTCACATGTTAGGCATGGGTGTTTGTAAATGTTTGTTGGCTTGTCAAATGACGAATGTTTCGGCGCATTATAGCCCTCGTGTTGCTGACGCCGCCAGATAATCTGAAAACAACCAACAACCCGATTGCTTTAGATGTTGCCACCTTTTTCTAACCTGTATTATCGCTGTTAACAAATAAAATGAGATAAAACGAAATACAATAGAACTTTAAACAAATTCGTTACTATTTACAACTATATACAGAAAATTGGTGTAACATTTCTCCCTTCTTAAAGACCGCACGTCCCGGGCAGTCAAGTCCTTTTAAGGAGAAATGCAATCTAACCACTACCACGATAATGGGGGACTAACCTAATACAATGTACAACTTTAGATCTACAGAGAGGTGTCCCTGACGGCTGTGGGGTTAGCGCTCTGGCGTCGCATGCCAAAGGTGCCGAGTTCGAATCCTGGAATTAGGCATGGATGTTCGTAGTGGTTCGGAATCCAGGTTAAGCTGTAGGTCCACGCCTGATTACCCGTTATTGTGAACAAAAATGGGTCTTTGAGCGTACAAACCAAACCAAACAGAGGTGTCCGTTGAATCCTTGCCACGACGTCGGTAATCTTCTTAAGGACAACATAAGGCCCTTCCCAGTTCGTCTGGAGCTTAGAGGAGAGTCCCTTTCGACGTTTAGGATTCCAAAACCACATCTTGTTACCTTCCCGGAATGATCGTTTAGTGGTCTAGGCTTCTCATGTGCTTCTTCATGTGCTCCGTCATGTGCTCCGTCATGATGTTGGTTCTTCCTCTGACGAACCGATGTACGTCTTCCAAACGTACCTAGAGATCATCTAGATACTGGATAGGCGAGGAAGGAGAGTTCGGTGGTCGTCCAAAGAGAAGGTAGCTGGGTAGCTTAACGTCTCTTCCAAACATCATTTGAGATGGTGAAGATCAGTAGGTCTCGTTAGTTGCACTCCTGTGGGCCAACAGAAGCGGTCAAAGTTTCTGACCTCCATCTTGTTACATGACTTTAAAGTTGGTTTTTGAACAGAGGACGTGGGTGTTCTGAACTTGGACTCGGCTTTGGATAAACGTCGACAGCTCTCAGGACATGGACTTTCGGAAGGAGCGTTCGCATTCCTATTTAACCGAACATCATCTCCGGTAAGCCGGTCTGTGTCTGCACTGGAATCATCCACGGGTGCTGCTGGTAGATCCCGAGACTTCAGTTCGCCACTTGTAACAAGAGCACGCGTGCCGATCTCCTCTTTCTTGATAACTCGGGAAGCATCACTAACACTGTCCAATCTCACACGAACCACTTCCTGAAAAAGTCCAACAGCATTGCTTCCTCTAATTCTCTATCTTCATAAATGTAGACTGTCTCTCCAAATCGGGAGATCATCGTGAACTCTGCAGCTTTCTCAATGACGTTGTCTTCAAGAGCTACGACCCGATATACGCACAGCTATCTCGTGCCCAGACCGTGTAACGAAACTTTGTCTCTCCATGTTTGCAGCTCGCCTTTCTCAAAATTCAGCGTAATTCAATTTTTCTTTAAAAAGTCTAGTCCGAGAATATATGGATCCACAATTTCAGTAACGTAAACGGTGTGCACGTAGGTGTTAAATCCAAAGGCGATGTTCACTTCCAATTTCTTATGCACGGAGATCTTGTTACTAGACACAGTTTGTAGTGAAACAGAGGGCGCTGGGTAGAGGGCTGTTCAGACTAAGTTAAACTGATCTCTCCCGATCTGCGATCTTGTATTAACCCTTTGCATTCGAGCGGTGCCTCTCAAGCGCCGCATGATTAGATACCGCTACTCGAGAGAACCACTAGGTTTGATGCGGAAATTCAATGCAAGGTCAATGACTGTGTTTAGTTTCTATGAAGCGGATCCGTAACCGCGGACCGAACCAAAAATGCCGCGAAACGTCTCGAGTTGCTGGTACCGCCGGGCGAAAAAGGCTTCAAGTGTAAAGGGGTTACTAGGTGCGCGTAAGAACTTTCTCAAAATATCTAATTGACCAGTCAATTGATAGAAACGAAACATCTCGAAATTTCCCGATTGCTTTAGATGTTGCCACCTTTTTCTAACCTGTATTATCACTGTTAACAAATAAAATAAGATAAAAAAAAATTGAACTTTAAGCGAATACGTCACTATTTACAACTATATACAGAAAATTTGTGTAACAATAGTAAATCGAGGGTAAAAGGGGTATGATCATAATTTGAGATCTGCTGAACCAATTTGAATAGAGCTTTTTCTACAGGTATCTTGACAAATTTAGATAATCGAGAACACAATTTCATCCCAATGTTTTGTTGTTAAGGTGATGAAATCAAGAGTACGGGTTTAGGGGGGGGGGGGGGGGCATGCTCATAACTTACAATCGACTAAAAATTTTAAACGGGTTGTACCGGGCCATAGCTGTTTCAACTAGGACAACGAAGGACACTTCAGTTACAATATATACAAAGAAGTTCGATGGGTTAAATCGGGTTTTTCTCCAGGTATCTTGACTAACACAGATAATCGGAAATTTTTTTTTAGCCCGATGTTTTGTTGCTAAGGTGGTGAAATATAGAGGGTTACAAAGAGCATGAACTTGCAATCAATCAACTGAACCAATTTGAAACCGTGTTATACCAGGCAATGTGAGACTGCAGCTATTCGTTTCCGGGCAGCACTTCAGCTGGTACAGTACAAAACAACGCAAAAAGCCGATATTTCTTGAGGCTGTTTGGTAATGTTTTATAATTGTTTATACGGCGTTCAACCTTTACATATAGGCGATAGTCCCAGGTAAATCTCGGTTTTATACGGTTAATTGTGGACAAGTCGATAGAAACATGAACTCTAGCAGAAATATTTACAGGGTCAGGCAGAACCTGCGCAAGGAAATAATAGAAAGCTTACAAAAAGATAAAATAATCGGCTTAAAGCCGATGTACAGTTTCCCCTGGGCCTTAAGTCCAAGACCATTAATTTTTTTTTTTTAATTTGAATTTTATAAAACATCGATACATCAATACAACATCAGCATACATCTCTTTTTATAGAAGCAGACGGAGCAGGCGCATGCCCAAACATTAACTGGGGACGGACACCAGACCACACTTTTCACCAATTGAAAACAATACCCTTTTTCTTAAGACCCAGGGTAAAAATAGGTGTTTCCAATTTGGTTGGTTATTTTCAGATTATCTGGCGCCGTCAGCAACACGAGGGCTATAATGCGCCGAAACATTCGTCATTAGACAAGCCAACATACATTTACAAACACCCATGCCTAACACGGGACTCGAACCCGCAACCAGAAGCTAGCACGCTAACCACTATACCGTTTGGTCGGCTCAATTATGGGGGGACCTTTGTCAACTGTGCGACTAACCCAGGATTAATATTCAGTTTTTACTTACGGGTGAAAGCTTTTTTAACACACTGTATTTATTAAATTATACACGTGGCTATCTTTTTAAGTCCTTTATATTAACTTCGATTTTATTTGTTTCTTTGATTTGTTAAATCGATCGTTAGTGACGGGCAAATCTTCGAAGGGCTAATTAACCCACTAGCCGTCATCAAATCAAGCTGAAACTTGGCCAATAGACTTATAATGGATTTCTTTGCATTCTATCATGGGTCTGTCACTAAAAGGTCGCTTTTACAAACGTTTTTATTGTCTTTTAAGAAAACTGTTAGCCCTCTAGATGTCATCTAATTGAGCTGAAACTTGGTAGATAGAATACAACGCCATCGACGAAGAGTCTATCAGGTTTTAAGGGGGTTGGTTGTATTCAGATTATCTGGCGCCGTCAGCAACACGAGGGCTATAATGCGCCGAAACATTCGTCATTAGACAAGCCAACATACATTTACAAACACCCATGCCTAACACGGGACTCGAACCCGCAACCTCGCGGTCTAGAAGCTAGCACGCTAACCACTATACCGTTTGATAGGCGTGTTTCCAATTTGATTTTTCAAAGATGTTAAATGGATATCCTAATGAAGTCTTATTTAAAAATTATACATTAATTTCATGTATAAACAAATAATTATCTATATCAAAGGATATTTCTTATTTTAACAACACCCCTTTTAAAAACATTTACCTTTCCCAACTCTTATTTGAGGCGTTGAGAGCCAGAACGGACCATCCCATAATTTGATTTTTGCTGTTTTTATACCCGTTTTTTATAAAAGCATTCATGCGAGAACAGACCAAATGTAATTTATCAGTGGGAGTTGTTTGTACTTAACCATTAGCTAAATTACCATTTATTAAATTGGTTGGATTAGATAAACTACATTTGGTTCACAATTATTAAAGATGAAAAATACAAAATGGACATTTTGTGTGCGTTTCAAATCAACGGAAATTCATGCAGAAACGCAACCTAAAATTACATTACTAAATTTACACAAGCTGCTGCAACATACACGTGGCTAGTCGTAGCTTGTTTACACGTTGACTGTTCCTGCCGTTATATTCAAGTGTAATTGTTTAATTGATCTGCGTGATGTGTGCGGAAAATATTTTTTACCTTTTATTGCGTCAGTTCTCCTCAATAATTTGATTCATTACTATGTATTTGCAAAGAATTGAAAATTTATATTGAGATTGCATTCCTTACTGCGCAATAAGAGCGTTTTTTAGTTTTTACCAATAGTAATATTAGTTTTTGAAATTATGTTATTTAACACTAAACCTACCAGAGCGGTCAAATGACCGTTTTTGAGACTTTAATCAGAATTGTTAAATTCCAGGTTTTCATTCTTCCTAAAGCCCGAAAAAACAAATATTTTATAATTATTACATGACAATTATTTTGTGTTTTATTGCCTAAACTAAATTCTACATTATTTATAATCAACTGGTGAAGAATATAACGTTTATTTAAAAAGTGGTCATTTGACCACCATCAATAGAAATAGGTATATATAAAATGTCGGTAGGTTTGGTGTTAATATTCATTTTTTACTTACGTACAAAAGTTTTTGTAACCCACTGTACACATTAACCTTTTGCGTGCGACCTTTTGTTTCGCGGTTAGACGCGTGGGGACAAATGTCCCGCAAATTCAAATTTTCATGCATACGATTAAATTCGTGAGAAAATATATCATAGTAAGTGGATATTTTAATTAAAAACACAATAAAGTAAAAATTAAAAAATATTAAAAAAATAACTTGAAAAAAACATAGATATTTGATCACGGGCTGTCATCTATTGAGGAATTGACAATTATGGGAAGTTGGTTGGTTGTATTCAGATTATCTGGCGCCGTCAGTAACACGAGGGCTATAATGCGCCGAAACATTCGTCATTAGTTGGTTAGTTGTTGGTTGTTTTCAGATTATCTGGCACCAGCAGCAACACGAGGGCTATAATGCGCCGAAACATTCGTCATTAGACAAGCCAACATACATTTACAAACACCCATGCCTAACACGGGACTCGAACCCGCAACCTCGAGGTTTAGAAGCTAGCACGCTAACCACTATACCGTTTGGTCGGCTCAATTATGGGGGAACCTTTGTCAACTGTGCGACTAACCCAGGATTAATATTCAGTTTTTACTTACGGGTGAAAGCTTTTTTAACACACTGTATTTATTACGTGGCTATCTTTTTAAGTCCTTTATATTAACTTCGATTTTATTTGTTTCTTTGATTTGTTAAATCGATCGTTAGTGACGGGCAAATCTTCGAAGGGCTAATTAACCCACTAGCCGTCATCAAATCAAGCTGAAACTTGGCCAATAGACTTATAATGGATTTCTTTGCATTCTATCATGGGTCTGTCACTAAAAGGTCGCTTTTACAAACGTTTTTATTGTCTTTTAAGAAAACTATTAGCCCTCTAGATGTCATGTAATTGACCTGAAACTTGGTAGATAGAATACAACGCCATCGACGAAGAGTCTATCAGGTTTTAAGGGGGTTGTTGTATTCAGATTATCTGGCGCCGTCAGCAACACGAGGGCTATAATGCGCCGAAACATTCGTCATTAGTTGGTTAGTTGTTGGTTGTTTTCAGATTATCTGGCACCAGCAGCAACACGAGGGCTATAATGCGCCGAAACATTCGTCATTAGACAAGCCAACATACATTTACAAACACCCATGCCTAACACGGGACTCGAACCCGCAACCTCGCGGTCTAGAAGTTAGCACGCTAACCACCATACCGTTTGGTCGGCAGGTTTTAAGGGGGAAAAAGGTTATTGGATTTCACGGAATCTTACATTTAATTCTTAGTGGTCAAACATTATGGTTGTACTCTCAACGACTAATATCTTAGCACAATATAGACTAATCAGGTCAAGACTACAGCTTAACATGGATTCCGAACCACAACGAACATCCATGCCTAACCAAGGTTGGTTGTTTTCAGATTATCTGGCGCCGTCAGAAACACGTTGGCTATAATACGCCGAACCATTGCCTAACCAAGGAGTCGATCCCGACTCCTTGGGCATGCAAGTAAGGCCCGAGCGAAATAGACACAGCCATCAGGTGAGCTCAAACATTATGAAAATCGAGCCAAGCCCAAAAGTTGTAATTGGGCGATTCTAAAATTAAAGGGAATTTGAAGAGGTAAAAAAATAAAAAATGGATGACACTTTACTCTTAGAATTTTATTAACAACATTTACCACTTCAAAAAAAAAGGTAAAGGAAAAATATATTTTCTTAAAAAAAAACAGTTTTCTAATTTGCTTGCAACCTCCGTGGTTAACACAATCTATGGAGGTTAGAAATAAGTAGTTGATTACCATGCTTAAAACCTAACCTAAAAGACTGAGGACACACTGGCTTTACTTTTAGAAAGAAAAAAAAATGGCTATTTGATAAAAGTTAACGGCGAAAGTATGCTTAACACTATAAGAAATAACATTATTGAACATAGAGGTTACAAGAAAAAGAACTCACCAGATTTTTGAAGATTGGACAGCTTTTTCACTAACAATATAAAATTATGAACATCGAACATCACCAGACAAAATGGTTGACTTGAGCTTCACTTCAGCTCTAGTAAAAAAGATTGTACTGCTATTTAGTAGAATTTTAATCAAGTTAACCTTTAACTGTTGTGGTTGGGTGGTTTGAGGTTTTGGGCGCAAGAACACATGGTCCATACTGCGCCAAACAAATTGGTGAACATCAGTTTAAAGTTTAAGAAACATAGTATCAGACAAATTAATATAAAAGTCAAAGATGAGATATTTTAGCGGTTGGAAGCATTCTACAAAAAATGACTCGTGGTCTGTCAGACTGCTTACAGCAGTTAAGGGTTAAAGATATTCCATGGAGGTTACCTCAGCATCCTAGGGACAACTTATGTACTTAAAATAAAGTGATAAAGTAAATTAAAACTTATATTTCTTTTTGATTGGTTAATTATTTATTTAATAAATAAATGTTTAACCCAGATTTTTCCACAAATATATTATTAATAAGGTTTTTTTTTTTCAGTTAACACTAGAAAAACACAGGTGGGGACATTTCATGGAGGTTACATTTCCCATACTTTGGATGGATTTTTTTCATAAAAAATTATAAATAAATATGTAAAATAAAGACTGAAAACACTAAATGTAAACTTTTTTCTACTTAATACCAATTTCCTCACTTAAAGGATTAAGCCAGTAAAAGCACAGGAATTGAAATTTCCCCTTAACATCAGAATCGCCCAATTGCATATAAAAGTAGGCCATGAATGTAAAGCATTTATATTTAAAACTTTATTTTAATGGGTTAGTTTATTTTAAATGAACTTTATCACTATTCTCCGCATTTGCTTTTTAATCTTCAAAAGTCGGATATGTAAGTGTACCCTTCAAGGTCCTTATTTTAAATGAACTTTATCACTATTCTCCGCATTTGCTTTTTAATCTTCAAAAGTCGGATATGTAAGTGTACCCTTCAAGGTCCTTATTTTAAATGAACTTTATCACTATTCTCCGCATTTGCTTTTTAATCTTCAAAAGTCGGATATGTAAGTGTACCCTTCAAGGTCCTTATTTTAAATGAACTTTATCACTATTCTTCGCATTTGCTTTTTAATCTTCAAAAGTCGGATATGTAAGTGTACCCTTCAAGGTCCTTATTTTAAATGAACTTGGTATCACTTTTCTCCGCATTTTCTCCCGCCCACCTGATGGCTGTGGGGATAACGTTCTGGCCTCGCATGCCAAAGATACCAGGTTTTAATCCTGGATTAGGCATGGATATTCATTGTGGTTCGGAATCCACGTTAAGTCGTAGGTTCCTGCCTGATTACCCATCATTCTGCATAAATATAAGTCGTTGAGCATACAAACCAAACAATCGCTTTCAGTTTTCAAAAGTCGGAAATGTATAAATGCATTCCTTCTACCTTTCTAGTCCCTCTATAGAAAGCTACTTAAAATAGGCGTAGAGCTCTGAAATTTTCAATATAAGTAATTTTGACCTTCTAATTTGTCATTTGAAAAACAAAATGTTAAAATTAATTATTTTTTTTTTAATTAGTTTGAAATTTCTTACGAAACAATATCTAACACGGCTACAGTTCTGAAATTTTCAACATAAGTACTTTTGCGCATTTAATTGGACTTTTTAAAAAGCAAAATGTTACAATTTTAACTAATTTTTTAATTAACTTTTATACAAAATGACTTATGATGGAAGTACGTACAGCTATGAAATTTCCTACATAAGTAATTTTAGCCTCCTAATTAGATTTTTGAATGCTAAAATTTTAATTAATTTTTTTAAATAAAGTTTTTTAAAAAGCGACTTCTTACAGACGTACAACTCTGAAATTTCAATGTAAGTAGTTTTGGCCTTCTAATTTTAATTTTCATAAACACAATGTTAAAATATTCTCAGAGCGGTGAGGAGGGTTGTGTTATTGTATTAATGGGGAAATGTTTAATGTTTCTCAACTGAGGGTGGGGGTTCTAATATTAAGAGTTTACGAAGAAATTAATCTTTTAGCGAGCGAAGCGAGCCTATGTTTGCACAATGATGAAACTTTCGTAGAGCGAAGCGAGCCTGTGCTTGCGTAGCAATGAATCTTTCAGCCAGCGAAACGCGTTTGAGCAATAGTGAAACTTTTAGCGAGCGAAGCGAGCTTTGTTTTATTTAGCAAGCGAAGCACCAAAAGCTTGGACCTATACACCAATGACAGGTCTCCGCAACGCAGGGCCACGCAGCTAGTATCGGTATAAGCTGTCCACTGGAAAAGTGATCACTACACACCTTAACACGGTGGTATAAATTTCCACCACACACGCTGGTGTATCGATCTGATTTTGTTGGATGAATGATCTCTTTCATTCTTAGAAGATGTAAGGGTCGAAGCTTGACACGATTTGTGTTGAGGGTGTGGCAACTCGCAAGATAAACGTGGGAACAAAGCTTGACCCAGTGATTTATTCCTCGGCAAGGCCAACGCAATCAGTAAACAGAGATCAATCTATATCGGATAGATAATATGTACATTTCCAGAAGAAAAATGGCCGACCAAACGGTATAGTGGTTAGCGTGCTAGCTTCTAGACAGCGAGGTTGCGGGTTCCGAGTCCCGCGTTAGGCATGGGTGTTTGTAAATGTATGTTGGCTTATCAAATGACGAATGTTTCGGCGCATTATAGCCTTCGTGTTGCTGACTGCGCCAGATAATCTGAAAACAAACATAAGAAAAATGTTTGCCGACCAAACGGTCTAGTGGTTAGCGTGCTAACTTCTAGACAGCGAGGTTGCGGGTTCCGAGTCCCGCGTTAGGCATGGGTGTTTGTAAATGTATGTTGGCTTATCAAATGACGAATGTTTCGGCGCATTATAGCCTTCGTGTTGCTGACTGCGCCAGATAATCTGAAAACAACCATAAGAAAAATGTTTGCCGACCAAACGGTCTAGTGGTTAGCGTGCTAGCTTCTAGACAGCGAGGTTGCGGGTTCGAGTCCCGCGTTAGGCATGGGTGTTTGTAAATGTATGTTGGCTTATCAAATGACGAATGTTTCGGCGCATTATAGCCTTCGTGTTGCTGACTGCGCCAGATAATCTGAAAACAACCATAAGAAAAATGTTTGCCGACCAAACGGTCTAGTGGTTAGCGTGCTAGCTTCTAGACAGCGAGGTTGCGGGTTCGAGTCCCGCGTTAGGCATGGGTGTTTGTAAATGTATGTTGGCTTATCAAATGACGAATGTTTCGGCGCATTATAGCCTTCGTGTTGCTGACTGCGCCAGATAATCTGAAAACAACCATAAGAAAAATGTTTGCCGACCAAACGGTCTAGTGGTTAGCGTGCTAGCTTCTAGACCGCGAGGTTGCGGGTTCGAGTCCCGCGTTAGGCATGGGTGTTTGTAAATGTATGTTGGCTTATCAAATGACGAATGTTTCGGCGCATTATAGCCTTCGTGTTGCTGACTGCGCCAGATAATCTGAAAACAACCATAAGAAAAATGTTTGCCGACCAAACGGTCTAGTGGTTAGCGTGCTAGCTTCTAGACAGCGAGGTTGCGGGTTCGAGTCCCGCGTTAGGCATGGGTGTTTGTAAATGTATGTTGGCTTATCAAATGACGAATGTTTCGGCGCATTATAGCCTTCGTGTTGCTGACTGCGCCAGATAATCTGAAAACAACCATAAGAAAAATGTTTGCCGACCAAACGGTATAGTGGTTAGCGTGCTAGCTTCTAGACAGCGAGGTTGCGGGTTCGAGTCCCGCGTTAGGCATGGGTGTTTGTAAATGCATGTTGGCTTGTCAAATGACGAATGTTTCGGTGCATTATAGCCTTCGTGTTGCTGACTGCACCAGATAATCTGAAAACAACCATAAGAAAAATGTTTGCCGACCAAACGGTATAATGGTTAGCGTGCTAGCTTCTAGACAGCGAGGTTGCGGGTTCGAGTCCCGCGTTAGGCATGGGTGTTTGTAAATGTATGTTGGCTTATCAAATGACGAATGTTTCGGCGCATTATAGCCTTCGTGTTGTTGACTGCGCCAGATAATCTGAAAACAACCAACCAGAAGAAAAATGTTTCGTACAAAAGTATAATAAAATACTGTAGTAGACCCAGCCAACGCATTTAAAATTGCTTATTAAAATTCAATTATAGTTTAGATGTTCATCAGAGTTAGATATTGTATTCTATTACCATTATTATTATTATAAGGGGAGACAATTATCGAGATATAGGAAATAAAAATTCAATTATTAATGAGTTGAAACATTTTATGTAAATTTTAAAAGTAACAACAGATATTTGGATTTAGTATTTCATATGTTCGATATGCTTGCCATGATCGAACGCACTTAACTCTTGGTTAGGCGCGCGACCTTTTGTTTCACGGTTAATCGCGTGGGGGATAAATGTCCCCCAAATTCAAATTTTCGCGCATACCATTAAATTCGTAACCAAATATCAAAGTAAGTGGGTATTTTAATTCAATCAAAAAACATTTTTAAAATAACTCAAAAAATCCGTAAGAATAAAAAAAACATTAATATTGAAATTAACTTTGTGAAGATTCAAATTTATTTTAATAGTAGTTTTAAAACACAATAAGCATAATCACATTAAACATTGGTGATAAAATTACTGTGAAAATATAAATTTATATCTAAAATAGTATAAACACAATTATTATAAAGCAGAGAAATAGATTTTATCATAAAAAGTCATTCAGTTCGTCTTCAACATCTGCACTATTTCCACATATTTCAAATTATTAAATGACGCGGTTGGAGCTCTGTCATTTTCAGTATTACTTGAAATCTAAAAAAATAAAAAATAAAAAAAGTGAATTCATGTAAAAAAAAAAATGGCATAATTTTTTTTTCTTTCACTGAGAAATAATGTATCTGTCAAATCATATAAAAAATAACATGCCCCCCTCTCAAAACACAAAAACTATAAATATATAATGAAAATAAAAACTTTTAAAGGTACTCTTCCGTTATCCGGGAGCAAATGTCGCCAACCAAACGCGAGGCGTCACCAAGCGAAGCGAATGACAAAGCAGTCAACAGAATAAAAGTCGAAAGCGTTCAATTATAAACAAATATAAAAATATTATTTAATAGTAAGCAAAACAAGTTTAACTATAAACAGATATTAATGAATTGTAAACAAAACAGTTTTACCCCAAAAGAATGCTTATAATAATTGGTTTTTCCAGAATACTGTGATGTCCTTGAGAATTTGCTTGTTTTGAAAATGAATTCAAAGAATAGAGCACCTGGACCCAAACGAACTTTCCCCTTATGGTTGTAAGAAGAAATTTGGCGAAATTCTACATTATTTGGGGATTTATCGCTTGCACACTATAAACGGAAGAGTACCCTTTTAGATTGCTCACCAAAATTAGAATACAGGATTGGTCGCGTGGGGGACAAACGTCCACCAAACAGGTTCTGTGTCGCCTGAGTATACGCATGGAACGGAATGAATACACGTAGGCAAACGTCAAGGTTAGATAGAAAGGTACTGGAACGGGCTTTGATCATGGACTGTCATCTACTGAGAAATTGATAAAACGATTTTTGTGGGGGACATTTGTCAACTGCGTGAGTAACCAGGAGTTAACTGCAACATCTTAATGTGAAATAATGGTGGCTGCGGCACAAAAAAGTATCAGTGTCCTAATGTTCTCGTGGAATCCACGTGCATGTAGAGACAGAGGTGATTGCTCAGGTGACGAACTCGTAATCTGACTCAGTTTAAAATTGCGAGGCGTATTTAGCTGCGGCCCTTAGTAACATAAAATAAAAAGGCAGCGAAAGGTGCTCTAAATAGTGCACGATAAGTTGGGGACCAAGGCCCAGACACTATAGGATCCCCTTTTTCAAACACGAGTTTTCTTGGAAATGGGCTTGACACAAATTCAAATGAATTAACATTAAATTTAGAAAAAGTTGATAAATTAAATGTTAATATTGTTTTTTAAAGTTATTTTTTATCACAAATAAAAAGAAACAAATTTCAAACAATCAAATTTATAAATCAAAAGAGGAAAAACTTTGTAATAAATAGCATTGCATTTCACTATCACAATGTTTAGTAACATCAGAGACAACACTATCTCCAGCATTATTCACAACTTCACAGTCGACATTTGCTGATCTCACAACAAATTGTTTTTTGTTTTTTTTATGTCCAAGAGACTTCCTTTTAATTTTTTTTTTCCATCATTCAAGAAAGCTTGTGTTTTACGCTTTTAAATGATGGTTTGATTTATTTGAATAAATACACTCTGAGATAATAAAGACGGTTCAAGATCAATACAAAATGATTTTTATGTAAAAAAAATAATTGATACAGATTATTAAAGAAATTCACATAGCTTGTGTGAAAGAAAAGTAATAGGCTTACAGCCAATTTTGGGGCCACCTAATATCATGGACCCATGGCCCGGTCCTTGTGAGTCTAGCAATGCACAGGGCGCCAGTCTCCAAAAATTCCCTCCACTGATTTCTAACTGTGACTTTTGGGAAGATCATAAGTGGTTTCTTCTGTCTTTCTAATACGAGAATAGTCCTTGTCTAGCGTTGTCTGTCACTGTGAAAATAAGGGAACTCAACTACGACTCATTCTGGTTATTTTAGATGCCTTTTCCGTGTCATTTTCCGCCTTTTAGATCCGGGAGTTAAGCGTACGCAAGAACGTCCGAGCTGATTGTGACTCGAATAGTCTCTAGGATTTTTAAAATAGGTAAAAACTAGAAGTCGGCGATATATCGATACGAAGATATTTTTATCGATATTTCTACAAAAAATATCGATAATAAAAGTCACCGATATATCGATATTTTCAAACATTTTTAGTTTTTTGATGATCATTTTGTAGTTCCATGTGTTTTTTCGATTTTCTTTATTCCCTTTTCAAAAACTTCAGTACTAAATTTTGAACTTGGCTGAGAGACAGTTAAAATGGCACAAATATTCAATATTTTCCATACACTTAAAAGCTATTGAAAAATATGTAATTTTTATTCTTTAAATCACTTCTCCAACTAAGCAAAAATATAATTTTTTTTTTTTTTTTTTTTTTTTGTAATATATCCATTTCAGTTGAAAAAGTAGTCACCTTACAAAAAAGCAATCATGAAAAGTAGAAATTTGCCCCGAAAAACTTTGATTTTGGCAAAATTAAAAATCAAATTAAAAAAAATTATTTATCGATATATCGATATTTTATCGATATTTTTTTCTACGCAACGATATAGTATCGATTTTTATTTTGATCGATATTTCCGACCTGTAGTAAAAACCCTTCATTGAAGGTGCATGCCACTTGCAGCTGTCGGGTGACCTTCAGCGTGCAACAACGAGACGCTCTAAAAAATTCATTAATATTTCGAATTTCGGTCTAAAATTTTTACAATGTACTCTCAATATATTTTACTCTCGAAATAAGTAAGGGAAAAAAATCAATTTTTCTAATCCAAGTTACCAGACTACTACCTTAAATGTAGTTACAACCATTAGAAACTGAATAGTTTATAGCATTGTTCTAGAATTCGTTAAAATGTAAACAAAGACTAAATGACACACCACAAACAAACAAAAAATCACTTGGAGACAATATTGATACAGCGAGTTTCCCAAACACGTCAACGCATAGTTTGACTTTATTTTTCAAATATTTTAAGTAAAAAATAAATATAGGTTAAGTGTTGTTATCGCTGAGAATGCAAAAAAGGTTTGATATAAAATGATTTAAATTGTTAATTAAATTCGTTGTAGCAATACAGTGGGTATTAGTGATCACAATATTCTTTTCTTTTAATCATTTCGAAACAAAAAAATTGTCTGAAAATTATGAAGTTACAAAAACCTGTATGGAACTATTTGCTTAATTATTTACTGTAAATGGCATTAGTTATTTATTTTTGCCATTCATTAGTGACATACATTAAGGCTATATGCTCTATTTTACGCATCCAGTCCATGGAAATAGCACTAATTTGACAAATACCGAAATAAAACTTGTTTAGACATACTCATAAATAATACATTCGAATGTGCGGAAATGACACAACTTCAGGTGCTTACGGAAATGCCATTGTTTGTTTGTTTTACTTTCATGGAAATGACACTACTTTTGTCGCCTACCGAAACACCATTATTTCTTACTTTTATGGAAATTATTCTCTTTTTGTCGCCTACCGAAACACCTCTTTTTTTACTTATTACGAAAATGGCTACTTTTGTCGCCTGCCGAAACACCACTATCTTTTACTTTTACGTGAATGGAACTATTTTTGTCGCCTATCGAAGCAATATTATTCTTTACTTTTACGAAAATGACATTACTTTTGTCGCCTACCGAAACACTACTATTTTTTACTTTTAAGGGAATGGCATTACTTTTGTCGCCTGCCAAAACACCACTATTTTTTACTTTTACGTGAATGGCACTACTTTTGTCACCTACGGGGACACAATTATTTTTTTACTTTACGGAAATGGCAGTACTTTTGTCGCCTATCGAAAGACCAACACTTTTTATTTATACAGAATTGACATGTACGGATCTAACACTCCCTTGTCGAAGTGAAATGCCGCAACTAGGGATTCTCGGTTTGTTCCCGGAGCACGAAGTACAATCTTATATTAATCTCCGTCACGAAATCGTGTTCCTCGCATCAGGAATCTCAGCCTCAAACAACTCCGACACGTTTGTCACATTAAGCGATTAGGAGCGCAAAAAATTCACTCGGTACATTTTACCAATTACTTGAGTAAGTATTGTTTACTTAGACAATAAAGCACTGCAATTGCCTTGTAACGGGAAGGAACTATCTCAAGAAATCATCTCGTTGGGGTTAAGATTTTTTTTTCTGACTGGAACGCGAGTGAGTCTAACCCACTTGACTCTAATAAGTTTTTCGGATGATTTGAAAGAATCCTCCATTCTGGGCTGATTGCCATGGAAGCGTGGTTTAGGCAGCCTCAAAGTCATTTGGAACGCTCATCATCTCAAGACACTCGCTTATGTGTAGACAACTATTGAAGGATGTAATAGTGTTGCTTGTAAGCTACTGGAAATGACTTATTTGGGTCCACCTTTTAGACTCGTGTTTTTGTATTTTGGATATTGATCACAAAAGTTGTAGTTTCCGTTTACGTAACAACAGAACTGCATTCCTGCTAATATGCCCAGAAATGCTTTCTTCCGGTGAATCGCTTTCGTGGTTGATTTCTGATACCAAAAACCAGAAATTCATTTAATCCGTTTCAAGGTTCCTTCGAAACTCACTCAAACTTCTGGAAATGACTTATTTGGGTCCACCTTTTAGACTCGTGTTTTTGTATTTTGGATATTGATCACAAAAGTTGTAGTTTCCGTTTACGTAACAACAGAACTGCATTCCTGCTAATATGCCCAGAAATGCTTTCTTCCGGTGAATCGCTTTCGTGGTTGATTTCTGATACCAAAAACCAGAAATTCATTTAATCCGTTTCAAGGTTCCTTCGAAACTCACTCAAACTTCTGGAAATTACTTATTTGGGTCCACCTTTTAGACTCGTGTTTTTGTATTTTGGATATTGATCACAAAAGTTGTAGTTTCCGTTTACGTAGCAAATAGAACGACGTTCATTATATACCCAGATATGCTTTCTTTTGGTGAACCACTTTCGTGGTTGATTTCTGATTACAAAAAACTCATTTAATCAGTTTCAAGGTTTCTTCGACATTCACTCAAACTTCTGGAAATGACTTATTGGCCACTCGAGTGGCGCACGCGCGCCACCGCTTCTGGCCATTGCTGTGGCACAATATAATAAACTCCATAGGATTGCATGTTTCACTAAGGGTCTGAGCGCCATAAGGGACAGACGCAACCTCTAGCCACAGTAGTGGCTCAGTATAATAAGCTCCATAAGATTGCAGGTTTCGCTTCGAGTGGCTTGTCTGAGCGACTGAAGCGGTGGAGTGCGTTCGCCCCTCTGTATAATAAGACCCTTTACACTCGCGTTTTTGTATTTTCGAAATTGATCGCGAAAGTTGTAGTTTCCGTTTAACCCTAGGGTGCAATCAAAAAATCACTTTGGAACGCACAATATTTTACAGCGGAAACATATGTTTTATTTGTTATTGGTTAAGGAATTTCAAAACACTTGAATGAGGAAATATCAAACATTTCTTTATTTCTAAAGCAGGCAAAGATAGTGGACAAAGTGGTATGTAGGAAGACCTCTCAGAGCACTTCATATCCACAAAATTGCTTTCTTCTCATCCACTTTCGCAATTGATTTCTGTTTAAAAAAAACTAGAATCTGTATTCATTCGTTTCAAAACTTCGTTATAAATCACTCACGATACAAGAAATGACTAATTTGATTTCTTTTCTCCTTTTCGTCTCGCGTTTATATAGTTTCGAAATTGATCACAAAAGTTGTAGTTCTCGTTTAAGCAGCAATAGAACCGTTTTCTTTATATCCACAAAAATGCTATTTCCTCCTGAAACACTTTAATGGTAGATTTCTGATCGCAAAAACCAGAATCTCATTTCACGAGTTTCAATGCTTCTTCGAAACTCTTCTGAATTCTATTCATTCGAAGAAATTCTCTATTTCAAGTTTTGATAACATCAATAAAACATATTTGAAATTCAAAACCATGTACTAAATGGTAAAAATAAATGAAACGTTTGAAATATGGAGGATACCATTTTGGCATAATCGATCTCGAAAAGGTTCGGTGGTGCTCAAAAAGAATTTTGTCGTACATATTTTCAGAATTTTCAATGAAATTTGAAAGTTAAAAGTGTTAAATTAATAATAAAAAAATACATTCTTTTATAGATTAATGTATTTCATTCACAGCATGTTATGTCTAGAGAAAAACTCCCTGATTTTAAAATTAAATAACTCATAAACAAAGATCTATAGAAGAATGAAACAAAAAGTATAGTTATTTTGAAAGCAGTAAAATTCTGAAACAGAAGTTTCCAAAATTAGTTACAAATGTTGCCAACAGATAGCGCTGTAGTTGCAAAATTCTAAAAATGTTATAAATTTGTCCTCTGCAATCATTCGTTGCATTCACACTAACTTCCTATCACTTTTAAATAGTGGAACTGTCCGAAGACTGATCACTCTGAGCTTCAAAGCACTCTTTATTCATAAGAAAAACAGTGTACAGCGCCACCTGTTGGCAATATTTTTAACTGATTTTGAAAATTTAGTACCAGATTTTTACAGTTTTCAAAATAACTTTATTTTTTGTTTCATTATTCTATTGAATTTTGTATTTGAGTTATTTTATTTCAAAATCAGGGAACCCTTCGCTGGACGCCGACCAAACGGTATAGTGGTTTTGTATACGCATTCAATATGCACCATTTCAATATGCAGCTGTATAAAAAAGTGATAACATGGGTAACCATCCACTGTTATTGAAACTGAAGTTCAAAACAATATGGGCCGACCAAACGGTATAGTGGTTAGCGTGCTAGCTTCTAGATCGCGAAGTTGCGGGTTCGAGTCCCGTGTAAGGCATGGGTGTTAGAAAATGTATGTTGGTTTGTCAATTGACAAATTTTGGGCGCATTATAGCCCTCGTGTTGCTGACAACGCCAGATAATCTGAAAACAACCAACATTCTCTGAACATCTTGTACATACATATTCGCTTAGAGTATTTTGATATGTTACTTCAGAGTGTAAAGTCGTTGAAATACCAAAAAGGATAAGGAAAACTTATTTTCAAATGAGAACATTTCATCGGATTTCTCATTGGAAATATTCCTTTTGGAAAATAAGCTCCTCATAATCACGAAAAAAAATTTCGAGTCCCCTAACGCCATGGGATTCACCAAATTATGACATTTAAGGCATTATAACCAAGAATGTCAAATTAAAATTATGGGACACTTAACACTCGGTTTATGGAAAACATTTTGTGCAAAATAAGACCTCTTTCACACGAGGCGGTTTAGTTGATTTAACAAAGTTGCTTGGTAAACTCTCAACAAGTTGACTTGGCACATTCACACGAGGCAACTTGTGGAATCAACTTCTCTTCCCAACAGGAGGTCAGTACGATGTTGAGTCAACTAATTAGGATGAGAACATTAGCGGCACTTGTGCCTGCAAAGAGTTGACTGCGTGTGAAAGGGTTCAGGCGATTTCCTATCATTTCCTAAATGGCTACACTCCTAAACACCCGCCAGATAAACTAGTTGAATCAACTAGTCGCCTCGTGTGAAAGAGGCTTTAATTGTGAATCTCTTTACGTCGTTGAGCGTACAAACCAACCTTCCTGGAAGTTTTCCAAAGGAAAACGCCGACCAAACGGTATAGTGGTTAGCGTGCTAGCTTCTAGATCGCGAGGTTGCGGGTTCGAGTCCCGTGTTGGCATGGGTGTTTGTAAATGTATGTTGGCTTGTCTAATGACGAAATGTTTCGGCGCATTATAGCCCTCGTGTTGCTGACGGCGCCAGATAATCTGAATACAACCAACCAATCCAAAGGAAAACTGTCCGCAATTGTGTCTCTAAAGAGAGAAAACCGGAGAAAATGCTGCGGTGCTCCCCAACAACTGATCCGAAACTATCCACCCACATGTCTATTCACTTTAAAAAGAGAGACTCGATCGCTGGACCTGATAGTAAAAGAATTCTACAACTATTGTTGTGCTTTCATTTTTCGGCATTTCTACTTTTTTTTTGTATTTTGTTTTTGAAAATTAGTATACACAACGACGCTTGCGACAGATAAGGTAGATGACTCAGAGGCGAGCGAACTCATTTGGGCTCGTTTCATCACCAGTGCTCTGAAGACTTTGAGCAAAAGAACAAATAGCTACAGCGAATATTGTGACAAATCCCATCGCGTCTAAATACGTGTTAACTCTTTAGAATTTTCCGACGAATGAAACGTGTGGGCATGCACCTTATTGTATAAAAAGAGTTGTGTTGTTGTTCAGTTGTATTGATGTATCGATGTTTTATAAAACTAAAATAAAAAAATAAATATAATGGGCTTGGGCCAGGGTAAACTGTAGATCGGCCCTAGGCTGGTTTTGTTTTATACTAGTTAATAAATATGTTTTTAAATGCAAATATTTTATCTATTTGTTTTCAGGGCTGAATTCTGAACCCATTAAAACCACACATAGTTATTTCGAGTATGTATATGTATGTGTGTATATATATACATATACTTCGACAGCGGGTATTTACACTTTATATTAATAGTACTTTCCGTTCCTAGATCTACCAACAAGACGATGTTTCCTAATAATATAATAAATAACAAATTGTGGAATGAATAAAGATCATAGAAACAGGCATGTTAGATACTTTATTTTTTTTAACAAATATATAGTCAATAACATCTAATCAGTTTCCATAAAATTGCGAATCATTTTGAGTATAAATTAATTACAAATCATAACGCGTAAGAATAAATCTGAGCTCAGAGGAAACTTTCCTAGAAAAAAGCTCTATACACACGAGTATTTCAGCAACAACAACCAAAGATCTAATTCAAAAGAATTCCAAACAATTATATATTAAGTAACAATTTTCCAACAGGTTTGATATAAATTATGCACTCCTGCAAAGTTGCAGTAAAATTTTATACAATACTTGTGCATTTATTAAAACAATTTTTGGCAGGAAGAAACTTGTGCTTTAGTCACCTAAATTAACCCTTCACCAATCATGTAAAATTAAATCAACAATGAGTATTAGTAACAGTTATTTGTAAAACTCTCAATCTAACTCTTCAAGAAGATTATCTTCTTCAGCTAAAATGTCATCTTGTACGCGACTTCCACAGATGGGGTCGAAGTCTCTAGAACCTGTAAATACATCAGAACCTGTAAATACATCAGAACCTGTAAATACATCAGAAGTATAAATAATATAACCCATAAAAAAGTGCTTAATATAAATCCTTTATATGCATAGCCAATTTTTATATTCATTAACATAGCACCGATTCTGTTGTCAGCGTGTGCTTGATGTCGGCATCTAATTTTAAATATTAAAAGCATCTCTATCAGCAAAATATGGGGCAAACTACTTCTCAAAATGTATTCATTAAAATTAATGTGAATTTATGCTCTCACATCCAAATATCTTTTATTTATTCTGATTAAAAGAATTGTGTTATTTATTAAACAAATTTTGGCAACAGGCATGAGTTTCTCAAATGGTCGATTAAATGCTATTCTAACGCAATTGGATGATAGCAAGTTGGTTTATTAGTACCTCGCTATATTAAGTAAGCAAGCCGTGCATTGTCACTCAATTTTCTCTTTTTCTGATGCAAGGAGAACTGTGAAATTTTTAACAAAAGCCGATTGTATGCTCTATTAGTACCAAAAGAAATCAAAATGGGGAATTTTAAATTAGTTTTTTTATTCAATTTTAAAATTTAAAATCGCCTCGAAACTTGAAAGCTTAAAATCCCTATAATCTCGACAGACAATCAGAAAAGCAACTATCAGACAATCCCACCACCATTGTGATTCGTTAAGGATTAGCTTGCTGATGTTTTGAAATGTCATGAATATTTCAATAACATCAACAATGGGAGATCGTCTACTACCCTTCGGAGATCGCTCAGCAAATCGATGTGTTGAGTATCAATGGACCTCTTCGGGTTTACCGAGCAGGCAACTTGAAGGTAGAGAGGAAAACCAATCCATTCAAGAGTGAATCACAGGAAGGGAATCGGGCGAATCACGGGGATAGACGAGCGTTAGCGAGCATGGTGTGGAGCCCGCTAGTTCCGTAAAAGCGACCATTTAGTGACAGTTACAACCCCAAAATTCGATAGAATTTGACGGCTCATTTTTGTTTTGGCTCGTAAAACGTAAACAATAATCTATCAGAGAATACAGTGTGTGACTAAAACCATTCGATTTCTGCTCCACCAATCAGAAAATACAAAACAAACGATGCAGGAGAAGATGCATGCTTAATACTGTTGCGTGGATGGGTTCGATATTAGCCAAAGCAGATTAAAACATATTAAAAATTGGAGAAATTTATTCCGATATAGCTCTTCGCAGATTCTTTTACAACTCCAGAACTTTCCGTTCTAATAGACTCAATACAGCTCTTTACACAACAATGGAGCACAAACAGCAGTTAAAAACTAGATACACAACTGCTAAAATCGACGCAAAAGACAATGCAATACAGTTCACTTTCGGAACTACTCTGAATGCTCGCTGAGAGACAACCAACCAACCAGATCACCTGCTCTCTTGGCCTTATATAGGAAAGCTAATCCTTCGTGAATCTTCTAGAGATAGAAATTTGGAGAATTTTCCAGATCGCAGTCAAAAAGCCCTATACAGGTACCACCAAATGGTCGCCAAGTTTGGCGACATTTGGCGATTTCTCGCAAAACCTGGCGACCAAAATTAGTCACCAAAACCGTCGCCAACTTGGCTCTATCTCACCATGGGAGCAAGATTACCATTGACCATAATGTTAAATGGCCTTCTCCCTATAAAACTCGTTTTCCAGCATTAAGAGACGCATTGCAAGAAAGCGAAGTAAAAACAAACTCATTGCCTGATGCGAAATGTACAAAAAAAAAATTCTTTTTACATAATCAATTCTACGGAATATTTAAAAATATACAGAAATTTGTAACAATACAAAGATGCCAAAAAATTTAGGTGTGGTGCAGATAAGTGACGAAAATTAAGGATTTCTAAGGACCTATAAGCATTTTCAATATTTTTTTTATTTTTTTAAGAATTTTTGTTTAACAGGGTTTCCACTCAAATCACAGAATGAAAATCAATGACTTTTAAGGACCTAAATAATGTTTTCAAGGACCTTTGAAAATTTGTTTTCAAGCATCATGTCTGCTTATAAAATTTTTAATAAAGTATATTCTACCAAAAAAGTTATAAGTTGGCGTAGGGATAATACAAATATGTTAAGGAATTTCGAGCGGATAAGTGGCGGTCACGTGGGGATAGTAAGTCTGAGTTCTATGTTTATAAACTTTGTAGTTAGGCACACAACATCCGCACAAATTAAGGACTTTTATGGACCTCTAAGCATTTTGAAATACTTTCAAGGCTTTGAAAACAAGTTCGAAAATATTAAGCACTTTTAATGAGAACCCTGTGATCAGTGAACATTATTTTAAGTATTAAATACCTACAATAATGTTCAATTACCTTTTTCCTCTTCCTTCATCTGTCTTATTTGCTGGACGAGAGCCTGGAATTGCCCAGCCTCCTCTCTCTCAGTTCCAGCATACACTACTCTCAAAGGAGGCGGGTGATCGTTGCCTCCTTCTGTTTGACGCATCTGGAGAATTTTGAAACTGTAGCTAAGACTTTCATTTTCCTCCTGTAGACTTCGTAGGCGGGATTCCAGGACACGAACTTGGCTTTTCAGATTACTTTCGTTGCATTCCAAGCTGTCTACTCGGGAGTATGCCAGCTGTAAATACACACAACTTAAGGAGAACTTCGAAGCGAAATTTACAGTAGAACCTCGGTTAACCGAGAGTTTCTTTTATCCAGAACTCTCGGTTAACCGACATCCTTTAGTCGACATCAAAAATCTTCCAAATGAGTAATAAATCATTTGACCTTTTTAAAACCGGAATATTTTCCGTTACTCTAAAGCTACATAAGTAATGTTGACTGTTTTGCAAAAGAACTGACATGGTTAGAACAACAATCATATGAAGATCAAACTGAAACTATTGCTTTAAAAGAATTCTGGATAGAACCGCGAAACAACGATTAT